>JARHVA010003313.1:505000-1105000 GCA_037957365.1 Torreya grandis | reverse complement strand
AGGGAATAATATTAACTCAAGTCTAAAAATAAAACCCTAAGGCTGAAATATGAAACTCTTTAATGATGAAACCCTAAGAGAAACCTAGGTTTTAACACATTTCATATGTGTATGGGTTCACCAATATGTTTTAATGTAATTTAGTTAATCAAATCTAATAAGATATAAAAAAAGTATAGTAATTTAGATATTAAGATATAAATTCAAGCATACATATGAAGTAAAACTACTTGAAATGAATTGAAAAGTGTCATATGTTAAAGATAGTAAGTAAAAAAAGGGATGAGTACTCCAATTTTATGTTTGACTACTAACTGTGACTATATTATGGAAATGGAAATTAGACTAAATTAGGGATATGATTCATTTGGTTTAGGAACTATGTTTGTATTTGTGTAGGGTCAATTCTATCAAATACGGGTCAAAATTGATGATCAATGTTGATATGTGTTGGTTGGTATACACCTATGTATAAATTAGGGATTGTGATATTAAAATAACATTCACATATATCTATAATATCTAAATGTCTGATATTTATCCTTGATTATGTGCACAACTCCATAAATTAGCCTCCTTCACCTTGAAACCTTAGGTGTGTTTGCAAGGGCTAAAAACCTAAAAACATTAGAAAATTTTAATGGGTTGAATTACACCCTATCATCCCCATTTAATAATTAAACTTTTCTTATGTATCCAATAATCTATGGATTAAAATAAATACATGCATAGTTATTTCACCTTGTGATTTTACAATGATTCTATTTCACTATGTGATGTAGGATCATCCTAGGTGAATCAACAAGCCTACATCACCAAAGTTTTGAGTCATGAATAAAGGTATTCACATATTTAATAAGCAAAGGATAAGTTAGGAACCAAAGAATATATATTAAAATTATTTACATATAATCATACAAATTCATTCAATAATTTCGTGTGGATGGTGCAAAGAGTAAGATAAGTAGTGTAAAGTTCCAAAGAACTAGTTAAAGGATCAACACACAAAAAAATACCTATAATGTGAAGTGCAAAATCAAGTCATAGAACCATAAAAACAAAACCCAAGTAAGTGAAGTTGAGTGGTAAAAAACCATGAATACTTACATCTATGAATTTATACTAGGTTGAGCCAATTTCATGATTGACACAATTGAAAAAATGATGATATTGAAAAAATATAACCCATGATGATTTTATCTAGTATTTATCATAAACACAGTGATCAATGTCCCTAAAAGGCAAAGTTATACCTAGGACAGGTTGACTAATTGTTATTTTTGTCACTTTGAGGAGGTGTTTTAGGTATCTTCAATAAAATGACACAATGGGAACTCTTTAAAGTTGTGGGTGGACTAAAACTTAAGAGAACCTCAAGAGAGGGATGGCTCCTTTAATGTTATACCTAAGACTAACACTACACCTACTCAACTACAAGGAAAAGAGAGAGAAAGACTTAACATGAAATTAAAAGGGGTGATTTAGCAAATGTATTAATCACTACAACTCATTTTTAGGTGCACAATGAACAACAATACTGATTTGTCACTACACAACTCCTAATCTAATCCTCTTGCATCAATATTTTATATAGATACTAAAGATTCAACACAAAACTAAGAGGGATGAATATATCCACTAGTAATCAATGTATGATTTATTTATGTCACTAACTAAAAACTATAAAAGTGACTTCAAATTACATATAGGTGAGCATATAGTATATAAAACTAAGGACAACTAGCTCATCACTTGATAAGATAAACCATTCATGAGTACACACTAAATACAGTCATAGAAGAAGGAAAAAATTAGTTATCTATTGATTCAAAGGCTTATGAAAGGAGTAGGAATTCAACACACTCATTTTGAGGATGTTTTACAATATATTCAAGGCCAAATATATATAATAATGGAGAGAAAGGAATATGACATAAGAAGAGTCTATGATGACTACCATCCATCATCAAATCAGTTACAATTCCAAGAGCAGGTGAATAAATATTCCTATCACTCATCTTCTTCATGTGTTGACTTGGATTTATGATATCCTCATGAGAGGTATTTTATAAGTGTCTCTTCATCTTCTATGACTCATCCTTCTTCACTTGAAACTGCCCTTTCTTGATTAAGGAGTTATAACTTAACAACTTGACACATGGTTTGTTTGACCTCCTGGTCATATTCATACACCATTATTGGATATTGAAATTCATATCCCATATTAGATATATATATATATATATATGTATGTATATATTGTTTTAAAAGCCTCATATAGTATTTTTACATGTTCTATAATCCTCTAAACACTTTTACAATAATATAACTCAATCAAAAGTCTTAAAATCTATTTTGACCCATAGCTAGGGTATACATATAAGGAGACTATTTTGACCTAATGGTCTTTTATGGTGATTTCTCTTCATTACAAGGAATGAAAACACTATATGATCCTTCTTAAATTTTTACCACATATTACCTATCCTTAAAAACCTCTAATTCAACATAAAATATCATAATCATTTTATTTTCTATGTGTAGGCCTATATGTGAGCATTATGGGTTTAAACCTCATTACCACCCTATTCTTGGATTAAGTCCTCTGCCTCTTATAAATTTCATGATCTTGGGGAAAATTTGGATTATATTTTACCTATTTTAGGACTTTTTAAAATTATAAATTATACATAACTTGTCAAGAACCTATCAACCATGCCTATAGACTTGACAAAATCTACTAGCCTTCATGAACTAGCTATATCTTCACCATTTTTTACCATGAATGATATTGTATAGGTTTGATGAAGTTTTATTAGGGTATTATCATCAATAATTAATCCTCAATAATTCTTCAGTACCTAAATTTTAGTCATAATTGCATTACTTACTTCTCCACACTTGAAACCCTTATTAAAGAATCCTAACTCAAAGGTCTTCATAGTCTGCGACCTGCAACTTCTTGGAAAGAATGATCACAGAGTGTTTTAAACCTCATGGGATGATATAATATGTTATATATTAATTAAAATTATAAGAAACAAATCCATTATTATTTTCTAAATGATTTAATATCAAAGGCAAAATCACTCTCTTAGGTCTTCTACAGGCCTAATACCTTCTCCAAAAGATATTTGCTCATTTGGTGGTTTATATCCATCTTAAGGAATATAATAAATTTATAAGGCTTCCTAAATGTTATCCACACATTTATTGACCTTATATATCTCATTATTCAACACAATTTTTCATATTTCTATTCATGTTTATATTTGTATCTTGTAGGTGCATCTTCCAAGGATGGATTGAAAACCTATTCTATAAGTGGATCTTATACCTAATCTATATTTGAGTGATCATGGAAATAAATGAGAATCTAATTTTTTTTCTTGATACTTCCTTACCATTTAAAAATGACACAAAAATTGTTTGTAACCCTTCACTCTAAACTACATATTTAGCATAGTCTAGCTAAGCATTAATGTTTGCATTATTTCTTTACAATATTGATATTGTGTTTGGTATATAAGAATCTTAAGGAGACTATTAAGGTAAAAAAAAATGTTCACAAATATTTAGCAATAAATTTAATGCATGGAAACGTCTCATAGTATCAAAAACTTAGTTGTGATGCCAAAAAGATTGTACAACCTAAAGTTTTATGGGCATTAAATGAGTGATTCATGGTTTAATGTTTTAAATTTTATGTTTGAGGTCTTATTATACCCTAAAATATCTCTCAAAACCTATAATTTGCATCAAAAAGATCAAAAATTCATTTAAATAAGGGGAAATTGAACTCATGTGGTTCAATAGAGTTTAAGAAACACTTATCTTCTTAACAATGATTCATAAAGCATTTCCTCATAATCCTAAGAATAATTCCATTATTTTTAAGTGAATAGGGGTGGTAAAAATCCCCTAATGTAATTTTATCTAAAACATTTCCTCCTCCATGAAACAAGCTCATGAAAATGGCTCTTTTTTTCTTGCAAATGACTCGATGGAGAAGTTAGACAGGTTTTATCCTATTTTGGTCCTAGAAACACTACAGAAGCATGATTTAGGCCTGAAAAGGCTGAAATAAGTTGTGTTGGGCTTCCATTTACCTTGGACCAATGTGATCACCTATAAAATGACATTATTTTACCTTGATAGTCTATGTATGACTCTTATAACTTCCACTTTCACATTTAAACTGACACAAAAGACTTGGATAAAAGTGTGTAAACATACTAACCACCTTTTGAACTTGGGTTGACTCTACCACACTTTAATCACATTGTACTGAGACACAAGAATGGCCTCTAATAAGTATTTGTATTAGGCATGCCTTATACAAGTATAAAACACATGGAAACATTTTACCTTAACTTTGTAAGTACCTGAAATGGAAAATTTTCCATCTTACCAAATTTTATTCTTGATCCACTTATTCACTATGTAACACACTATTATATTGAGAGATCGCCAATCAATGTTTCTACCATGTATGAACTATACCTTAACTTATCCAAAATAACCTTAACATCCCCAAAGTTACCATAATATTTGCTAAATTGATTGCAAATGACCTTATTTTCAAGGGAAGTTGATGCAATAGTCTAGGGGTTACATTTTATCCTAGGAGGCCAAAATGTCAATAAGTACCAATCTTACAAAATATAATCATCAATACCTTTGCTAGAAGAAATGCATCCATGACTATAAAATGGGATTCATGATAACATTTATATGTTGTTTTTGGAAGGTTAATGTGATCTATTTTATAGGTGGTGTGTTGAATTCCATATGATATACTGGTTTATATAGGCCAAAAATATGACAAAATACAAAGATAAGTTTAGCAAGTTTATGGCTAAGTGTAGAGAAAGGGGACATGATGACTCCTTGATGTAAGGGTTTTAAGATCCCCTATATATAATCTAAGAAGATAAAAATATCATGTAACACTATTATTATAACTAAAATGAGTTTATAAATCAACTAAGTACTCTGTTGTTTGCATGTTTTAGCATCCCTCCATTGGAAACCAAGTTATGACCTACATCATGTGATATTAGAGAAATTCTGAGAACCTTATGGAAATATAGCTCAAGAGAATAACCTATAATTGAAAAGTCTAATGGAGTGATGTGGAATTGAATAATTTTAGATATATTAATGTGAAGAAACTAATATAGGAGGATAATAAACCACTAACCATTAGGAATCTAGTAGAAGTGTTGTTCTCTATTGTGATAATATGGGTAGATATCAAAGAATGATGATAATATGTTGAGAGATGACTGATTGATCTCTGAATGTGATGAAACCATAAGAAAAATGTTGTGTAAGAGGGATTAATATACCTTTGACTATTAGGTAACTATTTGAGTTTCAAGGAGAAGACCCATATATGTTGAATGTGAGGTAACCACTGGAGAAGGCTAGTGGATAATTAATCATGAGGTAGCTAGTGAAGAGTATAGAAGAGAGAGGAATTGTAGAATACCAAAATTTAGGTAACTAGTATAGAGAGTGAGTGAGAAGAACACTTGTCAATAATGAGATATGTAGGAATTTAATGGATATTTTTTATAATGGTTCAATATTCCAAGAGATCATATATATGATTTTTCTAGTGAAGTGATATAATGGGTGGGGTAAAATATTGAAGGTACACATAAACATATATAAGACGTATTCCATGTGATAATGAGAAGATAATAGAACTAATCATGATGAATTCAAGCATAAGAAAATAGGCACTGAAAACATCGCCAATCATAGGTAATTGAGCAAATGAAAGAATTTTGCCTATAATTAATGATAAGAGGTATACAAACACAAAAACAATTTAGAGCACAATATAATGGTCAATCAGAGGCACCCAAAGTGTGAAAAGTGATTGAACAAGGAGTTTAGATATATTTAGAACCATGAGGTAGTCAATATGTATAAATATCTTCCTATCATATTATTTGGTAAAAGGTGATAATGGAGTTCATCAAGCACATATGGGTAGATAATGAAGAACAAAATAAATAAAATAGGAGGTGTAGAAAATAGAAACACAAGGAATAAAATCTAATGCAATCAGATATTATGTAGAAGATTAGGGAGAAAACTATATAGTATAAACCTCAATAATTTGGAGGCATGAAAGAGATCATTTGGGAGATAATGCATGAATGTTCTCAAGTAAAGAAGGCCCATAGGATATGAGGAAATGGGTGATGGATATAAAGTGAAGTTTCACATTGAAGAGTGTAGATGAATCAAGAAGAGTGAAGTTTCCATGAAGAAATCTAAGTGGAGTGTAACAAGTGGTTAGAGATACTTTAAGGATAAGAGTATAAGGTAATGTAAGTAAAGGTGGATTAGATGGAAACATGTGGATTTTGCACTACTGTACTAATTAGTGTACTTATAGAGATAATAAATTATAAATAATTCTTGATAGAAACAACCTTATGCATGAGGAAGAAGAGCCAAACTTTGGAAGAGATGCAAGAGAATCAAAGGGGATGATGCCAAATAATAAGGACATTTGGTCAACATTTGCATGAAGAGAGTGCACAATCAAGAGTTAATAAGGAGACATGGTTTTCATGTAGTGAAATAAGTGAATGTAAGGTATATGTAAGCCCAAAAAAACCATAGTAATACCAATTTTTTTTTTATAGTGATGCATCCTACACAGGATATAGAGATGCAAGGAGGAAGAATAAATCATGAGTGTTATTATACACAATATGGAGAATTCAATAGGGAAGATTTATGGAGAGTGAAACTATGAGATTTTGAGAAACATAGGAACTAGGGTGAAATGAATTCACCATATGAGGAGATAAAGCCTAAGAAGAGGGAGGCGAATAGTTCATCATGTAGATAAACTTAAGTTTTCCTAGAGACAACTATGTAGTGTGAAAAGATACAAGGAGTGAAAGGATAAGATGAATGTAAAGATGCATGGATATGTATAAGAATATTCTTATATTTTAAAAGAGTGAAATATGTTATGTACAATCATAAAGAGGATATGATAGAGGGATTGGATAGTACCAACCTAGATCCTAAGTGGAGGACATAGTTCATAGTTTACATAGGAGGAAAGACCACATTAATTTAAAGGAATAATAGCTGAATTATGTATGCAATCAAAAATGCATCAAGTCTATAAATCAATCTTAACTCAGAGAAAATAGATCCTACTTACACTTCTGATTGGGAATACATTAGATAATCAGGAACATGACCAATGTGTGGATCTACTAAACTCAATTAGGGGATCTCTTATCACGAAAAAAATATGAAGGAGGGTTCCAAAACCTATAGTCAAGAAAAATAAATTAATAACCCTAACTAAGCCCTATGTTTTCATATTCACTAAACTAATAACAAGTACATTAAAGTCTAATCTAGTACTCACCAAAGATTGTAGCATAAAGTAGGGGTGATAAACAATAAAAATAAAGATACATAATATATATATATACTCACATCAATGTCTATAGAATCTTAATTCATGGAAGAAAATTACAACTGCATATCTATATACTCTTACAAAGGATGAAAAAAGTTAGGAATACTTACCTTTGAAGACAAACCTGTTAAGCCTCAATCTCCCACTTGGCCAAGGTGCTTCGTAGGAGGTTGTTGTGGTATGTAAGGATGACAAGGATAAATCAAATCTAGGCTACATAACCTATCAATGCATTTAAAAGACTTATCCATAAGGCAAGATCCATATCTACAAAGAAAGTATGAAACCATAAGCTTGCTCCTCAATTAGAATGGTGGATAAGTAGATGTGCAATAAATATTACTTATTATTCTCTTCTATAAATAATGGCAAAATGATCTTGTATATATAGGTGGATTTAACCTTAAGCCCTTTCAAAAATTTTAGCTAACAAGGTCAACCTAGTTAACCTAGCACTATTATGGACAAAAACTCACTAGTTCATAGGCTAGGTCAGCCAAGATCTGACCTAGACCCTAAATGAATCTCACCCATAAGAGTACAAGGTTGACCCAGTCAACCTAGTAATGTAAACTATCGAAAGGGGTTTTAGGTTAGGAAAAGGGGGACTAAAGGTAGTAAATGACAAGATGAGTGTATAATATAGAAGAACAAGGTTATGGAAATGGTTTTGAGGAGATGAGTGTGTAGATAACAAGTGGAAAAAGGAATAATAATCCTGTGAAGCACCAATGGCCTTCCCACCCCTTTATCGATGCACTGCTTAGGGTGTGCACTTAGAGATGTTGAGACTTGATAGGTTACTGTAAGATAAAGAGCATCATTAATTCATTAAAGTTTGAAAATATTATGTGTATAAATATACCCCACTTTAATATCATCACATGTCATGTAAGTGGAACATAATATGGTGATTTGGGAATAGAACATGATGACACATAACATTGATGCTAAGTAAAATGTAGTAAGGATAAAATAAGATAAATGAAAAGACAAAATTTAAAAACATGTACCTTTACTTACCTTAGTGTTATAGATAAACAAGGAGACTACTAGAGATGTGAAGGAGTAAAATGTGAGGAAAATTAGGTGAACCTATAGATATTAGTGCAAAAAAGAGAAAAAAATCATTTTTTTGGAATATAGGAACATTAGGTGAACCTATAGATATTAGTGCAAAAAGAACAAAAAAACAAAAAAAATGGAATATAAGCATATAGTAGTGTAAAATAGTCTCTACGATGTCATTATTTTAGAACTTTTTATGATTTGAAAAATGAGTGATTAAAAACAAAGATATGATCAAAACAAGGAATCTGATGGTAAATATTTGAAAGGTAAAAAATTATGAATAGTAAGTTTAAAATAGGGTGAAAAGAAAGTCATTTACTATTGTTTGACTTATTTTAAGAGAAAAATAGATCTCTGACAGACCAAACAAAATCTAAAAGAACCAATATGGTGAGGAGATTATAGCAAAGATGAGGAGGACACCTAGTGGCTATAGTGGATGTAAAATAGGTAGGCAACTCAGAATTTCAAACTTTTTTGAGTATTTTATTGGAAATTAAGTGTTTTATTGAATATTGTAAATTATACCATTTCTAAAAACTAGAATGAACCCCATAATGTTGCTAAGGGTATTAGAGGCCAAAAAGGGAAATGGGTTGAAAAGAATTAGATTAATAAATGTTGAAGGAATTTATTACAAATAGGGTAAAGAGTCAGCAATCTGAATCAACTAGGTCAACCTAGTCGGCCTAGTAGGTTAAAAATATTGATTTGACACTACTGACTTAGTAGGCATGGGTCAATTTAGTTGATTTGGGTGAAGTGATGACTTAGTACCTATATTCCAACTTAGTTTATTAATCCACTCTACTGAATTAGTACAAAGGGGAAAATGAAATGGGGGACTTAGTTTTTTAAGTCCACAGAGTTGACCCAATACTATTTGGTCAACTTAGTATGTGACTAAGTGGTTGGTATAGTACTAAAATATGAGAAATTAGCCAAAATAATATGTTAAAGGCCTAATTTGACTGAGTAAGTACTAAAATGGCCAAGTAGGCTAAGAATAGGTGAAATTTATTGAAAATGGATAAATTAAGGAAAATTAGGTTTGTTTTTGTTCAAATTTAAAAAGAATGTATTTGATTATAAGTGACATGGAGGTCTAATATATATTTTATTATTTTATGGTTTTAGGGGCATCATAGATTCTGGTGATTAGTGGATGTTTCTTGGATAAAATAGCTATTAGAGTGATTGACAATGGAGGACTAAGCTAGGTTAGTCTCTCTAGGCTTAGGAGGCATCATAGAGATGTGCCAAGTATAGCTAAGCGCAGATCTTGTAGTCATGTTCCTAAGAGTCTAGGAGCACTTGACTAATACCTTTAGGTGGGTGGTGGATGAGGATACCATCAAAGTGGGTACCATTCTAGAATATGTCCATGTTATACTTGGACTTTTGATGGGAGGGACATTGATGATCATGGGGATACTAGATGGGTAGGAAGAGAGATGATCATTATCCTGATGGGTAACTTTCTTAAATAGGATATATATAGGGATGAGGGTAATCCTTTTTTTATGTTTATATAGCCTAGATTATATATATATATATATCTAGAAGGTGGTGATAGGACTTATGATAGCATGGGTGTTGTGTCATAAGTTGAATGGTACGTACCACTATATGCAATAGCCTTGTGTCAATATATGTTAGAGAAGGGGGGACTATATGACCTAATCTCTATCATCTAGGTTCATCTCATGCATGATATGTATGGTTTGTTTTCCATATGGTATAAGACCATGGGTTTAGTGATATTACTAAGTACATGGATATATGAAAAGTTCTTGAGATATTGACTAACTAGGTTGCCCCATGTGGTTGATGATTAGTTGCTTCAAGTGCATAAATGGAGGTAGGACCAAGTGTCATGGGTCATTCCCCACATGCAAATGCTATATATAGTCATGAAAGAAGATATCATGTGGTATCCATATGGACACATCATGATAGTTTGGTCGATTTGGAGCACTATGGCACTAAAGTTGGGATGAGCACAAATTATATGCCACTATCCATGGTGGATAGAGTTTCATCTAATGGCACATTTACCAAGATATTTTGAACTACCTCACCTAGTGGCTCCTATAGTGGTACCCACATTTTTAGATATACATGTGAGAGAGATGATGGGGAGAGGAAGAGAGGGACCAATAGTCATGAGACCAAATATCAGACTACAACATGAGAGACCATGGATAGGTTAAGCATGATGACCAATAGCTACAGAGGATATGGATGTGGATGTAGGATTACCATAGGTACCATAATAGGAAAAATGGTGACCACATCAATTACACCATTGATAGAGATGTCAACAGTGAGAGAGTACAGAAGGTGGTCATCTAGGATGACCCATTAGTCAGCCTAGGGTAGAGCTGATCTATAGAGGCAACACTGAGGTGAGGCTTGAGACAAGCATGGGTGGTAACCCTAGAGTTTGCATTAGTTGGGAGGAATCCCATGGATGAGGTACTTTGAGGATGAGCCAATGGAGAGACTATGCTTAGTGGTCATACAAATGGGGAGATGGTGATAGGCGACATCTAGATAGGTAATAAATGGTTAAAATTTGTTAAAGATTTTTTAAATAAATTATAGATAGATAGATTTTGAGATATATTTATGATCTGATATCTATGTAGTTTTAATTTTGTAGATCCTATGGAGGAAGAAGAGACCAGATAGGGATCCTTGGTGAGGGGAACACTCCATGAGATCCTAGATGAGTCACTGACACCATATGATCTTGCCACATTGGATGATCTCATGGTACTATCTAACCCATCTCAGGTGAGCTAGTTTAGACTAGTAGGAGAGGCCATGAGGTAATTATAGGCATGAAAATATGAGTAACAATAATCAATAGAGGTGGGATTAGGCAAGTCACAAACATTTTAGGTCTTGGCTTAGGAGAGAGCCATGTAATGGCTACCATGAGTCAGCTAGCACAGGTAAAGGCCCAAGTACCAACCTATAAGGACAAGTGATAGCCTTGAGATATAAAACATCTTATTTATAGAATACTATTCATAGGGGACTATCTAAGGAATCTATGGGAAGCATGGAAATGAAATGAGATATACATGATGTATTTTTTACTTTGTATAAAAAACACATGATATATATAGCTATTTTTTATGTTGATAGTTAGATGTTGATCTTATGTGTATGTATTGTGGTTGTGGTTTTGGATGCATGAATATATTTCTTTCCAGAACTTGTATTTATCTTTTGGTGTATATGTTATAGGAAATATGTGTTGTGGTTTCTTTTCTAACATGATGTAGGACACATGCATGGTTAAAAAGAAACAAGTGAAAAGGACTTTGGTAAATTATAATCAATCAAAAATAAATGTAATACACACTTTTTCACAGTGAGAAATGTGTACTAACAAAGATAACTAGGTATAATAAACTAAAGATAATGGTAATTAAGAGGTAAAATATATTTTTAAACCATGAAAGAGTTTTTGGCACAAATTGAAAATAAGTAAAATCACATTAAATCACATGGAGAAGCATGAAAATAATTTAATAAAGTGGAAAGCATGTGAAAGAATAAATGGTATAAAAACAAATTAATTAAGTCAATAATTCATACTAAATCATGTTGGGAAGTATAAAAGAGAAACAAAAATGGCAAAAGTGATCTTAAATTGACCACACTAATTCAAGCTAGGAATTATGAAAAACTCAAGAAATGGTTGGATTCTTACATGCAATCAGAAAATAAGAAGATAAAATTGAAAGAGTAATGAAGTAAGAATAAAACATACTAAATAAATATGTTAAGCATGCCAATGATGTGTAACTTCATAATCAATCACATCTTATCTCATATTTGACACATGTAATTTTGTTATGACTTAGATTATTGAAAACTTTTGTGAGGAAGTCTAGGTCCTATCTATGGTCTTACACTATAAATCACAAAGGGAATACCAATGAGGTGTAATTAATGTGAAAATATGGTAAAAGGGAATGTTGATAATGGTAATTTGAAAATGTGGTAATTTGTGAGGAAGGCTAGGTTCTATCCATGGTCTTACAATGCAACTCACAAATGGAATCCCTAGGGGAGTAATCAGTGAACAAAAAACTATTCTCAAGGGGAAATATGAGGATTTTAGGGAGTGAAAAGGGATTTTAAAAATCATAATTTAAGAATCTTATGAGTATATCTTAGGATACATGAGGCATACTAAGGACATGAGAAGACACTAAGTGACTAGTGACCATCAATGTACAAAGGAAACCTATTCGCTATAGACATAAAGTTATGTAGGAAAATAAGTGTGCTACTAAGATCAACTCATGTAGGTAGTTTGGAACAAGAAAATTAAAATGGACCTACCTTACCACAAATTTTTCCCCATTCCTCATGACCCCTTACAGAGTCATCAGTCTACTATGAATATTAGGTACTTTCATGTTAAAGTAAGTAGCACTAAAAGATTTTTTTAATTCTCATTTTCTAATCTATTATCATATTGTACCCCAATGGAACTCAGCTCTATTATGAGGCCAACTATGGAGTTTGATATTTGACTAGAAGGAGATGTGATTAAAATCACATCTTTTAGTGTGATTTGACTCTTGAAAATTTTGAATGTTGCCTTTTGGATCATTTCCTTTTGTTAAATGATTTGGATTTTTAATGTTTTTATGGACTTTAGGATTCCTCCTCCATATGAACTTGGAATGACCAATAATGAGAGATAGAGTGATACACATGAATGAGCTTTAGGCTTTGGCTAAATGAAGCTAATTATCCAAAGATAAGACTGAATAGGACACTTAGTCTTAACTATGAAGCAACATGTTATCTCAAGTCTCAACCATTTATATGCTTAAATTTCAAAAGGGAATAAAGGGGAAGAAAGGAGATCCAAAGTGGATCGATAAAAGGAGAGTATAATGAGATGAATTTTTTGTTAATTATTCACATGGTAAATAAGGAATGACTAAAGGGATCAAGGTTTTCATAACCAAGTCACAATAACAAGTATCTATGTATATAGAGATAAGAGAGAAATAATCATGAAAAAATAGAATAAGAGAGTCTTTAAGAAAGAAACTCAAGAATAAAAGAGAATTCAATGAGGAAAAATAAATCCATAAGAGAACATAATGACATCATAAGCAATATATAAAGTGTGAAACCAAAATCACCATATAAGACAGATAAGAATTTGACACAATGTCAAATAATACAAAAAATAAATAAAGATAAAGTTAGAGCACATGCCCAATCCAAATGAAAATGTAAGAAATACATGCATGTGATCATAAGTACTGATATATCTTTCCACACACATTATCCATAACATGTGATAAGTCTCTATGAATTTGAATATGAACTATAGCTAATGTATCATCTATCTTCAATGAAAACTGGGCAAATACTTCACATCTAATATCTTCAACAGAAAAGGTAGGAATGCTTGAAGGATATGCTGATGAGGGATATCAAGAAAGGGATGCTTAGGAGAATGCATGGGATTAGACTCTATAATATATGAAGGGGTCACTAATGGGGAAAAAGACATAGGTGAGGGACTCATGTGTGGATTAGGATCCATAGGTTAGGGAAGGTCTACGGGTGAAGGATTTATAGGTGGAAGAACAAGATGTGAAGAAGGGACCACAGGGGGAGATAGAGTCATGGAAGGTAGAACCATGGGGGAAGAAGGGAGAACCTTCTTATGAGAATGACCTATGGGATGAATGGTATAGGGAATAAGAATGGTTAAGAGGTGATCTTTAACATGTTGCTAAAGGATGAGGCAACGATCAGTGTGATGTGTGCCACATTGATTCTAAAGACAAGATACCTCTCTATAATTAGGAATATATTTAGGGAGTACTTTCAAGGGAGGTATAAAATTGTCTTAGGACTGAGGAATAGTAGGATGAAAAGTTTCAATATATTATCATAACTTAAGATAATGCATGTATGAATGGTTATCTATGTCATAAAAGCAAAAAATATGCCTATGAGTAGTATTGGGAGGTGTACTCATAGGAGGAAGTAAAATAGAAGTTGAAGGAGCTTGGTATAGGGTATAATCTTTATTCCAATGATCCAAAATTTTATGAATGACATAATAAGGTTGATTAACCCATTTGGTGGGTGAAGCAACCAACTACAGGAAAGGGAGAAAATAATCACCAAGAGAAGGTGGGGAGGGTGGAGAGATTGGACAAGGATTGATGGAAGGAAAAATAGGATCAAAAATGGGAAGTGATTCAACTATAATTGGAGTAGGAATGGGATCCAAACTAGGCTCTACTAAGGGAGGGGCAAAGTCTATAGAAGGTTGAAGGAGAGTTGCATGCATCTTAGGGATAATTAGGCTATAGGGGTCATGATACCTAGAAAATTGAAAGGGCCCTGTCATAGCATGATCCATAAGCATACTCTTACAAGGTTATTTAGAAATTGGAGGTATCTAAACCATATCTACCCTATGATAAAGAGGAAAATACTAAAATTAGGAATTATATATAATATAATACAAGAAGAGATATGAAAAGACTAAAGCAAAGATGAATTATAATAGATAATCTCATCATTACGGGCCCAAACAAGACCTCCTAAGAATGGATCATCTAATGTATAACCATCATCATAATTAGGAGTATGAATATCAATGGCATAGGTAAATATGACATTTTAATTTGATTTGGTTTGATGAATGGAATTTCAAGTCTTAGTTAAGATTAAGGGGATGTCATTATAAGGTGTTTTTTGAGAATGAGGTTTCAAAGAAGTGGGAAGTTGGGATATGAGATAAGGTGATAGATCAAAAGTTTTAATCTTAAGATTGATCTCATCAAGCTCATCATCATCAAAATCTAGGAGGTTAGGCAAAATATTTCCAATAAGTTCAAGATGACCATTACAACCTCAATTAGAATTAACAGGGAAGTTAAATAGTTGATATTCACAAAATGGAATGCTTGGAAAGGTTCAAGGGTAGGTATATATAATACATCATGGTCTTGGAATTATTTGAAATTCCAAGGGTTAGTGTCACCTTGAATCCTATAGATATCTCCATTGTGAAGAAATTTAATGCATTAGAAAATAGAAGAGACAACTGCTCTCATATGATGAGTCCATAGCCTACCAAGAAAAATGTTGTAAGATAGAGGAAAGTTAAATATCATCACCTTCACATGAAAAATTATATGTGGGATGGTAATGGGGAACCACACACAACCTAAAGGAGGCATTTACCTTTGGTCATATCCTTGACATGTGCTATGTGTGGACTTAAGATTGCATTTAGAAGATCCAAGGGTTTTGATATAATCAAGAGAGGCAAAAAAAGTGATAGAACACTCATCAATCAAGGCACATTTGACTTGGATATCACCAATTTGGATACTAATTAATAGAGAAGGATCATTCACATAAATCAAAATCTCATTGGGGATCATAAAAGAAATGGAGAATTTGAAGGAAAGAGAAGTTTCCATTATTTCATCAACATGTATGGACATATCTTCGCATTTTTTCAATATGCTATCTTAATATATAGATAAGGGTGTTTTGCATCCTTCTAGGGGAGGATGAGGGATGATCATTTCAAACAAAAGTTACATAATATAGTAATGATGATGCAGAGAGGTCCTCATAATCTCAAGAAATGGGATTTTAGATGGGATATTATTAAGTTCCATGATATAATCCCACTCATCATAACCCATAATAAGATTGTTAGAAAGAGGTGCATAGTGTTGAAGGAGGTCCTCAAACGGAGGAGCCAATATACATGTAAATTTATGTTAGGATGGGAGATTAGTGAGTTCCATTATAGGATCTCACTCATCATAACCCATAAGAAGATTATTGGAAAGAGGTACATAGTGTTGAAGGAGGTCTTTGGAAGGAGGAGCTGAAGTACATGTAAATTTATGTTGATAAGAAGCATAAGGTTTAGTAGGAGGACAAGTTTGTAGATTATGTTGAGAAGATGAAGTAATTGATGCAGATGTGGTTTCAGAATTGTTGGAAGAAGTGTTAATAGAAGCTTTAGTATCATTATTGTTAGGTAAAAAATATGGAAAGATGGTATAAATAGTATGAAAAGTGTTATCCAAGGAAGGAGTTGGAATTGGCTCATCAAAATTTATAAGGTCATCTTTCCCCAACTCATTTAAGTGAGTTAGAGAAGAATATTGAATAACATGAAATGTGTGAGATAATGGAGGGGTGTAAATGGGTTGAGGATCAACAAAAATAACTAACCTTTAAATGTTAGTCATATTAACCGCATTCTTTTTAGGAGTTGGGTTAATAGTACTGTCAACATTATTGGTATAAGGAGTGGACTTGTCTTGGGTATCTTGGTGATTCGGAAGAGGATCATTATAGATGGCCAAATGAGAATTAGATTGATTCAAATCTTAAGATTTAGTATGTGCTTCATGGTATTTGAAAGCAATTTCATAAGCTTATTGGCATTGATGAACGATAGAATCATGGTCAAAATCGAGACCAAGAAGTAAATCCATAGAAAAATTATGAAGCTACCTACAAGTCTCATGAGAATGACCAAATCAGCATGAAACCAACAAAATTTATTGACATCATACTAAGATTTCATAAGATGAGTGGGATTAAGTTCTCATGGGAGAGGCCTTGGTAGACATTTTAGTACTTATGATAATAATAAAGGTTTGTGAACATTGATGTTATTAGTTTAAGAGAAATGAGGATTGGTGAATTGATTAGGAGGGGAAGCTTATTCCAAAGATTGGTTAGGAACAAAAAATTGAATGGTATCATAAGATTCTGTGACACCATCATTGGTAGCATGATGATTCTTTTTCTTAAGTAACATATTATTACCTATTGAAGGTTGGGATGGCTCGAATTGATGCATAAGGGAATCTTGATGTTTAGCTTGGTCAATAACCTCCTCTATAGTATGTGGAGAGAGAGAGTCCAGACCCAATATTACAACTTTGGAAAAGAGCATTAGTAAAGAGATGAATAGGTTATCATATACCATATTATTTCATATTTGTTATACCAGGTTTTCCATCATTTAACAAAAACTTGTGTAGTTTTAGTTTCAAGTTGCTTATAATTTATAAAATGGGCCAAGGTATTTTCAAGAAGATCACTAGTTTGGAACTCTTGGACTAGAGCATTTCTTCAATATTCTAAATTAGTAATAAAAAGAGTTTTAAGTTGATTATACCAATCTAAAGCATCACCCATGAGATTTTTGGCTAATAAATTGGTATCAGCAAAAGTATTTAATTTGACCCAGTCTTTATAAAGATTTAAAATGATTTTAAATGAAGAGTAGGATCGGTTGACCCATTGTAAAAAATGGTAGGGATGATACCTCATATATCAGTATTAACAATTTGAGATTTAAAAGTCTTATTTTGAATATGATTGATTATCTTGTTGACAAGAGGAGGTTGAGGGATAAGATTACCATGGGCATCTTGAAGAGGAGGTGGGGGAACATTTTGATTAAGATTTTATAATAGGAGTTGATTGGTGTGAATTGTATTATTGTCATTGTGTGAAGCATTATAATTGGAAGTAGTGGCTTTGGTACCACTATGAGTGTTATTAAGAGCTTGAGAAGAGTTGTTAGCATGTGAGGCACCAGTGGCATAATTTTCTTGTGTGGAAAAATATGGACTAGTAAAGGGATGAAAAGAAGAAACACTAGAGGCATGATTACTATGGGTATCAACTAATCCACTAGTGGAAGATTTGAGAAGAGTGAGTCTTTGAAGAGGCCCACTAGATGTATAACCTACCATGTTAGTAGAGAAACTAGCATGGAGGTAGAGGAAGTCAAATAGAAATAAGTCATTGTGTAATAAGGAGTCAAAATAGAGAGAAGAGGTTGAGAAGCAAAAAATATAGTATCCCTAAATTCATGTGAGAATGTGGGAGAAGGTGAGTGAGGCTCCTCAACTTGACCACTTATCATGAGTTGGTAAATGGTAGAAGGGTCCTTTCCTTGATGTTAAGGAAACTTCAAGATGAAGAAGAGCATTTTAGGTGTATAATCTAATTTGGGTTGCTCTTGAAATGAGAATAGATTATTGTGAAGAGAATAGGAATGAGGATGGGTATCATAGTTGGTTATGCGAGTGGATATATGAACATTACGATCATCTAGGAGAGGAGCCATAATTTGCTTATGAGAGACCCTATAAGGGTTGGTAAGACTCATCATATCTATTGAATTCAACTTAGTGTTGTATTCAAATAGGAAGTTCATGATGAAGGATGGGTTTAGGAAAGGTAAAGGTTATGTAAAATCAAGGTAATACAAAGGGGCAAATAAGAGTACAGAGTTAATTGGGTCAACCTAATACTGGAAACAAGGTTTGAAAATTGGGTAAATAAGGATACAAAGTCAATAAGGTTGACCTAGTACTGTAACCTAGGACAAAAAATAATCAGATAAAGATATAGAGTTGATAGGGTCAATGTAGTATTGTATCTTGGGAAGTAGAAAAGAATACTAGGTTGACTAGGTCAAGTTAGTACTGCAGGTAGGTAAAATAGATAATCTATAAGAGACTATGTAAAATAGAAAGATAATGTACTAAAATAGGGAGAAAATTTTACAATGTACTTTAAATCAAGAAATGAAAGGAAATACATAATCAATTTGGTTAATGAGGATGATCCAATTGAGGCAAAAAACACAAAATCTTACACCAACACTGACCAATGCAAGTTTTTGCAATAAAACATACAATGATCAAAGAGAAAGAAGTCAACTTGAAAATTAAATACTAAGTGATCATCATGAATTTTAAATTATAAATTGTTATTTTAAGTGTGATATGGAAGTTGGATGAATGTAGGGAACTAAAAATCAATATATGGATGGTTTTAGGATGTTTAGTATAAAAGGGATCTATGTTGGCAATGGTACTAACTTGGTATTAAGGCATACCCCTTAACTTCATAATCCCACAATGATAAGGGTGTCAGGTGCTTTTCTAAATATACTATTAACCACATGTTTATACTTAGCTATAAAACCAAGTTGGCTTCCCCCTTGATGATGAAATCCAAGTAGGTAGGCCTTGGGTAGACAATTGTTAAATACATTTTGAGATTATGTAATTTGGTCATGTGTGTAAGAAATATAAAAATAGTACAACTAAGTGATATATTGTAAAACCACCTAATTAGATTATGTGATCTATTTTAAGCATGAAAGTAACTAAAAGTGAAAGTGTGAAGTCATTACTAGCATATAGATGTTAATTCCAACTTTGAAACACATTATAGTGTCAGTTTAGATGATATGTAATTCAAAAATTATAATACAAAGTTGATAGTGTTGTTATTTTAGTACTGAAGCAAGGGTCTATTAAGAACTTTGCCGACAGTGTTGACCTAATCTTGCAGATAGAAGATGGAATATAGAACTAGGTCGACTAGGTCGACCTGGTTTGTTGTATGAAAGTAGTTTTAAATACTACAAACTATAAAAATAGAACTATAAGGAATAATTGAAAGGAAAAAGAAAGAGAGAAAGGAACCTTCGTGGGTTGGAAGATGTAGAGGAATGTAATATTATTGTTGGAGTGCCTTGAATGTTACTTAAAAAAGTTTCCAACTATATCGACTGGGTCAACCTAGTTCTATTATTTCCTATTTTTTGAAGCCTATGAATATGACTATACTGGCATGGTCAACCTAGTATATTTTATGGAAGCTATCTTGTATAATATACCAACCTATTCGACCTAGTATGTTTTTTGGAAACTTGTAAGAATACTATGTCGACCTATTCGACCCAGTAGCTTATTTGGAAGTGAAAACCTATATTATGTTAACCTATTCAATATAGTAACCTGTATCTGATGAAGACTTACATAAACATAACAAATTCATTTTGATGTGAATGTGTGTTAAACTTACACACATAAGTTATAAACTATACCAGCCCTATTGACCTAGTATCGTCAATATATAAAAATAATAAATAAACTAATAGAAATTTAAAAAATGTGAAAGAAAATTGCAAGAGTTAGATTCATGTTGGATTCTCTAGAATTTATGCAATAAAAAATGCATCAGTTCTGTAAATCAATCCTAACTCAGAGAAGATAAATCCTACTTACACTTCTAATTGGGGATATATTAGATAATCAGGGTCATGACCAATATGTGGATCCACTAGACCCAATTATAGGATTTATTATCACAAAAATAATACTAGGGAGGTTTCTAAAGCCTCCAGTCAAGAATAATAAAATAATAAACCTAACTAAGCCTTATGTTTTTATATTCACTAAACTAATAAAAAGTAAAATTTAATCTAGTGCTCACCAAAATTTGTGGCACAAAGTGGGGGTGATCAACAACAAAAGTAAACATGCATAAGAGACACATACTCACATCAATGTATACAAAATCCTAATGTATGAAATAAAAGTACATATACATATTTATTTACCTTATAAAGAAGGAGCAAAATTAGAAATACTTACCTTTAAAGACAAACCCACCGAGCCTCAATCTCTCCCTTGGACAAGGTACTTCATAAGAGGTTGTTGTGGTATGTAAGGATGATAAGGATAAATTAACTCTAGGATATAAAACCTATCATTGCATCCAAAATATTTCTCTATGAGATAAGATCCTATCTCCAAAGAAAGTATGAAACCCTAAGCTTGATCCTCAAGTAGAATGGTGGATAAGCAGATGTGCAAAAGATCTTACTTCTTCTAATCTCTAAACAATGGAAAAATGATCTTGTATATATAGGTGGATTTAACCCTAAGCCCTTTTGAAAGTTTTAGATGATAGGGTCGACCTAGTTGACCTAGTACTGTTATGGACAAAAACTCACTAGGTCACGAGCTAGGTTGGCCAAGAGCCAACCTAGACCCTAAATGAATTTCACCCATAAGAGTACAAGGTCAACCCAATTGACCTAGTACTATAAACTATCAAAAGGGGTTTTAGTTTAGGAAAAGGGGATTGAAAGGTAGGAAATGATTGGAGTATACAAGAGAGAAGAACAAACTTAGGGAAATGGTTTTCAAGAGACAAGTGTGTAGATAATAAGTGGCAAAATGGATAATAGTCATATGAAACACTAATAGTCTGCCCACCCCTTTCTCAATGCACCCCTTAGAGCATGCACTCATAGATATTGAGACTTGATGGGTTCCTAAAAAATAAAGAGCATTAGTAATTGATAAAAGTTTGAAAATATTATAAGTATACAAATTCAAGAGTTAATGAGGAGATATCTAATAAAATGGATAACTATCTAAGTGAATAAAATTAAGTCAATAATAGTATGAGGATAAAAATAAATTGGAACTAGTGGATCCCATGAAAACTTGAATGCCTCAATCAAGAGAGTCAAAGAGTGTATTACAACATCCAAACCTACACACCCTTAGGAAGAGAGGAAAAATATAAGTGTGCAAGCATGATCAATTTCTTAGAAGAACCAATAGATGTGAAAGTATAAAATTATCACAAATTAAGGAAGAAACCAAACATGTTTCAAAAGAGTGATAAGGGCATATTTTCTTTGAGTGAAACTAAGGCTATTATAACACCAAACTTGAGGAAACTAGTAAGAACATAAGTCAAAATATGCACCAAAGGGGGAGAAGCAGAGTTGTGTTTTATGAAACTAGAAGCTACTAGGGTACCAAACATGAGGTATCTATAAGGAGTGAAAAACCAAATATGTACCAAAGGAGTAGAGAAGAGTTTCCCTAATAACAACTAGAGGTATTTAGTATGAGGTGTAAATGGCTTGAACAGACCAAGAAAGGTATAACATAAAGGAGTAGAGTTGCATGAAAATAAGCTAAGGTCTAGTAGAGCACCAAATTTGAGGCAGATGGTAGAGATTCAAGTATATAGATTCAAAAAAATGATGTAAATCTAGATCAAGCACTAGTGGTAATTTGTATGAGAGTATTTTATAAGTGACAACAAAGAGGAACAAAAGAAGCATTCATATCAGGAGGTATAAACATGAAGAAGGAAGAAAGGAACACAAGGTTAGTATTATGAAAAGTATAGGTATAATCCTCAAAAGAGAAGGCAAAGAGAATAAATCATCTTAAAATTAAGCTTGAGATGTTGAGAGTGAAATAGGGGAACAATACCAAGAAACAAAAGCACTTAGAAAAGATGAGAAAGAAATAACAATGTTGGAGATAACTATTTTAAGCTTGAAGAGTCTAGGTTTACATTGAAGTGGATATGTGTGAGAGGGTAAATCAATACATAATAAGAATTAATACTTAACAAAGATGATAGGGGAATAATATAAGGAAGAAAAGAATATGGGAAGCTATGTTTCCCATGGAGCCAAATATTGTTGTGTCAAGTTAACATTGGGAAAGGAATGAGTAGAGTTCCACTTACAATAGTGCACAAGGTGTAAGGACCAAGACATAAATGATATTTTACTTGAAGGTAAAGGATGGAGACATACTTTAGAGAATGAGATAAGTAATAATTACTACACAAGTGTCTATGTAGGAAGAGTTGGCCTAAAGTTGATAAAGGAGGGAAAATATTAATCACAAATGACAACTAGGATCCATTCAAGGTAGGTAGAGAGGATGAATATAATTAATCTATAGATGATGAAGAGGGTGTAATTATAGTTAGACATGACATTAGGATACTATTGAAGGAAATAATAGAGAAATATCATTCATAAGCTAATAATAGGTTATTGATGTGGATATCAATCTAAGTGTGGGTCATAACATTAATTAGTATAATGAATAAAATAAATGAAAAAAATGAGAGTACCATGTGGACATGCATCATGAAAGGCATGAAGAGGGATGAATATTAATTATGTCTACTTGATGTGAAGGAAAAAATAAGGAAGAAAGTGCACACAAAGGAAAGGGTGAAAGGAAGTACACAAAAATGGTGTTGATTACCCTTTATATATCTAGAATGAAATATGTAATAACAAACCAATAGGAGAAAGGGAGCAAGGGTAAGCAAGGGGAAGTGTGAAGATGAGTCTAATTAGGCACGCACCAGAAAAGAAGTGTTAAAAACACTTCATAGATATGAAAGAATAAAGGTGGGATTAGATCCACATGAGTGAAAATAAGATAATAATATGAGATAAGTTCAAAATATATCCTTGAAAATGCATGAATAAGGATATTTGTGTTGGATGCGAAGAGAAAACATCTTTAGCCCATAACTTTTGATTCGTAACTCCTTTTGAGCTCTCATTTATGCCAAAATAACTCTCTCAAAAATTTAATTCATATATAATCATCCTTGTCTAGTTAGGAATATTATAATAGGACATAAATGACCATTTTAAGATCCAAAAATACATTTTAATATTTGTTTTTGGATTTTTCTATTTTAGAAATGACATATTTTTGAAACTGAACATGAACTTTAGTTTGGATTATTTTTTTAGGTTAATTTTAGTGTTTCAAATATATGTAGATATTTTTAGGCCCATCTGAGCTTGCATGAAAAACTTAATAAAAATAATGGTTTAAAAAATACTAGAAGATAATAGTTACTAAAAGTAGCAGATTGCTAGAAATAGCATGGGCTAGTTAGCTTCAGGTGGATTTTGATTTATTTAGCCTTTTTAATTATCATTTAAACTCAAATTTTGAGTTGAGACTTACTTAAAATAACCTTATGCAAATATTTCATTCATTCAATGAAAATCAATAGATAAGTTTACTTTCAAGTAATTTTTTAGTTTTATGCCTATGGATATTTTGCTTAGCTAGCTTAGGTTTTCATCATTTGTTATCAGTGCAAGTTTTAATCTTGGAGTTAATATATTTATGAACTAATAATTTTATATTTTGTTAGAGTAATATGTTATTTGATAATATGTTTTAGAGATGGTGAGAGGACAAGGATGAGGAGGAATTGCTTAGATGAGCAGGACTATGAAAGAGTTGCTAAAGCAAGTGGAACAATTGACTATAATTGTCAAAAATTAGAGACAAAGATAAGCATAAGATGAAATAGAGGAAGAAAAAAATCATGAAGATTAAATTTAGAAATAACAATAACATGAACAACCACTATCAATAGAAGAGAGGATGGTTAGGTATTTAGATGGAAGGAACAGAGGAATCAAGGTTGATGTGCTAGATTATGGAGGCAGTTTAAAACTAGAGGAGTTGATAGATTGGATGAACAACATGGAAACATTTTTCAAATGGAAAACTCTAATAAAATATAAGAAATTAAAATTTGAGGGTTCATGCAATAATTTGGTGGGATCACATGCAGAAAGAGAGACAAAGAAAGGGAAAAGAGAAGATCAACATGTGGAGTAAGATGGAGAAGAAGCTGAGGGATAATTTTTTTCCTATGGATTATGCACAAAACTTATATATAAGATTCCATAATAAGGAAAAAGTATCATAATATACAAGAGTATACATATGAGTTTTACAAGATTTACATATGTGTAAGACATGACAAAATAGTAGAATAGATGGTTAAAAAGCATATAAATGGTTTGAAATTTTCTATGCAAGATGAATTGATCATACATAGAATACTTTTCATACAGGAGGCTTATAAATTAGATTTGAAGACAAAAGAAAAATAAAATACACAAAATTTCAAAAGATCAACTGGGTGAAGAAGATGAAAATCCCCACCAATAAGGGGATGAGGTGGGTTTAATACCACTAAAGGTGGGTTTACTCTTACTACAAGAGAATCATCACATGGTGTAGAAAGAAAAGAAGATAATAGACAAGGTTTCAATACCAACAAAGAGGAAGAGGATTTCAAAAAGTATGAGGCTATGGTGGTGCTATAGGTTGGTTTCTAAATCAACATAGGTCTTATATTTGTTATAGATTTGGAGAATAAGGACATGGGTTGTTTGAGTGTCCACACTATCATGAACAAGAAAGGAGGAAAGAAAATCACCCAAGAGTGAATTTAGTTGAGGCTAAGATAGAAGAGAAAAATACTAATGTTGTAATATCATATATTCAAAAAAATATCATGATAAGGAGAGCAATGATTTCTATAAGGAAAGAATATGTGCAGAATAAGGAAGGTGGTGATGCATGGCTGTGAACAAATATTTTTTGAACAAGGTGCAATTCAATAGGTAATATAAGTAAAGTAATTATAGATGGTGTAAGTTATAAAAATATGGTTTCTAAGGACATGATTGATATTAGGTTTTCAATGTGAGAAACATACTTATCCTTATCTTATTTAATGGTTTAAGAAATAGAATGAAGTTACAATAGATAAAAAGTGTTTAGTCAAGTTTTAAATATGAAAGACATACAAGGATGATATATGGTTTGATGTCATTCCAATGAATGTATGCCATGTGTTGTTAGGAAGTCCATCATAATATGAAATAAAAACATTTCATGATGGAGCAAAGAACACATATAATTTTTAGAAAGGTGGTATGAAGGTACTTTTAATACCTATTAAATAATATGGGTAGACAAAAAGCATGACATCCATAAAATAATTTATCAAAGAGATGAACATGGCATGTTCTTTTTATGTATTAATAGTAAAGAAATAAGACATAGAAGTGGTGAAAATAGCATACTAAGTAGTAGAAGTGTTAAAAAAATATGTAGATGTTATACCTAATGATTTAAATAATGGTTTACCACCAAAGAGATACATTAATCATCATACTAATTTGATTTCAAGATCAGTGCTACCCAGTCAATCAATTTATAAGATGATTCCAATAAAACATGTATAATTTTAAAAAATAGATTAATAAATTAATGAGAAAGGGTATAGTAATGGAAAGTATGAGTCCATGTGCAACACAATCATTGATAACTAAAAGGAATTATGTATGGTGGAGGATTTATTGTGGATAGTATAATAATAAATAAAATTACCATCAAATACAAATTTCTTATACCTCATTTAGATGATATGATGGATGTTATTATAGGAGAAAAATAACTTACTAAGATTGACCTAAGGATTAGTTACTATCAGATTTGGATTCATAAAGAAGATGAATGATAAACAACATTTAAGATTAAATATGGCTTATATGAGTGGATGGTGATGTAATTAAGATTATCTAATGCACCCAACACATTTATGATGGTGATGAAGATAGTGATATGAGATTACATTGGTAAGTTTTTGGTGGTTTAATTTTATGATATTTTTAATTAAGTTAGAGTAAATAAGAACACTTAAAACATTTGAGAATGGTATTAGATTTGTTAAAAATTATAAGATCTATGCAAATATGAAGAAGTGTAGGTTTATGCATAATAGTTTGGTATTTTTAACTTTTTATTTTCAACATATGTTGTAATAATGGATGAATAATATGTAAAGTCAATTTTTGAGTGGTTTATTCCAAAGAGCATCATAGAGTAAGAAGTTTCCATGTTTTAGCAACTTTTTATATAAAGTTCATTGAGAATTTTAGTAGTCTTGTTGCACCAATAACATATTGCATGAGAGAAAAATAATTTGTTTGGAAAATGGAAATAACATGAAGATTTAAAATATTGAAGAAGAAGAATATTACAAAAAAATACACTTTAACATTACCATATTTTAACAAAGTGTTTGAAGTGGAGTGTATGCTTCAAATGTGGGAACTAGTGTTGTGTTGAGTCACAAAGGAAGTGAAATATCATATTTTAGTGATAAAATAAATGAGGTAAGTAATAATTTTTCCCCTTATGATGTTTAGTTTTATACCATTGTAAAAAAATTAAGACATTGGAGGAATTACCTAGTGCCTAAGGAGTTTGTCATATTTACAGATCATGAGGATTTGAAGTATATGAACACTCAAAAAGAAGTTAAAAATTAAGAATGAAAAGTGGGTATATCTCTTATAGGGATATAATTTTGTTTTAAAATATAAGTTATAAAATTAGAATTAGGTAGCTAATGCTTTGAGCAGGAGAGTGGCATTGTTAACTACTATAGTGAGTGAATACTTGGGTTTGAAGTTGTTAAGGAATTATATGATACCAATCAATATTTTGGCAAGATAGTTGAGAAATGTATGAATCCATTAGTAGGTTAGAAATGTAATATTAATCATGGATATATTATATAGGATGGTTATCTCTTTGATTGAAAATGACTATGTATTCCATTTGGGTCTCCAAGAGACAATATTATAAGAGAATTGCATAGTGGTAGTTTGGCCAGACATTTTGGTAAGGCTAAGACAATTAGCTTTGGTGGAGGAAAAGTATTTCTAGAAAAAATTAAAGAGAGATGTGTCAAGATATGATTCAAAATGTAGAATATGTCAGGTGGATAAAGGCCATGCATATAATATAGGGTTCTACATGTTACCACTGGTTCCAAGAGGACCATAGATATATTTTAGTATGGATTTTGTGTTGGGATTTCCAAATACACAAAGAGGTAATGATTCAATTTTTTTTTGTTGTAGATATGTTTTATAAGATGGTTCATTTTATTTCATGAAATAAAACTAATTATGTCACTAGAGTTTCATAATTATTTTTTATATATGTTTTGAGATTCTATGGTGTTTCAAAAATCATTACATCAAATAGGGACACAAATTTTCCAAGTCGTTTTTGGAGGACTCTATGGAAGAAGTTGGGAACTAAGATACAATTAAGTAGTTCATACCACCAAAAAGCATATGGACAAACATAATTTATAATCATGAGCTTGGGAGATTTGTTAAGATACATAGTTGGACAGAAGTCCAAGCGATGAAACTTGACTTTACCACAGGTTGAATTTGCATATAATAGTTTAATGAGCAGATCAATCAAAAAAGCACCATTTTAGATTTTTTATGGAAGAAATCCTATAGGTGTTTTATATTTGGTACAATTACCAATTTTATAATGAGTAAGTGATGATACAAAATCATTTACAGATCATATAAAATAGTTGTAAGAATAAGTGAGGAGAAAACTACAAGGAAGTAATGAAAAGTATAAAGTAGAAACAAATGTAAGAAGAAGGTTAGAGGTATTTGATGAAGGATATTTAGTGATGGTTTACTTAAGGAAATAAACATTTTTATCATGATCATATAATAAATTGAATTATAATAAAATTGGACCATGTAGAATTATGAAGAAAATAAAAGGCAATGCTTATGAGATGAGTTTACCGCATAATTTTGATATCTCTCTAGTATTTAATGTTTCAAATTTATATAATTTTCATGGATAAGATGGTGAATGGAAATAATATGAAGAATTAAATTATAATAAGTACATACCAAATAAGAAAGAAAATATAGCATAGGTTCTGAATAAGAAGATAGTGCACTCAAGGCAAATAAGTTATAACAAGTATTTGTTATAATGGGAAGGACTACAACATGAATAAAAAACTTAAATTTTAGAATGGGAGCTGAAAAATATTGACAAGAATAAATGGTAGGGTTTTAATCAGGTCAAATCATAGGACCTAAGTTATTTTCAACTAGAGTTTAATGATGCAAAGAGTGAACTTCTTGAGGCCATAACTTTTGATTTGTAACTCTGTTTGAAATTGTGTTTATGTTAAAATGATCATATATAAAAGTTAAATTAATCCATAACTAGAACTATTATGTTAGGGATGTTTTTAAAAAAATATAGGCCATACGTGACCATTTGAGGGTACAAAAATACATTTTAATATTTTTTTAAAGATTTTTCTATTTTTAGAAATATCATATTTTTGTAACCAGACATGAAAATCAATTTAAATTCATCTATCAGGGTAATTTTAGGGTTTAGATTATGTGTAGATATTTTTAGGACCATCTAAACTTACATGCAAAGCTTAATAAAAATATCATTTGAAAATTTCCTATGAGATTAAAGTTACTAAAAAATAGCAAATTTCTAAAAATAACATGGGTCAGTCTGCTTTAGGTATATTTTAATTTATTTATATTTTTAATTAGGTATGTCCATTCCAATTTTGACTTGATATTTATTTAAAAGACTTTTATTTAAATATTTTATTCATTTAATGATACTCAATAAAAAAATTTCCTTTCAAGTAATTTTTGTTTTTATGCCAATTGATATGTTGCTTAGCTAGTTTGTGTTTTCATCACACTTGCAATAGGCAGATGAACAAGGTGAGTGTAGACCCATGAGAGGAAGAAGGATAAGAGGAAGAGAGGAGAAAATAATAATAATGACTAAGAGGAGGTAGAAGAGAATTAGGAGAAAGAAGGATCTAGAGGACTAAAGTGATAAGCAACCCTAATTAGGTAGAAAAAAGTTGAAATAGAGAACCATGGTCAATCCAATTGACAAAAATAGTAAATACATCACTCAAAACCACATGTAAATAGGGGTTTACATTTAAAAATACATGGGGATTATGATTTATAAGCATCATGAAGGAATGCACATATGTAGGCAATAAATAAAAATCTAGATACTGGATAACTTAGTGTACAAATATTTGCATAGCAACACACAAAGTCACTTAAGTACAAATTGTAATACAAGTCATGTATAGTCACAAGGAACAAATTAAATGATAAACATGTAGGGGGAAGTAGATAAAACATGGACCATAAAATAAATACACATAACCTTAAACATAGAACTTGAAGAAGCTATATTGAACATGAAAATAGCCACAAATACCTAAAGCTATCCATTTAAACTAGTCTAAGATAGTTCCATGATTGACATAATCGCATGAAGGTTGAAACTAAAAAATATACCCTGTGCTAATTTGATCTAGAATTTTTTAGAAACACATTGTTTGAGGTTCATAAAATAAAAGGTTATACCTAAGGTAGGATGACTAATTAGCATCAAACCTACAAATCACAATTGTCATTATCTTGTTCAACATGGCAACAACCATTGCTATAAAAGGGTATTAGAGCCATCACTTAAATTTTATTAATTTTTGGAATGCTTTTGAAAGGTGGTTGATATTTTTTGCTAGCTTTTATGTTTAAGGCTTTAAGAGATAAAAGTTTTAAGGCCTAAGGACCAAAATTCTATCAAAATGAAAAGTTAAGTGAGGAAGAGAGAGAGTCAAGAGATCTTATCAAGATTGTTAACTAAGTGTATAAAAAAGAGACATGAAAAATCCATGATGAATTACAAAAGGGTATATTTTAATCATACCCAAAGGATGAATACAATAATAGGCATATTTAACCAAATATATAATAAAATTATATAAGAGAACACTATTAGGTTGCCTAAATGTAGCTATTATAGTCATATTCAGCCTATTCATGAAATAAAATTAACTAAAAATCAGACTATAATTTACTTTATAATGCCATCATACTTGTTTTAATGAATATCCCTTGAGGAGAGTGGCATAGGAGTGGAGGAGAGTGGAATATTTTAGTCTTGTTTTGACTTTATTAAGACATGATCATGCCAAAATTAGCTAACTACCTCATTATTTGGTAGTTAAAATAGTTTAATATGGCCTATTTGACTTCCATGAAGTGTTAATCAACCCACCTCTCTTCCATTTCATGTCAATTAGGCATAAAAACTACTTTACTTTACATAATGGTCATGAATAGGCATGTTTTCCCCAAATTAGTATTTACAAGTGCATTGATGATCTTGATTTAGCCTTCCACACCACTCCTTCGCCTCTAATAACCTATTTAAGGTGCATTTCAATCATGAAAAACATACTCTCTTTATTTGCATTTGTTGGAAAACCTATTACATCACCTAATTGAGAGAATGTTTAGGTCACAAGACCTTCACTTCTCTTTTTATGATGTCATGAAGGCTTTCCTTGATCATGTAGAGTATCTAATATGTACAAAACCTTTAATTTTATGGATTCTATTACTGGAATTTTCTTTAAACCCTGAACCCTTGGTCATGCTTGTGTTTCTTCTCATTCTAGGAATTTTAGCCTTGCAATCCATTGGGCATACTTTACAACCTTGTCTTCTACTATGCCAAGTAATTTAACCCATAGATTTTATAAACCCCTAAAGTATAACATAATAGGTTGTAAACCCACTTTTTATCCTAAAACTTCCTTTTTTCCTTCATATAACCTCTGTAGACACCTAAAACTGGCCACCGATAACCTCCAACCAAGATTTTGACCAATTTCCACCCAAAATGCATAATTTGGCCTAAAAACACTAAAACATTCTAAATGATGTGAAACTGACATATTCAAGTGCCACTTTTGGCCAAGGTATCCCTAAATGGGGAAATATAATTTATGCTCCAGCTAACTTTGATTAGATCATTCTGAGTCAAAATGCCAATTTTGCACCTAGGTGCTCTAGATTGCTCTTTTCTATCAAATTTCTTGCAAGAGACATGTGCCTTTATTGTTTTTTATTGGTAACATCCTAAATGGGAATAAATTTATAACACATCTAATAGTGACTTCCAATTCTAATCCAGTCAAATTTTAGACCAATAACAAGGCATTCTGATCAATTTGAATAATTTGTGCACAAACTGCTTAAACATGTTTAAGAGATAATTAACCCAAATCAAGGTCTAATCAAGAATTCCATGGAAACTTGTTGAATACTTATTTTTAGAAATTAATATTGAATATCTGCATCATTAGGTGCTCTCATTTCTTAAGAAGACATCCCTAGGCCATAAATATCAAGATTCATGCCCTCCATGCCTCATCAATGCCTTCCATGATGCCCTCCATGCCTCTTAATTTCCCCTTGTTCCAATGTCATGATGAGGACAATTAAAAACTTAATTCCAAAAATTTAATTAATTCTCAACCACACATCTTCATCTCAAGATGGATGATTTAGGTTGATTCTAGACATTTGCAAAAATCTATAAATAGGGGACCTTACCACATCATTTCTAAGACTTGATTATGCAAAGTTATAATGCAAAATTGATTACAAAGCTTCAATAAACTAGTGTTACCATGCCAAATTGATCCCAAGCCAATACAAACCACAAGCCAAAGGTGCCAAGGAGAGATGGAGGTAGCCAAGCTTCCATTGCCAAGGACTTCATGAGCACAAGCCAAGCAAGCCACCACTATAAAGGAATTTGGAGCACCCAAGTAAGGTGAAGGAATTATTGTGTTTTCATTCCTTGCTTTTTAGTTGTGTTTTTCATTTGATTTTGTTAACTAAGCTCTCCCTAGTGTCTAGGCCTAGAGATGTTATGTTATTAGTGTGTTTCTTTCATTTTGTTTTCATTTTGGAACTAACACCATACTAACCATCCTCTCTTGAGTCAAATTCCTAGATCACATAATGGCATGCTCGATGGGATTAGATGCATATCAAACCTAAATAAGATCATTTTCAACTCTAAAATATTTATTTGGACCTTTTAAACTCTTGAAAATTAATTTCTAACTTTATTTTTCCATTTTTGGTTGCCACTATTTTACATAGTAACCAACATCGACAAGTAAGACCGACATCGGTTACATAGCTTAACCGATGTTGATTAACAAAACTGACATTGGTTATATTTTGGTTAGCCAAGCTAACCATAATTAGTTGTAATAACTGACATTAGTCACTATGTTTTTCCAAAAACACAGACTCGAGAGCTATTTTTCCAAAGTTTATTGTTTCAAACCAAAAAGAGCTTCAAATATAAAGGACATGCTAACATTTTTGCTACATGACCAAGCTATATATTTACTCAAAACATGTTTAAATCACTTTTTATCATGCTTAAAAATCAATTAGTAACCTTGTTTTGGTGTTTAACAAAGAATTTAGATGTTTTGGCAAATGTTTTCAAAGTTTGTAACTAAGACCAAGGGGTCAAATGAACACCACCAAAGCTTTCAATTTCGGTTTAATGTTAAACACACTTATCAATTTTTGTTTGAAATATTTGTTTAATCAAATTTTTTTGTGGCAAAAAGAGGAATGTTGCATGTATGCTCTTCCATTTATCCCCTATAGGGAACCCTTGGAATCAAAAGTGCCATTCCTATTACAACTAGCCTAGTCCAAGGCTTAGAAAGAAAATTATCTAAAGCACTCCCCAAAAACTCATCAAAGTTTGGGTGACCTTAAAAAATGACCCTAAAGTCTTTCTACTTTCGTGCTTTTTTTATTTTTATGCAAACTTGGCTTGCGAGGGGGACTTCATCACCTCCCATAAGTTCTTTAGGGAAGCTTTAACCTGAGGTTTCATCTCCCATCATTAACTTCATTTGTATCCTTTGGATTTTCACATAGGACATAGTGACACTTTGGACATCACACTACACTGAGCAAACAATAGGATGTAGTGGATGAAAAAAATACTAGACCTTTTTGTAACAAGCCAAGTGATACAGACCCAAAATCTATGCTTTTATTTTACATTGTTTGGTGTGAAAGTCATTGTGCAATTGATTCCCTTAGATAATTTGGAAACTTATTATATTTTAGACAAATCCCCATTCGATCATGAAAGTATTGGTGGACAAGGTGCACCTCAAGGTCCATGTTGCAGTACTATCATTTGAGAAAAGGGGGTTGTAAAAACCCTATTATATAATTCGCATTTACTTTTGGATGAACACTTGAAATCCTTTTAAATTATGTATATTGATGGATTCCAATAATACCAAGAAACCTTGTTAGTTTAGGATCTAAGAATGATTAATTATTTGGTATTGTCCTAGTTTAGATTCTTGTTTGGAGTTAAAACTTGGTGTAAACAAACAATTCAAACCAAACACATAGTCCAAATATTCATTTTAACAAAGAAGCATTATGATGCCCATGTGAGATCATCAATTTGACTTTTTTTAAATTTCATCAAAAGCTTGAGAGTCATATCATCCACTTTGGCATAGTTATATTGCCCAATTGAGTCTAGACCTTTACCAAAGTTATTTATGTCCTTCACTTATAATCTAAATTTAGAATTTCACTTTTACAAGTTCATAGGGTTGATGTGTTAAGTGGGTTTTCCATTTGTACTAAAATTGAGGGAACTTAGGTTCAATTCCCAATTTGGGTTGAAGGCCATTTAAGACTCATAATCATTATCATCATTTGATAGACTTAAGCCATTTTGTGTTAAAAACTTGCACTTTGAGTCTATGCACCAAAACATTTTAAATCAAGAAAAGTAGTGTTATGCTATCAAAATTATAGGAAATCATCTTTGCCTTAGAGAGTTTTTGAAATAAACCTTTTTGTCACACCTTTGGGTAGTATAACATCATTACATTGCCCAAAACATTTCAAAGATTGTTTCATAGACCCTCTTTCATAGAGTCCAAATTTATTCATACATTTTTAGACCAATCCAAGTGTACTTTTGTGATATTTTGTCTAAAATAGTTATACTATTCACTTTTATCTAACTTGTTTGTCAAAAGATCCCAGTTTTATACCATTTTTGTGAGAAAATAAACTATTGCTAAAGTGCCTTTTGTTTCATACCTTATACCTAGTTGATCAAGTTCATGTCCAAGAATAAATTTCCTAGTGTTTTTTAGAAATGTTTTAAATCCGTTAGATTAAAACTTTCATCTATTTTCAAAGTCTAGCTTTTGATGTTGTTTGGCCAAGAGTCCTAGCACATGCCTTGTTTGAGCCTAGCTTTTGACACCGTGTTTGGCCAAAAGACCTAGTAACTTTTAAATTCCTAGATTAGATTGATTTGAAACACTTTGACCTTAGAGTTTGGCATTTTGATTTTAGGTCCATTTACTTGCTTGTCTTTGTGTGAATAGTGAAATGTTAGATACTTCATTCTAACTTGTTTCCTCACAAAACTTTGAATAAACATTTTGATCCTTCTAACAAATCTAGACCATGTTGGTAAATCATCTATTTTAGACATTGTCCTTTTTTAGAGTTTGTATAACTCTTTGGAATTTTATCATGAAGCATTGACTATGGATCCCAACATGTATTCCTATACCTGTAGTGGACTCATGTACAATCCAAGGACTAGTAATGTAGTTGCACAAGAAGAAATGGTGCAAGACCCCTATGTGGATAATATTACTTATAATATGGATTCTTATCCCTCTTATAATACTCAATCAGGGGCATAAAGCCAAGATCCATTTGATAACTATCTGGTTAACACACTACCTTATTCAGAATAGGACCAAGAGCAAACTATGCAATACCTAGCTATAAACTTGTAGTGGATGAGTTAGTACTTCAACAGTCATATTCTACTAATACGGCTTCCACGTATGATCCATTTTTATTTGAGTGACATTTGTTAGAGAATAAAGATGAGATTTTGGTTAGAGCCATAGAGGTAGGGGCCATGTTTCTAACAGACTTCCCCCATGAAAATTTACCAAGTCTAGTAAGAGTACCTCATAATATCATTTATGATCAACAATATTCTTCTAGAAATCCCATGGCTCTAGTCCAAACAACGTACCAAGACCCTAATATATCTAATCGAGGCAAAAATATAATGGAAGATCACTTTAACCAAAAGCAAACAACATATCAAACCTACCTAAATATAGCACATGATTTCAATTAGATGAACATGGTAAGTAAGCCTCTTATTGACCTAGTTACTTCAACATGAGTGTTGATAGAGTTAACTAGACAAGAGAATCTGAGTTCTAACCTATTCATATAAATCACTTCGATAGATAACTTGATGCATATGCCCATTATTGAAGAAGTGTCTTCATCCTATACATAGAATAATGAGCCAAATGTAGTAGACAATGTGCAAACAACATCCAATCACGATCAAAGTGGTATTAATGCAAAAACCATTAGCCAATAACATGTGCCTAAATTTAATCCCATGATTAGATCATCATACCAAGGAATAGGAGTTTCTACACCCTAACCTCAATCAACTGCTTCCTCAAGTGTATAACCTATGGTATTAGGTAATAAAAAAATGGCCAATGTCATGCCTCAATGATAGAATGTGATGAATCTTTCTCCTCCTCAAAAATTAATGAGTAGTATTCCATAATAGTAGGCACAATCTAGTGTATCAACACAATGAAGGACAAATACATTACCACCTCAAACAGAGGCAACAAATGTTCCACCTTGTTAGGTAATGAGAAACATACCTCTTCAGTCATAGACTAATATTCCAATTCAAAAACAAGAAATGATTAGTCAATAACATGTAATTATTGGTCAGTAATAGATGCCAAATCTACAACTTGCTTTTACTTCCTTATAGGGATTCATGCAATAAGGAGGTCCCCATGTTTCTCAAGTACCTACTAGATAACTGTTGGTTCAAAATGTGCCACAAATCTAGAGACAAGGTCTTGGTCCACAATTTCTCACACAAAAACAAGGTTTGATTAGTTGGAAACATGTCCCTTTTCAACCATATTAGGCACAATATAATTATATCCCTCCATCCCAACCACATAATCCTCCAAGTTAAAATTTTATCGCCAACCTGAATTAGAATATTGCACAACCAAATGTGCAATTTCAAGTACATCCTAATCCACGTATGTATATTCCTGGTCTATTACCCAACCAAAATAATATACCCCAACAAATATCTCCATCATACCCTGGTCAAAGTGTTCCACTTGTGACCTCCCAACCATCTATCCAAACTAATATTCCCCCTCAAACCAATATTCCTTCTAGTTTCTTATCCCAGGAATTGTAACAGATGAAGGATGTAATTGATGTTATTCAGGTGGGTAAACAAACTAAAAATTTCAAATTGGATGACATATGTTCCTATCCATTCAACATGGAGTATTTTCATATACCATTCCCTCAAAGATATGAACCACTAAAATTTGATAAATATAAAGGAAAAGGTGACCCTAAAGCTCATTTGACTGAATTCTTTATCGCATGTCAACCAGTGGCATATAAAGACATGTACCTTTTTTTGTTATTTATAAGGAGCTTGGTTGGGCAAGCCTTGGAGTGGTTTTTGAAATTGCCCAAAAATTTAGTAACAGATTTTGATGATCTTTCTGATAAGTTTGTGCAACACTTTTCTTATAATCTCGAGCATGAGATTTCATTAGTGGAATTAACACAAGCAAAGCAAAAAGTTGGTGAAAGTTTTTCAATTTATTTATAGTGATGGAGATCCCTTGCAAGCTATTTTACTCATATTTTACTAGATAAATAATTAGTTGCTATGTTTACCAAAAATTTGCATAATGAGATAGCTTATCATTTAGAACTACAATGTGCACATACATTCAAATAAATCATTGATAAAAGTTTGTTGATTGAATGGGCACTCATCAATAAAGGATTTATCAAGATTAATTTAACTAATCAAAATCAAGTTACCAATTAAGGAAATGACCAACACCCCATTCAAGTGCCATCAACACAACTGGCACAAGCCAATAACCAAGAAAGACCAAAGTAATTCAACCATAATAGAAATGTTTTGAGAAATGGAATAATTGAGTCCCATCATGTTCGAATGGTGAAAACATCATCCGAACTACCTTTTCAGCTTAATCCTACTCAACTTGTGGCATAATCACAACAACCAAAATCTGCACAATAAATACAACAACCATTACCATTACAGAACCCTCCTCCTAGGAAAACCATTCCTGCACGTCATGTCTTTAGTGACCTAAGAGAACATATTAAATTTATATTTTGCAAGATTTATACCACTAATTTGATTAGTTGGCCTATACCCAAGCATTATCTGCAAGACATTCCTTATCTTGATTAGTACCATGAAAATGAATTTTGTGACTATCATCGGGTCAACGGGCATACTCTATGAAGATGTGTCCAAATCAAGAATTTAATTGAGAATATATTAGAAAATGGGTAGATAACATTGGATAATGGTTCTTCACTTCCAATTAAACTCTTTTGATTTATTAAAATCCCTTTCCTTGACATAACAATCAACAATAGTAGAATAATCAACAACAACAATGGTCAGTGATGCAACAAAATCAATAGTATAAAAATCGAAGGCCAAACCAATAGAATCAAAAAAATCAGCAATAGAACCCATAATGACAAAATAGTATCAACCAAAAAACCTACCATGTAGTTTCACATGACTATAATAGGGTTGTAGGTCATATTGTAAGGGTAGCATTAATACCATTTCCATTAATCCTAGACCAAGCACTAATCAACCTAGACCATTGCTAAACAACCCCATTCAATCAAATTACATGGATAATCCTTGTTTGACCTAAGAATTCATGCAAGAAAACCATCAAACTAGGACTTCCCCTTTTGGGCCTTATATCAACAGCTCGCTATTGCCATATGACCACATGCAAATGCACCAACAACTAAGACTTGTCATGTCTAGTCCCACACCATTTCCAATATCGGTTAGCAATAATGGTCCAGTATTTCATCTTAATTATGAAATCACAATTTAGAGGTCAAAGATTACTATTCTAGGCCCATAACTATCCACCACTTTGCCTTTCATCCAACCAACCATTCAGCCTCAGAATAAACCATTCACTACTGACTAAGATAAGAAATTTGATATTGTGGAGCAATTACAAAAGACATCAACACAAATTTTTATTTTAGATTTTTTGTAAATGTAAATAATCCAAAAGAACATCTTGAATGATTTTTTGACCCAATCCATGATTTATAGTGACATATCCCTTGATAAATTTCAGGCTTTGGTTAGACACCTAGCTCTAACCCAACAAGTCACATTCAACCAAAGTGATATGTCTTCTCTTGTCCCACTCCATAATAATCCCTTATACATATAAGTCTATATAATATGGAATAAAGTGAACATGTCCTTATAGATAATGGATCGGGCCTCAACATATTGTCTGCAAAGCTCATCAAGCTTCTTGGGTACATAATAGTATATCTCCAGCTAAAAATAATAACTATCAAAGCCTATGATAATTAGGAAAGAGAATCGTAAGGCACCATTAGTTTGCTAGTTATCATTGAGCCTTTGACCCATGATACACTTTTCCATGTGCTTGATATTTAGTTATCATACAACATGATTCTAGGCAGTCCTTGGTTATATGAGATTCATGTAGTCCCATCAATTCTGCACCAATGTATCAATTTTTCCCACTTAGGGAGGGAAGTAAATATTCCAGGAGATTTACACCCATATAAACACTGTAAGCATCTTGAGGCTGAATTTCAAAGCTATAATTATTAGTATGGTATGAATTTAAGTTCCAAGCAAAATAAAGGAAAGGCTATACTTATTGATTCTTCACCAGATAATTGCATAGATCCTAATACCTTGGATTCCCTTTCCCACATGCCACCTCATGAAGCTTCTAATCATTTCACCATTTCAGATAATGGATCAGGAGAGTATGTGACCCATGATACATTTCATATTGCCAATCTTCCTCAGAATCCAAAAACTTTTGGGTGACCTAAAGTCACCCCACATATGAAATGGAAATAAAATAACAAAGATAAGGGACCTATCACATGTGTACCAGCATCTGGCCTAGGACCTGACCCTCTTGAAAGGGATAAATCATGGTTATAAAATAACAACCAAGCTGATTGTTATAAAAATGCAAAGTATCCTATTCCCAATAGGATAATAGAGTGTCAAAATTATGAAGGAAGAGGCCTCAGACTAAATCAGTAAGGAACCATCACACCAATTTTCATGACTAAGTATGAAAGACCTTATGGACTTGGATTCAAACTATCTGGGGTTGACCCCACATATCTTATTCAAACTCCATCATGAGTGACTAGTGATGGTGATGTTGATACCGAAGTAGAGTCTGATCATAGCCTCACCTTTGATAACCTAGCTAAAACCAACCTGTTTGATAACAATGTCATTTGTACCCTTACCTTGGCCATTCATCATAACCCTTTTCCATTATATTATCTACAACTGATAGATTAGGACCAAAAATAATCTAGTTTGTCAATTGATGAGTTCCAGAATGATGAGTCATTCTATGACTTTTTAGGCCTTAGAGACAATGTTTCATTAAGAGATCACAAATCAAGATTCTCAATCACATTAGATCTTGTAGCCTATTTTGGAGAGCGAGTGAACACCCTTAGCTAAAAACAAATAAGTAAAACATTAAGTTCCCAAAGTGAAAACCTCTTTGAGGCACTTTTTGACTAGGGAAAAGGTAAAGATAAAGGCTAGTCTAGTGATGAAAACCTGTTTCAGGCATTATTAGATGGGGGTGTTCATTCTTCTTCAAATTTAGACTAGGAAACTGCCAATGATGAACTTGATTTTAGATCCAAGTTCATCTTTGAGTAAAAACAAGTATTTGATCAAATTATCTAAGAATTCATAACTTTTTTTTGTTACATGGCCAGATCTCCCATTAGGGGACTCAAATTTATCATGCCTAGGAGAAGTTGAAGAACAAGTCCTAACAGAGAACCCTGGCATAATTCAATAGTTCAAGTCACTTCCTACTATCCTATAGGATATCTCAACCATTCTAGTTGAAGATACAAAAAAGGTTAATATCAAGACTCAATTAGACCTAAAATGGATAAAATTAGGAGTGTCCCTCACTGAGGAGGAACATGACATCTTTACAGCTTTGTTGAGAGAATTTGTAGATATCTTTGCATGGGCCTATTCTGACATGCCAGGTTTAGACCCTACCTTGGTTCTACACCACCTTATGGTTAATCCTAGTGTCAAATTAGTAAAATAAAATTTATGTAAGATGCATCCTCACATTAATATATTTGTAAAGAAAGAGTTGGAAAAACTCTTAGAAGTAGGATGTATCCGATCTATTGACTACTCAGAATGGATCTTTAATGTGGTACCTATTAGTAAAAAGATGTAAGGAATCAGAATCTGTACCAATTTTTGAGACATCAAAAAATCTTGTCCCAAAGATGATTTTCCCTTTCCTAATATTGACATGATCATTGACTCCATGACAGGTTATGAAATTCTTTCACTCATGGATGGCTTTTGAGGATATAACCAAATCAAAATAGCACCAAAAGACCAACATAAAATAGCGTTCACCACTCCATGGAGGACATTTTGTTATTAGGTAATGTCATTTGGCCTTAATAATGCTGGAGTGATGCATCAAAGGGCCATGACTATCATATTCCATGATATGATGCATGATATTATTAAAGACTATGTCGATGACATATTAGGAAAATCCAAAACTTGGGCTGACCATCCAACAGTGCTGCATAAAATATTTGAAAGATTATAGGAGTACAAAGTTAGACTCAATACAAATAAATATGTGTTTAGTGTAACTTTAATAAAACTACTTGGCTTCATCATGTCTCATAGAGGTATTGAAGTTGATCTAGCTAAAGTCCATGCTAAAATTGAGATGCCATCACCAACCAATTTAAATCAACTCCGTAGTTTGTAGGGTAAGATATAGTCCATCTGACACTTCATCTCTTAGTTAGAAAACAAGTGCCATCCATTCACACACATTTTAAATAAGGGAGTTGCATTTCACTGGGATGATCACCACCAAATAGATTTTTAACAACTCAAAGACTATCTTATTAATCTACCTATTTTATTACCTCTTATGCCAAGAAGGCCATTCTTATTATACCTATCAGCTACCAACCATGCTCTAGGGGCACTCTTGGCTCAACATGATGATAATGGAAAATAACATGTTGTGTACTACCTAAGTTGTACCTTGGTTACATATGAACATAACTATGCACCTATTGAAAAAGCTTATCTAGCCATGGTTTTCACAACTCAAAAACTACACCATTATATGTTAAATAATAAGACCATGGTCATTTCAAAGGTAGATCTACTCAAGTATCTACTATATAAAATAGCTTTTTAGGGTATAATGGCTAAATGGATCATGCTTATCAATGAATTGACATAGATTATGTCAATTAGAAGGAAATAAAGGTACAAGTTCTTATAGATCAACTTACAGAAGTACCTCTCACTAACACACATCCACTCACCTTTCAATTTATTGATGAATCCATAATGACTGTCATTGACACACCCCTTAAGGAGTAGCCCTAAAATCTATATTTTGATGGTTCATTTAATATATATGGATCAGGGATAGGCTTATTATTTATTACACCACAAGGGGATCTAATCTCTAAATCATTTAGAATCAACTTTCCTTGTACAAACATGGTCAATTATGAAGCACTTGTAGTAGGACTTTGACAAGTAGTGCATTGAAATATATCTGATCTCCAAGTTTATGGTGATTCTTAGTTAATCATCAATTAGGTCATAAATCATTTTTAGACCAAAGAGGATAAGCTGGTTCTATATAAAGCCATGGTTGACACTCTTAAGCAACAAATTGCCAATATTTAGTTTTAGCACATACTAAGGGTTGGTAACAGAACTATAAATGCCATGGCTACTGTTGATGTCTTAAAATGGTGCTAGATTTTAATCAACAACAATGGGAAGTTTCAAGCTGTGGGACAATGCGGCTAGAAAACAACCTCCGATTTTAAAGAAGCTGGTCTCTTCTTTTGTATTGGGTGTTGGGCAAAAGGGATAGGAGACTAAACAAAAACGCAAAATGCAAGAATTGAAACCTAACTATGGCGATGCGTTTGAGAGTAATCCTAATCCTAACCTGAGCACAGTTAAACTATTATGTGATTCTATTACATTTAAGAGCAGACAAGTGCATGATCAATGTAAAAGATTGGAATAACAGAAACATAGGCTCACAATAGGGGATTCTTTTGCTGAGATACAAGAATTGTCAACAAAGGCATAGTGTTCAATCTTCTTAATAGAATCTTCCAATCACATTAGAGGCACAAAAGTCACGCATAGTTATGTATAACTTTAGATTCCATAAAATGGGACATAAGCAAATAACATTTCCAATCACAACACTAGAAAATCTACAGCATAGACTACTTTGCAAATGACACAGATGGCATCAACAAGGGCATAGTGTTCAATTTTCTTATTGAATCTTCCAGTCATACAAAAGATGAAAAAACACACACAGTCATATAAACCTTTCAACTTAGGAAAATGTAACAAAATCAAATGATATTATTGGTCAAAAACTCTGAAAGTCTAAAACTATGAGAATTCCCCCCTTTCTTATATTTTACAATTCTTCTTCTTATATCCCCAGATGTCTCCCTATAATTTCTTTCCCAGGCAATATTCTCCATCCTTCGCTCATAAGAGACAAACAGATGGTGCCTTCAATGCTGTGGGTGGCTCCAAAAATCTACCCGATGAACTGTTTCATCTACTCAAATTAACTCCAACCGATTTTCCCTCCATTTCACTTTTGGCAACCGATACACGGAACATGCTGCTATGTTTGAAATAGGAGAGGACACTTAGTCAATTTTTTAAAAATCCCCTTGATCACCTAGAATACACCAAAAAATGACACTTGGCACCTTCCGCCTGATTCATCAAAGACACACGGCTCTTTTCGCTCCCCTTTGGCTGTGCCGTAGTATTATTAGGGGAATATATCAGACTCCTATGGATGGCGACATTTGGTAGCTTCTGTAGACTTTTGAAGTAACACTCAGGACCCACCACCATTTCATATTTGTTAATAGAGCTTGGCGATGATTCTCTCGGGCGTTGACATGTGGAGACTTCCGTGGCTTTGAGGAAGATAGGTGGCATCTTCTGCTTCTTCTATGGATGGAGTAGAGGGGGACCCGGAGAGTGACACTTGGTAGCATCTGCTACTTTGTGGCACTTGAGAAAAATAAAATGATGCCTTTGCATTGAATGGAAAGCATTGGACTCATGGCTTCCCGAATGCTGACACGTGGTGGCTTGTAATTTTTCTCCAAAAAAGTCTTTTAGGGTCTCCGCAACTGCCACTTGGTTCTTTTCATCTTCTCTACTACCTTATGGTGAAAGTCTATGATTGAAGTGCAGATGCCGATATGAGATGCGGATGCTGACACGTGGTACATTTCGCTTAACTACTACTGGGTATGTGGCACGATCCACTGTTCTCAAAGGTTACAAAAAAGGTGACTCAAGGGACGCCAACTGTCGGCTTTGTCTCCTAGAAATTGACACTTGGCAACATCCACTTGAACTAATACTTGGGAAAAAATGAGATGAAGGAAACAAGAAGGGGAAAAAGACTTGCTCGAAGGGCGACACTTGGCAGCTTCCGTTGCATCTCAACACTTGGGCAAAATGAACCAACCCTCTGCTTCAAAATTCTGCCGCTTTGCCTGAAGAACCAAAATTGCAGTGCTCAAATAAAAAAAATTAAATACGACGTAGAGTAGGAAATTACTCTACAGTTATTAGTGACCATCAGGGCTTTTGAGCCTGCTCAAAAAGAACCCAACTCCCGCTCAATAAAAATTTCAAAATTTATAGCTTCAAAAGAGCTGTCTAGAAGATAGACCACTCATGGTCAGATAATCCTTCCTTTTTATGCAACTTGTCAAAAGCCAAATCCAAGCTAATGAGATCCTTGTGTGAAAAGGTTTGTAGGATCTGGGTAGTGGCTTTTAGCTTGGATTCTAGCCAGAAAATAGGGATTAGAACTTTTTTGACCTCAGAGGTTAGAGAATCATCCTGCAAGCCCTGAAAAACTGTTTGATCCCTTTGCCTGGCCAGCATCAATGGTTGGATTTGATCCACCAACAGCACCATCCTTGCATCTAAAAATAGGGAAGGAAGGCCTAATTGCACCAGATCTTCAATGTGTTGCCTCATTTTGCCAATACCTTCTTCGACGACATCAAAACAGCTTCTATAGTTGTTAGCTACGGTGTTATGACTGAGCTCCTCGTTGACCCATTTCATGGTGGCCATTCTATCAGGAATCCCTGTGGCTGCCAATGTTGCATCCCTTGAGCTGTAGAGCTTCTCCAATAAAGAATGAGATTCTATGAATCTCTAGGAGATCGTGGCCAAAGCGCTCTGTACCAGATTCTTGACCATCTCGCACAGCTATTGCGTGTGGCGTAGGAAGGTGAAAAGTGGCCTAAGTTGGAGAATCTCCAAAGAGATTCTCTCCCATGCTAACTTGTAGAGTTCCTTCACCAATTACACCATTCTAATACCTCTTGGCCTATTGGCCAGCTCAATTGCTAGTTGTGCAGTCCGCTGCTGCTCTGCCTAGAGCTGGGCTTGAAAAGCTTCACCCTTGTTCTGTTCTTCTAGTAACCCTTGCTCTGATTGGGTAACCTACAGTTGGAGTCCTTCGATTCTTCCCTACAATGTTGCATTTTCCTTTCTTAGAGCTGTTGCTGTACCCTTGGCAAGTACAAGCTCTACTTTCAAAGAATCATTTTGGGCCTGAATTGCCCATTGAGTCTAGAGGGAAACAATATGTTACAACTGTTTCTGTAGACTAGCTATCTCATTGTCCTTCTAGTTTATTTGTTCAATCAAACTATTGCAGTTTGCCTTTTCCATGGCCAGGTTAGCCTCCGTCTTCTATAGTCTCCTTGATATCCTCAAATAATCTTCTGTGACCGCAGAAGTGGATTCAGTCATGAGCTCGACTCTATCTTGAGGCCTGAATAGGGACATGTCGATGGCCACTGCGTTCATGGTGTAGTCTTTTGGTCACATTTGTTCACTCAGCTTGGCAATGTTGGGCGATAAATGGGTCACTGTTAGATGTTGTTGAATGGGGTCAAATTGTGACCTCAAATGTGGCACTGCTAGTGCTTTATTCACTTTACTCCTCTTCTTCTCTAATTGGGCTTCTCTTGCCTTCCTTGTGGCGTCAACCTGCATCTAGAAAGTGGAAGGCGACACAATATATCCCCCTACAAAGGGAAATCCTTGCAGCAGGCCATATTGGAGAACCATTCACTGGCTGGGGGTGAGTTGAAGGGGCATTTTTGATGTTCCTGCCATGTCTAAATCTCTTGTATAATAACCTAGTATAAACCTTTTGCAAGATAAAAACACGCTTGCTACAACAAATTTCACTAGGTGCCACAATCACAATGAGCAAGATAATTTCACAGGAATGCTTTAGAGTTTGTAAACTTTAAAATTTGCTAAGGGATTTTTATGGACCTATCAAGTCCCAAATAACATTAAATTAAGGTGTTCGTTAGCAACTCTTACTCAATCTTTGGGAAATAGCGAGGCAGACACATTATGCGGTGCAAGGTACCTTAGAGATTTTGAAAGATTTGGGGAAGCATTTATTGTGGAAAAAGATAAAGAATTTCTAAGACGCCGACTTTGCATTTAAAATGCTTATTTTAAAGGAAAAGCGGGAAAGCAAAAACAAAACAAAGCAATGCGGGAATGGAAACTACCTAACTACATTGATTACAAATCCTTATTTTCCTCTGGGATTGAAAAAAAACTTTCCCATGTCCTCTTTATGATAAGCCAACTTGCGTTGCCATACCAGTGATTGCAACGGATATGTCGTTGATGGAATGTTCTCTGCACCAGCCATATAGGTCTGCCTGCACTCGAATGAGTCTGAGCAAAACGTGTATTCGACACCTATGAACTCTTCTTGTCCTTGAATGCCCATTGAATATTGGTTCTTCATGTTTTTGGGTGTCATCAAGAAATCATGGGCTATTGGTTCTTCATGCTGTGCCTTTTGATATCCATTATCTTTTGACACATCTTCATATTCCAGCTTTATTCCATCATCATGCTCTTTGATGACTTCATCCTCTTGCAAGGATGAATTAAAAGGCTAACATCTCTTTTGCATACTCATTTGAATCTCAGGGCTTTCTTCTTCATCTAAAACTAGCTCAGCGCCTCCTATCTCAATGACTTGGTTGAGGGAGTGTCCATGTTCCTCCATATCCTCTTGTAGAGTGAGGAAAAAATCAGAAATGATCTCTTCCTCATTAGAAGTTAAAGAAAAATCTTGCAGCTTATCCTCTTGCTCATCAAAAGGAGAGTCTATGGTGATCTCCTCCTCCTCTGTACTGATGAAATCCTCTTGACTAGCCATGAATTAAATGCACTCCTCTGCAAAGTTTTTAGCTGCTTCATCATCCTCTTTGGTCCAACTTAAAGACTCGTCATCATGCTGAAAGATCTAGGGAGTGGTATAAGAATTTTCTTCTGAAGCAGGCTCATAGGAATTTTCATGGAAGTGAGGAGCCTTTTGAGGAATGGTGGGGGAGAGTTGAGGAAGAAGTGAGGGTCCAGGGTCATCCTGACTTGCTGCTAACATGGGCTCTGCATTATTGGGGAATTAACCTTAACAATTTTGACCTTGCCCATGAATAGGGGTGGCATATGCCTGATCTGGAATTTGTGGTGGTGGATATGAAGTTTGGTAGATTTGATAAGGCTGGTTCTCATGAACGCCTAGCCTCTCTTCTATAAATGCAATCAATCCACACACATCTAACATTTTGTATATAATCTCTTGCTAATATGCCCTTTCAATGGGATCCCACTCACTTTTGATCAGGTCTATGGCCTCCCTCACTTGATAGATGACCTGACAAGGAATTTATTGACCACATCCCCTTTTGTTATCAAGCTCTAACACATATTTTTAAAATCCCAGCAATGCTTTTTTGAAAGTGAAAATAAGGTTAGGTTCAACATGGGATGAGACATATTGGGGGGACTAGGCATAAGACTGATGTGGTTCATAACAATATGCATCCTCATTACTCGACATGATTCTAGGAGAATCTTGTTCTTGATAAAACATATTTGAAGGAGAATAAGACTCATAGTTATGAGTTACAGAGTTATACATAACAAAGGGATTTCTTGATGATACTGCTTGATTGGCTAGTGATGCAAAGTCATTATTGGTGTCGATAAAAACCTCCAAAGGCAGATTGGCTGAAAAATACACCAAAATTCTTCAACTCCTTGAAAGATTGGTCCCACCAGGCATGCCAAAAATTGTTGATGTCTTAAAATGGCACTAGATCTTAATCAACAATAATGGGAAGTTTCAAGCTGTGGGACAATGTGGCTTGAAAACAACCTCCAAATTTTAAAGAAGCTGGTCTCTTCTTTTATATTAGGTGTTGGGGAAAAGGGATAGGAGACTAAACAGAAATGAAAAATGTAGGAATTGAAACCTAACTATGGTGATGTGCCTGAGATTAATCCTAATCCTAACCTGAGCATAGTGAAACTATTATGTGATTCTATTACATTTAAGAGCAGACAAGTGCATGATCAATGTAAAAGATTGGAATAATAGAAACAGAGGCTCACAACAGGGGAGTCTTTTGCTGAGATATAAGAAGTGAAAACAAAGGCATAGTGTTCAATCTTCTTAATAGAATCTTCCAATCACATTAGATGCACAGAAGTCATGCACAGTTATGTAGAACTTCAGATTCTAGAAAATGGGACAGAAGCAAATAACATTTCCAATCACAACACTAGAAAATCTACAGCATAGACTACTTTGCAAATGACACAGATGACATCAACAAGGGCATAGTGTTCAATTTTCTTATTGAATCTTCCAGTCATACAAAATATGCAGAAACACACACAGTCATATAAACCTTTCAACTCAGGAAAATGTAACAAAAGCAAATGATATTATTGGTCAAAAACTCTGAAAGTCAAAAACTATGAAAATTCCCCCCTTTCTTATATTTTACAATTCTTCTTCTTATATCCTTGGATGTCTCCCTATACTTTCTTTCTTGCGCAATCTTCTCTATCCTTCGCTCATAAAAGACAAACAGACAGTGCCTTCAATGCTGTGGGTGGCTCCAAAAATCTACCCGAGGAACTGTTTCATCTACTCGAATTAACTCCAGCCGATTTTCCCTCCATTTCACTTTTGGCAACCGATACACGAAACACTCTGCTATGTTTGAAATAGGAGAGGACACTTAGTCAATTTTTTGAAAATCCCCTTGATCACCTAGAATACACTGAAAAATGACACTTGGCACCTTCCCCCTGATTCATCGAAGACACGCGGCTCTTTCCGCTCCCCTTTTGCTATGTCGTAGTATCATTAGGGGCATATATCAGACTCCTATGGATGGCAACATTGGCAGCTTTTATAGACTTTTGAAGTAACACCCGAGACCCACCACCATTTCATATTTGTTAATAGAGCTTGGTGATGATTCTCTTAGGCATTGACATGTGGAGACTTTCATGGCTTTGAGGAAGATAAGTGGCATCTTCTGCTTCTTCTATGGATGGAGTAGAGGGGGACCCAGAGAGTGACACTTGGTAGCATCCGCTTCTTTGTGGTGCTTAAGCAAAATAAAATGATGCCTTTGCATTAAATGGAAAGCATTGGACTCATGGCTTCTCGAATGCCGACATGTGGTGGCTTGCGATTTTTCTCCAAAATGGTCTTTCAGGGCCTCTGCAACTACCACTTGGCGCTTTTTATCTTCTCTGCTGCCTTATGGTGAAAGTCTCTGATTGAAGTGCGGATGCCAATATGAGATGTGGATGCTGACATGTGGTGCATTCTGCTTAACTGCTACTGGGTATGTGGCATGATCCACCGTTTTTGAAGGTTACAAAAAAGGCGACTTGGGGGACGCCAACTGTTGGCTTTGTCTCTCGGAAAGCAATGCTTGGCAGCATCCACTTGAACTAATACTTGGGAAAAAATGAGACAAAGGAAACAAGAAGGGGAAAAAGACCTACTCGGAGGGTGACACTTGGTAGCTTCCGCTGCATCTCAACACTTGGGCAAAACGAACTGGCCCTCTACTTCAAAATTTTGCTGCTTTGCCTGAAGAACCAAAATTGTAGTGCTCAAATCAAAAATAATTAAATACGACGTAGAGTAGGAAATTACTCTACAGCTACTATTGGCTCTCTGATTTGACAAATAAATAAAGCTAGAGAGTAATAATTCCTCATCAAGAATTTGTTAGCACTAGCTCATGAACCTTCAACCATTACCATGATTTGTGATATTTTTTGCCCTAATTCTATCTAATACTCAGACCTTTAAAACTACATTCATGACCAAGTTCTACCACCTAACCTATCTCAAAAACAAACCAAAGCCTTTATTCATCATTTCACTTGTTATAGTTTACTTGGATTCACCCTTTACAATCATAGTTTTTATGGAACTCTAGTTCATTATTTAACTTCGATAGAGTCTATGCTAGTGTTAAGATAAGTTCATGAAGGAGTATGTGGAGCTCATTCTAGCAGGGTAGTTCCATCCAAAAATCTTTTGCGTACTAGTTATTATTGGCCTACAATGGATGTAGATGCCACTGCATATGTAAAAAAGTGTGATAAATGTCAATGACATGTTGATCTAATTCATGCCCTAGTAAAAACTTTGAAACTAATGTTGACACCATGGCCATTTTTTACATGGGGACTTGACCTCATTGGGAAGGTTAACCCCACTTCATATGACAACCATAAACATATTCTTACCATCACTGAGTATTTCACTAAGTGGTTTAAAGCTATACCCCTCACTTATGTGACTGGAAAGCAAATTTCTAAATTCATTTTCATACATCTCATTTTTCACTACGGTATCCCTTCTGACCTTATATCTGATAATGGAGGATCATTCAAGAATAAGGATGTAGACCAGCTGTGTACTGAATATAACATCACAAAATATTTTTATATGACATATTACCCTCAAGGTAATGGCTAGGCTAAGGCATCCAATAAATCCATTGTAAATATTCTCAAAAATATTGTCAATGATATCAGTCATGATTCACACCTCCAAATATTCACTTCCCTTTGGGCATACCATACCAATCATTGTACCCCCATAAGAGCCACTCCATACTCACTTGTTTATGGTACTAAAGATATCCTTCCCATTGAGGTCGAATTGCCTTCACTACGCATCTCTTTCAAGCATGTCATGGATGATCATGACTATCGAGTAGTCTGCCTATAAGAGCTAGACCTACTTGATGAGAAATGTATAATTGCACTCAACAACCTTCAAGCATATCAAAACCAACTCAAAGGTCAGTATAATTAGCATGTTAAGTATAGAACATTTGACCATGGTTATCTTGTTCTTAAAGAAAACCAAAAGAATACCATGACTAAGAAAAGGCATAAATGGAAATTCAAACCAAACTAGATAGGGCCTTTCATCATTACTGTATATTATAGATCAGGAGCATACATGCTTGTCACACCAGATGGTGACAGACTTCTGGAGCTAATGAATATTATTCATCTCAAGAAATACTATGCTTGAGCACTAAGGTGTATTATCTATAAGGACCATTTTAATTATGCCATTTTATCACTATTCTTCTTTGTAAAAACTACCATCTTTACCCATCCTCTTCACTGTGTCCACTTTTTGCTACCGACCTATCAACCCAGTATGTTCTAAAGCCTAGCCTATGTGACCTTGGTTTTTTTCTCATTCATTATGAAATTTTAGCATCAAGGTATTTGATCAATTTCATTAGTTGGTTCAAGTACTTTAGACAAAGATTATATTTTTGGACAGTGTGATAGAAGTTTTGGTAGTTTCATCCTTCATTTTTTATTCCTTTCTTACCACTAGTCTTGCTACTAATTCTAACCACCTTTGGGAAAATTAGTATCATCTATCTATGCCATTGTGTCCTAGTTATAACCACAAATGAGAAAACTAGGGGAAATATTAATCCTTGACATATTAACTTGCCACTTCCTATGCCACATTGTGCCTTTTTACCAATTATGCATGTTTTATTTAAATTGACTACTACACTAGTCAAGTTCCTCCACTGTAAAGGTATAACTATAGTGATTTGAGGTCCTACTCTGGGACTATGTAGGTAGTGGTTGATACTTGTTGAGGTTAGCTTAGTCACCCTAAGCCATGGTCTCACCATTTTGTGAGAAACTTAAGCCACACTCTCACCATTTTGTGAGCAACCTAAACCACGCTCTCATCATTTTGAAAGCAACTTTAGTTTGAATGCTCTTTCCATTTTATGATCTTGAACCATTTCATGTCTCATCATTCTCGATTGAGTTGAGATACTTCAAAAAATTCCAGAAACATTTGAAAAATCATTAGAATAGAACAAAAACATTGACCACTTATTTGCCTTAAGGATTATGGGAACCCTTACTAAGTTACAAGCAAATCACTTGTCATTTAGTTTCTCCATATTTTTTAGCTTTTTCCCTCATGCAATTGTCATTTTTCAAGACAATGATTATTCTTATATTACATCCATTCTATTTATTTTTCTCAGTTATCACATTCTTTCCATTCCTTAGGAGAACTACATTTGGCCTGAAGTTTTTTATTGGATATTATATCCATGGAACTATGTAGGCAGCATCCGCTTGCCTAGTGCATATGGAGATAGCTCAACCACCCCCTTCCTTTTCTTTTATTACCCCATTTTATTTATTTGTTAAGTTATCCCCTATTTTCTATGGGTAATGTTTGTAGGGTTTCTATTGCATTATTTGTTTATTTGTTTCTACTTATTTTTGTTTGTTTGTCTACCTATTTATTTACTTTCAACACTGTTGCATTGATTCAATTTATGTGTGTTCGTTGGGTGATTCCTTACCCACACTTATACTCAAATCCATCCATATTCATATGTTTATATTGTCATCATGGTTTTTATCATTGGTGCATTATTTTTTATTGAGTATTGGATTAAAGGAATCAGTCCGTATGCATATTTTAGCCATGTCCTGATGATGTTATACCATGATGCCTACCAACATGTGATACAAAAAACCTAATATTCAAGAAGCCTATTCAGTAATGGTGACATCTCTTCGACACTGATATCCTGATTCAATCCCAAGCATATCCTAAATAGAGTAATTAACCATGAAATAATTTTAACCTTTATTAGTTCAGATGAGCATCTCCCTACTAGTAGGTTGTTCCAATTCATCATTACCCTCTGTGGTATAGTTGTCATCATCATCTACCAATTTTATCATGCTTTTCATAATTGGGTTCCAATTATTATAACCACCTATGGGCAAATCATTGCACACCATCCCACCTGCATTTCTCAATGATTATAACCACCTTTAGGCAAATCATTGTGTTGTCACCACTTTACTTTTTTTGCCTATATAGGGACATGTTATCTTGTTTTTCTATCCTAACTGAGGTAGCTCCATCTTCTCAATGATTATAATAGCCTTTGAGCAAATCATTGTGTTATCATACCATGTTGCCACTATCAGGGTGCAATGCTTATAACCACCTTTGGGCAAACCATTATACACCATCCCACTTGCATTCTTAATGATTTTTATTAATTATTAACTATCACTAATTTTTCACTCCATCATCTTTCCTTTCTTTTTTCCCCTCATTTTTCTTCTTTCTTTTTGAGGGACCATTTGCCGACCTACTTGTGCTAACCATTCCCTCAAGGGGGCATCATACAATTAGTTTATCATCATTATAGTTGTAGGCATACATGACCTTTTCATTCTTTGAGAAGATGTTACTATGATTATAGCTTGTAATGCCTTCCCAAATAAGGGCAAATTGTAGACACCTAAAACTACCACTGATATCCTCCAACCAGGATTTTGATCAATTTCCATCCAAAATGCATAATTTAGCCTAAAAACACTAAAACATGCTAAATGATGTGAAACTAACATATTAAAGTGCTAATTTTGGCTAGAGTATCATTAAATGGGGTAATGCAATTTATGGGCTAGCTAGCTTTGATCAGATCATTCTGAGTCAAAATGCTAATTTTGCACCTAGGTGCTCTAGATTGCTCTTTTCTATCAAATTTCTTACATGAGACATGTGTCTTTGTTATTTTCTATTGGTAAAATCCTAAATTTGAATATGGTTCCAACACATCTAACATTGACTTCTAATTCCAATCTAGTTGAATTTTGGACCAATAACAAGGTATTCTGATCAATTTGATTAATTTGTGCACAAAGTGCTTAAACATGCTTAAGAGCTAATTAACCCAAATCAAGGCCTAATCAAGAATTACATGGAAACTTTTTGATTACTTATTTTTATAAATGACTATTGAATATCTATATCATTAGGTGACCTCATTTCTTGGGAAGACATCCCTAAGCCATAAATGCCACAAATAGCAGGATTCATGCCCTTCATGCCTCATCAATACCTTTCATGATGCCCTCCATGCCTCTTAATTTCCCCTTCTTCCAATGTCATGATGAGGATAATTAAAAAATTAATTCCAAAATTTTAATTAATCATCAATCGCACATCTTCATCTCAGGATGGATGGTTCATGTTGATTCTAGACATTTACAAAAATCTATAAATAAGAGGCCTCACCACATCATTTCTAAGATTTGATTATGTAAATTTATAATGTATAATTGATTACAAATATTAAAGAAACTAGTATTTCCATTCCAAATTGATTATAATCCAAGCCAAGCCACAAGCTAAAGGTGCCAAGGAGAGATGGAGGTAGCCAAGCTTCCATTTCCAATGAATTCATGAGCACAATTGAGCAAGTCACCACTATAAAGGCATTTGGAGCATCCAAGGAAGGTGAAGGAATTATTGTGTTTTCACTCTTTGCTTTTTAGTTGTGTTTTTAATTTGATTTTGTTAACTAAGCTTTCACTAGTGTCTTTGTATAAACTAACATCCTTTCTCATCCTCTTCACTGTATCCACTTTTTGCTACCGACCTATCATCCCAATGTGGTCTAAAGCCTAGCCCTTTTGACCTTGGTTTTTTTTCCATTCATTACATAGTTTCAACATTGAGGTATCTAATCAGTTTCATTAATTGGTTCAAGTACTTTAGATAGAGATCATATTTTGGGATAGTGTGATAGAATTTTTGATAGGTGCATCCTTCATTTGTTATTCCTTTCTTACCACCGGTCTTGCTACTAATTCTAACTACCTTTGGGAAAATTAGTACCATCAATCTATTCCATTGTGTCCTAGTTATAACCACCTCTGGGTAAACTAGGGGCAACATTAAGCCTTAATGTATCAACTTGCCACTTCCTATGCTACATTATGCATTTATACGAACTATGCCTATTTTATTTGAATTGACTACTACACTAGTCAAATTTCTCCAATATAAGGTAGAACTATAGTGAATTGTGGTCCTACTCTAAGACTATATAGGTAGCACTCGATAATTGTTAAGGTCATCTCAATCACCCTTTCCACCATGCTCTCACTATTTTGTGAGAAATGTAAGCCATGATCTCACCATTTTGTAAGCAACCTAAACCACACTCTTGCCATTTTGTGAGCAACCTCAGTTTGAATTCTCTCACCATTTTGTGAGCTTGAACCATTTTGTGTCTCATCATTCTCGATTGAGTTGAAATGCTTCTTAAAATTCCAAAAACATTGACCACTTATTTTCTTTAAGGATTCTGGAAACCCTTAGTAAGTTACAAGCAAATCACTTGTCATATAGTTTCCCCATCCTTTTTGGCATTTTCTTTCACACACTTGCCATTTTTCAAGACCATAATTTTTCTTCTATTTGTTTTCCTTAATTATCACATTCTTCTCATTCCCTGTAAGAACTACATTTGGCTTAAAGTTTTTTATTGGATATTACATCCATGGAACTATGTAGGTAGTGTCCACTTGCCTAGTGCATATGGAGATAGCTCAACCACCCCCTTATTTTTCTTATATTCCCCCATTTTGTTCATTTTTTAAGCTATCCCCTATTTTTTAGGGGCAATGTTCATAGGGTTTCTATTGCATTGTTTGTTTGTTTATTTTTGATTAATTTTATTTGTTTGTCTGCTTGTTTGTTTGCTTTAAACACTATTTCCTTGATTCAATTTATGTGTGTTCATTGGGTGATTCCTTACCCACACTTATAATCGAATCCATCCATATTCATATGTTTACATTATCATCATGGTTTCTATCATTGGTGTATTGTTTTGTATTGAGTATTAGATTATAAGAGTCAGTCCTTATGCATATTTTGGCCAAGTCCTCATGATGTTATACCATGATGCCTACTGACACGTGTTATAACAAACCTAAGCTTTAAGAACTATATTCAGTAATGGTGATATCTCTTCTACATTAACATCCTAATTCAATCCAGTCAAATTTTGGACTAATAACAAGGCATTCTAATCAATTTGAGTAATTTGTGCACAAAGTGATTAAACATGCTTAAGATCTAATTAACCCAAATCAAGGCCTAATCAAGAATTCCATGGAAACTTATTGAATATTTATTTTTAGAAATGAATATTGAATATCTACATCATCAGGTGACCTCATTTCTTGGAAAGATATCCCTAGGCCATAAATGCCATAAATATCAAGATTCATGCCCTCCATGCCTCATCAATGCCTTCTATGATTCCCTCCATGACTCTTAATTTCCTCTTCTTCCAATCTCATGATAAGGATAATTAAAAACTTAATTTCAAAAATTGAATTAATCCTCAACCACACATCTTCATCTCAATATGGATAGTTCAGGTTGTTTCTAGACATTTGCAAAAATCTATAAATAGGAGGCCTCACCACATCATTTATAAGACTTGATTATGCAAATTTATAATACAAAATTGATTACAAGGCTTCAATCAACTAGTGTTACCATGCCAAATTGATTCCAAGCCAAGCCAAGCCACAAGCCAAAGGTGCCAAGGAGAGATGGAGGTAGCCAAGCTTTTATTTCTAAGGACTTCATGAGCACAAGCTAAGAAATCCACCACTACAAAGGTATTTAGAGTATCCAAGGAAGGTGAAGGAATTATTGTGTTTTCATTCATTGCTTTTTAGTTGTGTTTATCATTTGCTTTTGTTAACCAATCTCTCCCTAGTGTCCAGGCCTAGAGATGTTATGTTATTCATGTGTTTCTTTCATTTATTTATTTATTTTAGAAATAACACCATACTAACTATCCTCTCTTGAGTCAAATTCTTAGATCACAACCTCTTATGGAAATATTTGAAACTTGTGAACTTTGGCCATATTCAACCTTACAAACCTTTGTGACAGTCATTTATCCTACTAGAATCTCATCATGACACCATGAGGGTCTTGTTGGAGAGATATGTAAGGCTTATAGGTTCATGAGGACCTCATAATTTTTTTTACATAAATTTAAACTCCAAAACACTTTGAAGGCTTGCACACATCTGATTATGCATTAAAAAGGTCTATAACCTTAAATTTAGGGTCTCTAAACCCTTTGAAGGTTATGTTATTTCTTCCAACCTTGAATATTATGTCCTCTTGAGATTTTGGTCACCTATAGAAGTTTTATTCATTCTTTGGAATCAATTTATGCATGATCATAATATTCTTTGACTTAACTTGGTGGCCTATATTCTATCAAAATAAGGGATACAATTTTATAATCCACACAGAGCATCTACGTGGATTTAGACCCATATCTTGATTATTATTATAGTATATAATATTTTGTGAGATATTTTTAGTTGCATATAGTATGTCATTCTTATTGTAATGCTCCCTTTATCCATCTTTGACCCTTAGGTGAGTCAAACCTGGACTTGACAGTTTTTGAACTGTGTTCTACAAGGCTTACATTCATGGAAACTCAGATAAATTTCATTATATACATGATATCATCCTAAAAAAAAATTAAAAAAATTAAAAAATAGTTTTCCCCATCTCCCTTAAAAATATCATCTAATTTGGTTGGATGAAACACAAGCTATAGAAATTTATTGGTCTCAAGAAAACCTAGGCAGGGGTACAAGTCAAGAGCAATCTCTTCTTGGTTTATCATCATTATCATAGTTATGGGACGATTTTTTGATTTTTCATGGTCTTATATATGGTTTAATTTATTTTCCACTTTCCCTTGACCTTTGGGATAACTATTGGTGATGGGTATAGGCTTCATTTTGACTATCCCACATGTTAACTTATAGACCAAACCTATAATCTTGGAAATTATACCAATTTTTCTCTCTTTCATAAAGGAGGTAATATTTGACACTTATAATTCACTATCCTAAATCTATTTAACCTTCATAAATTCTTTTAAATCTCAATAAATCATTTGACAACCCTTTCATTATCACTTAGAGCTAGCATGTTTCTTAAGAAATTTAAGAACCTAATTTTAGCCTTGGAAGTCATAATATACCTACAACCTTATAAAGAGTGACTTTGAACTAGATTTAAACATTATTATGGATAATTAGTTCCTACCCTTAAACCTCTCACAATATTTCAAACCATGTCTTAGGTTAAATGGTTCTTTATAAGTCTTAAGGAGTGAGGTAACTCTCTTAAACCTTTCCCCTTCTGTATAGGTCTTTAAATAAAATCATATTCCTTATTTTGGCATGAAATCCATCTCAATATGTGTTTTGGTGCATAGGGAATATAAATATTGATTTAGTCTTCCATTCTTATGTAAAACCATCTCAAACAAGCCCACGCCTTCTTAGGCCTATAAGGATTCTTTAAAATTCAACCCCTGAGTTGGGAAGCATGTATATTGACTTAATGAAGTTGCTCTCAATACCTTAATAAATGTTAAACTTCATCAAACAATAACAATCTATCCTTAAACAATGTAAAACACGTCTTGGAGGCTTGTATGAACCCTATAAAATGTATTTGAACTTCATAATAAGTTTAACCTCTGTAAAACCTTAAATGAGTCTAAGAATAATAAGAGATACAATCTTTCATAAGGTGTTCAAACTTTTTTGAGGATTCAAAGGCAAGATGGGCATCCAATATCATGTTAATAAATCTCCCAATAGTGTATACAACTTGCAAGACCTTGACTTTTTGATCCATCTAAACTCTTCCTTGTTATTCACATCTAATGCCCCATCTTCATAGGTCTATATGAGCTTTAAGAGGCTTGAGACTATTCTTTAAATTTATTTTCATGGTCAAGGATAGAAGTGACTCATTGGAACCCATTGAAATTTTCTCATACACTTTTATCCCCTTTCTTTTGGTCTAGTTTGCTTAATAACCTTCATATTGAGGGTTAGTGAAACTAATAGGTATACATACCATACCTCTTGAGCCTTGACAATCTCTCTCATGCTTAGATCATCACTAATAACCCTAAAATTTAAGGTCTTACATCTTCTATGTAATCCATACCACTGTTTAGGACTTGACCAAGTGTAATTGAGAGCAATAAAAAGATATCTAGGCATGGTTATAGCCTATTCCCTCAAAGAAACATGTTTTAAACATTACAAACTATCTTTATTATGTAGCAGACCTATAGATTAACGTTAAATATTCACCCTTATAGAACCTTGTCAAGTGACATTCTTATGGAACATACATATTCAACCTATTATGAAGGAGTTGAGGTTAAAGGAGAGTCATTAAGGCTTACTCAATATCATTTATAGGGTGAAGAACCCCTCAAAATGCATGAAAATTCCCCTCCTACATGTGCAATCCAATACCCTTCTTTAAAATTGAATGACCTTAAAAACCTATGGTAATCTTGAGATTCTTTGTGATTGAAGTCCTATTAGAATAGTTTTGAGAGATTAAGTGAGTCATTTAATTGAAATGAATCCTACCTTTTCTTGTAGACTCATTACAATTAGTGAAAACATGATCTTTCCCTCAAATTTGTAACTCTACCCCCATTTGCTTAAATGAATATAGAACCCTTGGATGAATCTTGAATACATTAGCTAGATATCATGTCAAATCATAAATTATAGGTCTTTAAAGAGGCATTTACAATACATTTACAATCTTTAACCTTCATCTATTCCATTGAAACAAGTTCAAAAACACCAGAGGGTAGATTGCACTTGGATGGGGTTTAAGAGGGTTTGAGATCCATGGAAGTACATGATTCTAGGTTTCTTATTTAGATTCAATGCACCCAAATGATTCCCATCATACCCCTTCACATCTCCTAGGAACCACTATTTTCCATGAAGTAACAAAAATAAGATTTCAACCAAAATTATGCCCTAAATGATGACTTTTGAAGGCTTTTTATACTCCTAAATTATTTTTCATAGCCTTAATGATTATTTATCTCTCCTGACACCTAAAACATTCTCTTTAATACCTTCTTATCCTTATCTAATGGTTATATTTTTCCATGCATCTCCTTAGCGCTATTTTTTCTTGTCTTAGAAAGTAACCACTCTAAGCCTATAAAGGGGTAATGAATAAGTTTTAACATTGGTTGGACTCTTCTAGGCATTAAAATCTTGTCTAAGACCTAAATCAAGTTGATCATGATGTGTAAAACCTTCATGTCTCTACCCTGACCTGTACTTGTCCATACACTTCTATACACCTGAAGAAAACCTCCAAAACCTTATTTTTTCTCATGAAAACTTCCATTTTTGAAGGTTTTTTTATGATTCTTTATTAATATTTATGGTATTTAAACATGAATGGGCCTTCATATCCTCGTGAAACCCTACAAAAATCTTCAAAAACAAATAAACATGCAAGTTTATGCTTGAAATGGTATGGTTTTAGACCATTAAAGTCATTTTTACACATTTTAGAGATGAAATAAAAGATGTTCAATGCAAAGAGAAGGGAATAATAAGTCATGTAATTTATTTTACCCCATTTTATATGGATACATAGAGGTTATGGGGTGTTTTTAGTGCTAAGTGGCCTTTTAAGTGTCATTAAAGAGGGGTTTTATTCATAGGTAACTTGAATAGGCTAAAGGATGAGACATGGTGACCTTTTTACATATTCATATGCACATTGAGACACTATTGAATTCATTTATGACTTGAAAACCTAATTATATACCTTAAAATATTATCTCATGACTGCAACCAATGATTTCAAGACCTATTATATGAAAAGAACTAATGTAATGGTCAGGTTTTGAATGGTAGGAGTAAGAGGCCAAAATATCAATAGTTCCATTGTGGATTGACATTATTTTTTGAAGAGGATTATTGGATATTATTTATGATCTCACCTTCATCCTTGTGACTTTTGGTGAAACTTATTATATTTCTCTCAAAACTATTATAGCTCCTCTTTAAAAAATTTCTCATTAAGGGGGAGTATTCTATAATGTCAACTCCCTTCCTTGTTTGTAAAAGTTTACTCCACTTTTGTTATTATATCTAATTTTATTACATTATTTTTATGTAGATAATTTTATGACATATTTTTACTTAACTTGAAATAATAATTTTATCTTGTTTGTTTTAAAGGTTTTAATGAATCATTTATCCTTCTTGTTGGTCCTTATTCTATTATGGATTGACCTTATTTTATGAAGAGGATTATTAGATATTATTCATGATAAAACTTAATCCTTGCATCTTTTGGCAACAACTATTATTACTAATTTCTCTCTCAAAACTATTGTAGTTTCTCTTGAATGAAGTTTCCATTAAGGGGGAGTATTATGTAATGTCAACTCCCTTCCTTGTTTGTAAAAGGTTTACTCCACTTTTGTAACCCCAAATTAAGTATAAGGTGGAATTTTAGAGACTACTCTTATTTAGGTTCACTTTAATCTACTTTAGTTTATCCTAATTTTATCTTTTAACTATCTATTTCTTATTATAAGAAATTTGCCTTATCCTAGATTTATGAGGTGTCTCTCACCTCTTTTGTTCTTTTATAAGATTTGTGGAGTTACTTGCATAATCAAATCCTCCTCAAACTTGACACACACATATCAATCACCCATAAGGGGATTAGTGACATTTGGCACATATAATAAGGTTGTATAAGCAACTCCTCTTCCCTTCTAGTTTTATTTATTCAATTCTTCTCTCTCATTCTACTATATTTATATAACTATCTTGAGATTCCTCTTTTCATTTGAGACCATTAATAATTTTATTTATCTTAGATTATATTTGAGATTGTACTTGGATATCAATACAGTATAATACTTAGAATAGATGTGGGTTTTTTCTCCATTTGATGGTTCACCATTTAACAAATATTATAACTCGACTATTTTATGATATGATTTATATTTATATTAATTTAATTCCATACTCTTTAATTATGATTCATTATTTTATTATTTTATCTTGAAATAATTTGTTTCAAATTATTGTATGGAAATGAGTTTGGGAGCATCAGTAGATGCACAAAGTTGGGGGATAGAAAACATGACATTCTCTAAGACAATTATCATTTATTAAAAAGGGTGTGCATCCTTTTTAAAGGGGAATACATTTAAAATTAAAAAAACCATAGTAAATTTTTTTTTATTTGGTCCCAAAACTAAAGGGTTTGTTCCCTTTCAAATACATTTTTGAGAGGGAATGCACAAAATTTGAAAAATGTGAAACAAAGGGCATATGCCCTATGTAGTACAAAGGTCGTACACCATTTGGGTTTGAATTTATTTTAGGTTTCATATTTTTTATGATTTTGATTGTATATGCATATTATTATACAATTTATTTTACTAAATATAAATAATTAGGGCCACTTTGCATCTTCTGAAATTGATTCTAGAGTTGTAGGAATTACCATTTAGAATAAAGTTTTTCAAAATGAATTAAGGTCAGTAAATATTTTTAAAAATTTTAGGATTAGAAAATCACTAAAATATTGGACTTATTAATCTATATGCTCAGGTATGGATGTCACTGATCATGACATAGGGATCCATATATATATATATATATATATATATATATATATATAGGGCCTCATGTATGGATTGGTCAAGATATAGATAAGGATGAATGATAGAGATAGGGCCTATGCTAACATAAATGCAAAATCTATGTAATATTATGGTATGGATAATTCATAAATGAATTTTACCTATCTTGAATGATATGTCCAACCCTCAATAAAAATATAATAACTTCACATTTTTTATTTCTTTTCAACTTCAAAGTTCTATATTTGGGGGCATCTATCATTTATTAAATCAAAGGCAAAGTAAGAGTTAGGTTGTGGGATAAACCTCTGAATCACTTTTTCACCCTAATGTCATTATAGACCTAGAGATATGATTTCACCAATGAGGAGGTGGGAGTGAGAGATAAATAGATGTGAGTCACTGCATAGTCATCACTCCAATGTTTATTATTTAAATAACATGCTCAGCTCAATTTTATCATATTTTAGCCATGAAAATTAGATGAAAATATATTTGGATAAATCCTTCATGGACCTACCTAATCTACCAAACATGAATGGGTCTAATCACCCTAGTACACTACATTAATAATAGAAGGAATAAAAATACCATTCAAGAGTCATCCAAAAAATATATCATTCACTCTAAAACAAATGTTTTTATAGATGGGTCAATTTATGCATGATTCAATTATAATCACATGCATGAATAATATGACCACTTTATCCCAAAATCACATATAATAGACTCATCTTGTAGCATTTAAAACTCACATAGGACACTAACACTAACACTATTATTTTGGGTGGATGGGATTACTTTCAAACCCTATTGTCTTAGGGTCATATCATAATAGATTATATCACTATCTCCCTTTCCCCAAACCATATGTAAAGAGGGGGTTGAAGTTCATAAATTTCTAAATTTGGTTCTTAAGATATTTATATCTATATATATCATTAATTGGTTGATTTTTCTATATGGATAGTACTCAATAGGTCTAGTACTAATGTTTGTATCTAGTATTAATCAGTTGAGTACTCCCATTGATATTTAACATTATATTAATATCTCTTAAATCCAACTGAAGCTTAGTAATATACATTGGAATTAAAAATAACATTATCTTGAAATGACTTTGCAAAATCCTAAGACTTTCCACTGTAATGTATCAAGGTCTCAAACTCAACTCAAATTATAGGCCTATATTGAGTATATCCTAGGCCTTTCTTAGGATATCAAGATCTCAAACTCAATTAAAATCCTAGGCCTTTCCACTACCAAGAATCAAGTGAAGAATTTTATTATATACAATTAAATAAAAAATTCCATCCATCTAGAAACACCTTGGTATATCCTTAAAAGTGCACTTTGAGGATTGGATACCTAATTTTTACACAACATTGTCATTATATATCCCCTCACTCCTTCATCAGTCCTCATCATTCCTAATCACTTCCTCATTATCAATATTCACTTTTAATTAGTCCATCATCCCTCATAATTTTTAATCACTCCCTCATTGACCCTCATCATCTTTCATTATCCATCATCTATCCTAATCACATAGTCATCAATATTCATCATCCCTAGTCAGTCCCTCATCATTCCTCATCATCTCTAATCACTCCCTCATCATCCTCAATAACTCAATAATTGGCCCTCATAATCCCTCATAATCTATAATCACTCCACCATTATACTATATACATCCAATTCCTAACACCTTTATGTTGAAATTGTCAATCTTACTCGAATTGCACTCAAATGCATAATTTAGGATAAAATCACTAAAAATGTGCTAAATAGTTCAAGCTTGTCATATACAAGTGTCCATTTAGGCCAATGTATCTCTAAATGGGGAAATGTATTTTATTTTATTCCTAACTTTTATTAAAACATTTTAATTCAAAATGATGATTTTACATTTTGGTGCTCTAGATCACTCATTTTTTGTAATTCATAAGCACACATCACATGCCTATGTTATTTTATGTTGGAAACATCCTAAATGGGATCATAGTCTATACACATATAAGATCACCTTCCAATTCTTCCTAAGTCAAATTAAAACCCAATAATATGACATTTTGACTAGTTTAATTAATGAAGTGCACCAATTTTCAAAGAATTGCACTAAAATTGATTAATCCTACTTAGGCAAATTAAACCAAATTATGAGCTTCAGTAAGAATTCCATAGAGTAAATTGAATATTTATTTATTGGAAATTGATTCTTAATATCTTCATCACCTAATGACATGATCAATGGGGTGGCATCCATAATCTATAAATGCAACAAATATCATATTTATGGGCACCCATGCCTCATTAATGCCTCTTCCTCTTAAATATTTATGAGGATATTAATGGATTGATTATGAAATATTAGATTAATTCATGGCAACACATATCAATATTGAAATGGATGGACATGATTTATCTTGACCCATTTGAAAAATATATAAATAGAAGGCCTCTCACTCACATTTTAAAGCTTAAAATTGTGTAAACTTATAATGCATGATTTTCTCCATAGGGTATTTGTGTAGTCTGATTAATGTTTTAGCTACAATAGGATAGCTTAATTTTATAGTCATATTAGTTATTTCATATCATGATCCTAGATTATGCATGGTGATCTTGAGATGATGGAAGAGCTTGGCATCCATTGTTGATAAAGACAAGAACACCAAATCAAGGGGGAAAACATGTTTGAAGCTAATTTTGAATGATGGAACGCTCTTGAGAAGGTAATAGGTATATGTGATTTCTTTCAATTGATTGGTATTTTCATTTTCAAACCCCATTGAATATGTTAGCTTATATTTTTAGTTCTTATGCATTCTTTTATGTTTTTCATGACTAATTCTTGAACTAATCCTCTTTGTATCCATCTCTACATTTTGACATGCCCGATGGGACCATAGAATCCATTAAATCAAGGAAGACACTTTGGAAATATTATATTTCCATTTAAGACATTAAAAAGTCTTTTAAAAATAATTTTTATGCTCATTTTTTCATGTTTCTAACATTTTTTGTGTATACACAGGTTACACAGTGTCCGACGCCAGTTCTATGTGACCAACATTAGTCAAGGCCAAATAGCATTGGTTGGGTTGTAGATAAATTTGAATTTTATATATTTTATCAAAGTTATATTGGTTAATTTTATTTTTTAATTCTCTGGTCTAAACATATTTCCTGATCCAAAAGCTTTTCTTTTGGATATTTTATCCTAACAAGCCTAATAAGTGTTTTTTATCTAAATATTTTCATGCCTTCAGGTTCATAGGTGACTATTATCAATCATTTTTTATCAACCATGATTAATATATGATCAACATCAGTCTTTCAATAACTAGCATTGGTCATTAGTGACCAACATCGGTCCCTATGTTTTTAAAAAACATAGACTTGAGAGAATGTTTTTCAAAAGTGCTTGTATCATTTCAAAATATGCTTCAAGGCCAAACAAGACTCTCTAATTTTTATTGTAAGACCTGTGAATAAAAGTGTTTAATTTGAGCATAATTAATTATTTTCACATTTATTTTAGTGTTTTAAAAGGAGTTAGGAACCTTCCCTTTGGTGTTTAAAAGGAAATAGATGGTTTGATTGAATGTTTTTATTAATGTTTTTCAAAGTTTTTGCAAACTAAGGCCAAGGGGCCAAAAAATTCATTTCACATTTTAATGTGGTGTTATGAAACTCAAATTATTGTAAGTATCTAATGAGATTTAGGGGTTGAATCATTAGACAACAATGTCCATTCAATTCCAAAACTTATCCATGAAACATGCATTCACATAAGATTAAATAGTGCATAGAGAAACAACCAAATAAGCAAAACATAATAAAACACAAGTGATTATATGGGAAAACCTCTTGGGGGATAAAACCCACTAAACAAAGAACATGTAATACTATCCTATAATGAAAATATGCAATTTATACCAGCGCCAACTGATCAAGGAGCACCCACTTGACCTTTAGCTAGCACCAACTAGAAAGGAGGCTACAACCCCTTAGATGATCAAACACAAACTCAAGCACATAAAAAATTATATCCACCTATAATATAATGTATAACACACTTTATTATTTAATTTTCTTTCTTTCACTCTTCACCCTTCAATCTCTCTCAAAATGCCTCTAGGGTTCACTTGCTCAATCTGCCTCTTCTAGGCTCATTAAGTCTGATGGCATGTGTGTTCATCTATATCACCTTATATAATAATGAATAATAATATTCACCTTATTATGGTATTTAATGACCTGATCCTTCTCTTTCAATGGTTCTCTCCATAGCTTCAATCCACACTCACACACCTAGTCCAAATATGCTTATTAGGCCTTGCCTTTATACCTCACTCTTCATCTAACCCATATTGGTCAGATAATATACTTTCCAAACTTGAATAATACCTATAATATCTCCTCACACACGTTACATGGATGATATAATCATACCATAGGTCAGCCATAGTCCTTAAGACTCAAATCCTTCATTAGGCCTAGTTGAGACCTAAAGCAAATAGGTCTATCCATGCACACATTACAACTTGGACCTCTTGGGACAACATTAATTCTTAAAAAATGGATGAAAAATATAAAAATTTACTCAAATATACCTTTTATCACTCCCACATATGTCCGTGCCACTTGGAAATCCAACTCACCACTTGATCCAAACCTTTTAGCCTACTCACCAATTAGGCCAAAAAACATAGAAAAGTTTGTCTTCTAGAACTGAAGTATTCAATAAAATTTATTAAATAACATACTAAAAATATTACGTTAATATATCATACATGACCTAAAAAACATCACAAAATTCCTTTAACATCATCACATAGGCTCTAAGATCCCAAAACCACTTCTGGACAAGACCACTTAGATTGGTCAAAACATAGTCAAGTAACTTTGACATTTCATACTTTATTAGGGATAGTATATGACTTCCAAAGCCTTATTATTAATATTTGAGACTTATATAACATATACATATTCATTTTATTCTTCAAATATAATCAAACAACATCAAACTCACTTCTTTAAACTGACCACTCAGTCTGCCTGTAGCTTCCAATAGTATAGTCATGCAAATGTTCATGTCTAAAACTTGTAAGAGTGCTTAAAATATATATAATTCACATGGATAGTTAATTATATATATATATATATATATATATATATATATATATATATATATATACACCACTTATTCTAGTAATAAACATTGGTCTAATAAACCAATTCTTTGAACCTCTTTCTGATAGTCTCAACACAATCTGACAAGCCATTTTGGCTTCCTCATATCAACACCTCAATCTACCTCTCCATATTAAAAAATTATTTAATAGATCAAATATGTCTCAAAAATAATCAATATTTCTATTTTATGCATCACTATTTGACATAATACCTCAAACACTTCACTTTCCTCAGCACGCTTGTAACAATCATCTTGACTCAAAACATAGTCATAGTGAACATGACTTAGACCAAATATATAAAAACTTTATTAAACATAAAATACATTTAAAATATCCTTGATCACCCTTATAAAATCTTAAAACATTAATAAATAACTCAAACAACTTTGAAAATAACTCAAACTCTATCTTCATGTAAACTCAAAAATTCTTATCAATATGAAAAATCATTAAACAACTTATAAAAAATCCTTATTTGTTAAATAATCTTTCTCTCTAACATCCTTAAGACATCAAGGCTCCAAACACTACAAAATAACCTCTTGGCTAGCACACCTAGTCTCTATTAGATATCTGATAAAAAATATTCCCTTCAAAATAATCATAATGGGTTATCATAAAAATTTAACTCAACTTACATGATCCTAATATCACATTAAATGTCTTATACCAATTCATATTTTCATGATACTCTTCAATAGGACTTCAATGAACAAATCTACATACATAGTCAATACACTACTTGATGACATATAACTTTGTTATCTTCATAACACTAAACCTTTTCATGTCATTTAAAATATTATATTACATTCCTTTATGAACATATGAGGTCAAAAAAACACCAAGAGACTACTTAAATTCAAGATACATCCTTAATTCATGAACATCTCTAACAACTTCTTCATACAAGTTTACTTATAAACATAAAGCTACAGGAAACACTCACCATAAGAATATTGTGAACTCCTTCATGGCTTCAACAATATGGAAAAAATAAATATTATGACCATATGATATTATCAAGACATCCCTTGACTCATTTGACATTATTGACATACTTTCAAGAGCACTCTACAACAACTTTAGTATACCCCTATTCTGATCTAGCTGACTTGAACATAACCTTGCACTCAAACATGAAATACAAATATGGAAACAACTATAATAACTTTTCACAAAATTCATATTTTCATTAATTGAGATATATTTTCCATATAAGAGTTATATACCTTGTGAAACATTCACCTTAGGTTTTACACACACTAAATCCTCATATCATTGTCTTACCTATTTTGAGCTTGTTCATCAACTTTAAGCTCAAAATGATCATAATAAGAGAACCTAAAGTAACCATATGACATTATGTCATATCCAAATACTTAGATAAACCATTTTGATCTTTTATAAATACCAAACAACTCTATAAGTCAATACTATTCTGCCAGTTATAATACCTTCACATACTGTCACTTTTCAAGTTGAATTTCATGTAAAAACACATGTTTCAAGACTTCTCCAATGCATAGGAATGAGCATAAATGAGTTAATAACAATATCCAATTATCATAATATCAAAATAAAATCATTTTCCAAGTTTTAATCCACTTTCAACCTTTTTTAGGTTTACTAGGAGAAAATCTAGTCAACTGCAGTCAACTTCTACATATAATAAATGCACCTATATGGATGGACAAACCTTTTAATCACTTTGGGGTTCTACTACACTGAGTCCTCTTCAACCTTGATTCTTACCCCATCTTGATTTGACTTCATCCATGGCTTCTACAAGCCAAACAATCCTCTTGGGTTCCAAAAAAAACTACATAGTTAGTTCAAATTTGAAATAAAATGGTTATATTTTTTAACCTACAATGACTATTTTATAGAACATTAACTTGACATATTTTAGCATGTCTCTCTTCATAGACCCAAATTTGAAGCCTTATAACTTGAGCTAGACAGCTAGTGAAGACACCAAAATTTGAGGGCTCCTTCATGATACTAGTAAAATCACATCCATGTATTTTTTTACTAAAGTTGACTTTTGAATACCTATAATAAATGATCCAACTTTCTAACCTATCTTTTTCCTTTGTGACATTCAATGACACTCTAGCTTCTCTAAGCCACTCTAGTATATTTTTATCTTTATAAAGGAAACCTTGAGGTTGTAAAACCTCCTCAATACATCTAGGAATTCCTTACATCATCATCCATGCCTTCCAAGACTTGTACTACTACCATACACTAGAAAAACATCCACCTGACCTCTTTGTCCATGCACTCATGCTTCTCATACCCTCATTAGGTCTCATGGAGACCCAATACAAATAGGAAGATCTATCAACTTTTGTTTATAAAATTAGGTTTGATATTATATTTAAATTTAGTATAGTCCTTCTTATTCAACCTTGCTAATACTAACATCCAAATTTCATTGCAAATCTCAACCATGATCTTCACAAGCATATCCATCACTTCAAACAAGATAAACAATGTCTTCATCACACCTTAAATTACTTAAAATCACCTATAAGATGTCAATCCTCCTCCAAAGGTCCTGATCTGATACCAATTTTTGGAAGTATCTACTTAGTGGGTGTGAATCAGTAGACAACAATGTTCATTTAATTCCAAAACTTATTCCATGAAACATGCATTCACATAAGATCAAAAATTACCTAGAGAAACAACCAAATAAGCAAAACATAAGAGAACACAAGATATTGTGTGGGAAACCCTCTTGGGGGATAAAAAACACTAAACCAAGATCATGGGATATTATCCTATAGTGACAATATTCAATTTATACCAGCACCAACTAATCAAGGAGTACCCACCCCTCAATTTAGTCAAGTACCCACTTGACCTTTAGATAACAACAACTAACAAGGAGGCTACAACCCCCTAGATGATCAAGAACCAAATAAATCAACTCTAAATATATCTCCACCTCTGATCTGATGTCTAAAAAATTTAATTATGGAATTATCTTGCTTTCACTCTTCACCCTTCAATATCTCCCAAACTACCTTTAGGGCTCACTAGCTCAATATGTCTCTTTTAGGCTCATTAGGTGTATTGATCTATGTGTTCACCTATATCACCTTGATTATGTAATAATCAATGATCCTCTTCACCTTATTATGGTCCTTAATTACCTATTCCTTCTCTTTCAAAGGTTCTCTCCTTCACTTCAATCCACACTCACACACCTACTCTAAATAGGCCTATTAGGCCTTGCCTTTATACATCACTCTTCATCTAACCAATGTTGGTCAGCAAATATACTTTAAAAACTTTAATAATACATATAATAGGTCCTCACACATGTTACATGGGTGAGACAATAATACCATAGGTCGTCTATAGTCCTTAAGACTCAAATCCTCCATTAGGCCTAGTTGAGACCTAAAGCAAATAGGTCTATCCATGCTCACATTACAACTTGGACCTCTTAGACCACCTTAAACCTTCACCAATGGATGAAAAATATCAAAAATACCTCAAATATTCCTTTTATCATTCTAAAATATGTCCATGCCACACGTAACTCTAACTCACCACTTGATTTAAGCCTTTTAGCCTACTCGCCAATTAGGCCAAAAAACATAGAAAATTCTATCTTTTAGAACTGAAGTATTAAATAAAATTTATCAAATAATACAATCAACCAATTATACTAATATGTCATACATTACCTAAAAACATCACCAAATCCTTTTGACATCATCACACAGGATCTAAGATCCCAAAACCACCTCTGCAACAAGACCATTTAGACTTGTCAAAACATAGTCAAAGTATAGTCAAGTGACTTTGAAATTTCATACCTGATTATGGATATTATATGAATTATAAATATTTATTATGGAGATTTTATAATTATACAACATATTCATACTCATTTTATTCTTTAACTCTGATCAAATAACATCAAACTCACTTCTTCAAATTGACCACTCAGTCTACATGTAGCTTCTAATAATACAATCATAAAAATGTTCATATTTATCACTTTTAATAATTATTCCAATATATGATTCACATTTATAGGTAATTTTTTATCTTAAAATCATCATATAATAAATGGATCACTTTTTCTAACAACAAACATTGGTCTAACAGACCAATTCCTCAAACCTCTTTCTCACAATCTGCCAAGTCATTTTGGATTCCTCATCTCAACAACTCAACCTACCTATCTAGATTTAAAAAAGATTTAATATATAAATTATGTCTAAAAAAACATCAATATGTCCATTTTATGCATCACCATTTATCATAAAACCTCAAACAATTCACTTTCCTCAACATGCATGTAGCAGTCATCTTGACTCAAAACATAGTCATGGTGAACATGACTTAGAAAAACTATAGAAATACTTTATTAAAAATAAAATACATTTAAAATTTCCTTAAACACCCTTATCACATCTTAAAACATTAATACATATATGTCTAATATCAAATATGAAACATATGGATCAGTCTATGACATACACCTTCATAGTTTTCACTCACACAAATAAGTCCCTTTGTGAGCATACTTTAGCCTATGTATGAGCACCAACAAAACTTACCAAAAAATTTCACATGAGGCATAAATAATTAAAATTATTTGATCCATCCCTAATCACTTTTGACTCTGCCTAGTTTCTTTCACTATTTTCATTCTTTGGTAAATTAGTGATAGCATAAATTCATTGATATAAATTATTAACACAGTGACTATTTATTATCAAACCAACTTTAGGTTCTCAATAATAATTCTCAGTCTTCAATCTCCATTAAATTTTATGTGTTGACCTAGTCAATTCTACCTATAGTACCAAATTACTTAGAAATAATTAGTTTCATGTACCTTCTACACACTACCATAACACACCAATGCCACTTGGAGATGACTTGAGGATTCCTCTACAACATAAAAAAATCAAAATTGACTTGATAATCCATTATGGAACTAACCACTCATATTTTTCAAATCAATCCACTATGAGGGTTTATAAGAACAAAAACATCATTACCTTCTTAACGTTTGTTCATAAAGTTGAGGGCTTGGTTTCTCTATAAAATTATTTTTAAGGATTCTTAGGACCCTTCCCCAACTAATCCAAAAGGCTCAAGTCACCATTTAAATTATATACATGTCAATGAGTAACTTAAATTCCTTCTCAAGCTTGAGAACCTTAATTCTACATGCATTGGAGACCTTCCAACATGATATCTTGATTTCTTATTCAACTAATTACCTAAAAACTGGTAAACATATTTGGAAAAACTAGTCAAACCTCATTCAATTATCATATGTGCTTTATCATCTTGACAACTCAATTTGACCCTCTATTTTTACCTCACTAGGTCTCTATACATATTAGGCTTAGAAATGCAGACCATACCTTAACCAAGAAACCACCTTGAAACCTCATAAAATACTCTAATATCCTCAAAAACATGTCATAAACCTTCATGCCATGTGCCATAGATTCTAAACTTATTCTCCTTAGCCTCAAATTTCTCAACACATGAGCTTACCAAGCCTATACCACCACACAAGGTTTCTCATGCCATAACTAGACTTCTTAAAGACTTCTTGTCACTTCATGATATCATCCTTCATCAATGACATCACCACTTTGTCATTACCTTTGACATCAATGACAACATTTTCCAACACAACTTTCACTTAAAATTCCAAATTTATTTAAGTTATTTTATGTAATTCATTTATCACTTGCTTTTTAGATTATTTAAGAAAAAATAATTGTGTGTGTATTCTATCCCCTCCTCCCCTATAGATAACTCAGGTGATCAAAAGAACCTTTTCATTGAAATTGTTCCTTCGTCCAAGATGTAAAAAGTAATTTGTCTAGGCTCTTCCAAAAACTAGTATGGTTTGGGTGATCTGAAAACAACCCTAAAGCCTTTTTACTTAAATTTTATTTCATGAAATTTAGCTTGTGAGGGAGATGTCATTACCTCCCATAGGTTTTATAAGGAAGCATTGACTTGGGGATTTATCTCTCAGTAATGTTTCAACCCTATTCCATGATGAGGTATATAAATTAGGGTATGTATACTATGAGAACCAAGGGGTTGAGCGACTAACCTCTCCTTTCATAATGAAAGCTCAAATTAGGTCTAGTCAACTAGGAGATTCCACTAAACAATCCATGGATGGAATCATCATGTAAAGGAATATACCCTTGCATGATAAGTTGATTAGTATGAACTCAATTTATGTGTTGCATCTCTTGTGTTAACCACACTTGGGAACATCTAGATGGTTGTAAATTATAAGTTTTAGAAAGTCATACTTGCCACAGAGTATTGTTGATGAAGGGTGTGCCCAAAGGTCCATAGCACCATATTGTCTCTTGGGAGAAGGGGGTGTAAAATACCCTAATAATTAATTCACTTTTGTTTTGGATTAACAATTTATTTCCTCCCAAGTGCAAGTATATAGATGGATTTTAATAATATAAAACAAACCTTATTAGTTTAGGGCTTCGGAAAATTACGTAGTTAAATTTGTATTTTTTATCTTAGATTATTTTTTCTTGATTTTATTCAAACATTTATTATAAACAAATGTCATAACCAAACACATTATCCACAATTTCTTAAACAAAGAGGTGTTACACTAGTCAAATCCAAATCATCTTTGCCTTGTTCAAATTTGTCATCTTAAACATTGTGTTTTTTCTTATCTAAATATGCAATTATACTACCAATTTGATTCTAAACCACTTACCAAATTATCTTTAAGTCCTTCATTGATATTTCAAATTTTAAATTTCACATTTCTAAGTTACTAGGTTATGTGTTGAATTGGGCTTAATTTCTCATTTGAACTTGACTTGAGTAGCTTGGGTTCAATTTACCATTTGGACTAAAGGCCATTTATAGACTCATTACCATCTCATCATTGTGAACTTGGGTCATCAAGTATATTACTCAAACTCTAATCTCTAGAACACATTTTATACTACCTCCCTATTACCATGTGGTGGTGTTGTGCTGCCCATTTGATTCTAGTTTTATATTTAGGAATTCTTGCATGTTTCCACATCTTGAGTTTCTTGGTTTGTATTGTTTCCTTCCTAATTTGAAGGCATTTATTTTAGTTTTTTATTATCAACTCATCAAAGTTGAACTAGATTTTATGGTATTGACATATCTCTCAACCTAGGTTTAATGTACTAGTTTACACTTAGGTCTTTGAGTTATCATACCCTCTTCTAATTCATGCAATTTTCATATACCCAAGGTTTAGTAATTTGTGAATGAATTCTTCTAATTGTGTGTGGTACTATGCCACCCTCATTTTTAGATTCTCTTTGATACCTAGTCATCTTGTTTAGAAAAAGATCAAAAGACATACCTTGTTTAAATGTTTACAAAACATTTCCAAATATTGTCAAATGTAGAGACTAAACCTTTTTAGACATGACTCAAAGGTACAATTGTAGTGGGGTCTATGAGGAAGATCATTATTATGATGGTCAATACAAATATATGGTCTTTGAGGACTTTCCCACAACTATAAGATCTGAAGAAGATTATGTAAAATATCAAACCCAAGAGGACAAAGATGAAGCCCTTCTAAGGTTGATAGAATCTGGTGCTCGAATACCCTCAAATTTTCCTATGGATAAATTACACACCTTAGTTAGAGAGGGAGAGTAAAAATGAGAGCAATATTTTAAAAACATCTCACAAATAAACATACCTTATTCTAGAAATGGTAAAGAAATACTTATAGAATTAAAACCAAATGATCAAGATCTTGTTAACAAGATTAAGAAAATAAGTCAATGATGTGCAGACCAAATTATCATGGACTTGAAAGACTCTTTAGTAGCTATGTCAATACACAATGGCACTTCAAAATAACAAGGAAATGTGGTTGAACCAATGCAAAATATAGTTGAGAACATAACAATAACAGATCAAGATGTCTTAAATGAATAACCCAAATCCAAAGAGGTTCCAAAAAATGCTCCACTAGACATGAAGAACACATTTTTCAATCACCAAGAACATCTTATTCCTTTGTAAAACCAAAGACCCAAACATTAGATATGCATTAAATAAATCATACAATTTTTTTTGGATAGTTCATTTACACCAACATGTACCTTGTTACATAGACCAAGAACTCCCCAAAATCAATAGAATATGTATAATTCAAGGTGAAAAATTCCTATAAATTGATCTCTTACCTACTTGACTCAAGAAGTGAACCAAAACCAAGTCAAGGATCATAAGGTCTACATACCTACCAAATCCACAGAATAATAGGGACACATACCACCCAAACATCAATAATAGGGGCACATACCACCCCAAAAAAATTATGTTCCACCCATGAATACACAAAATATGCAAGAGTGGAACACTATGAAAGAAATTATGACATGATTGGAGATGAATAACAGAATCAAGAAGTACAAATTTGATGATATATGCCCATATCTATTTGATTTATCTATTCTCCAAGTCTCCTTTCCATATCATTTTAAGTCACATAAATTCAATAAATACAAAGGGTGACCCTTGTGAACACATTCAGGAATTTTTTGTAATATGGCAAGAGGTTGTTTATAGTAGCATGTAATTACTTTGATTGTTTCAATGAATTTTAGCAAGATAATCTCTAGAATGACTTATTTGAAAAGTTCATCAACCATGTCTTGTATAACATTGAGCATGAATTGAATATTTTTAACTTGTGCAAATCCAAACAACATGATGGAAAAATATTGACCACATATCTATAGAGATGGAGAGTATTAGTGGGTCACTTCCAACATAATTTTCTAGACAAATAGTTGGTAGATATTTTTGAATAGAACTTACATCCTGAGGTCATGCATAATATACAACTTGTTTGTGCTAACTCATTTGAGTATATTATAGACAAAGGGGTGAAAATTGAGAAGGCTCTAATTTCTAAGGGCCTTGTCAAAAATTTTGTGTAGGGTTAAACTTCAAATCTGACCTAATTTGCTAGTCCAATAGTTGTGCAAGAAAAACCTAAGGGTTTTAACAAGAATAAAAATGTGGTTGGAAATGATGTGACTAAAACAAGACATGTACAAATGGTGCAGGCCCCACTAGCCCCAAATATACAATTAGTTCCACCTAATCTAACACCTAATTTTCAAATATGCCCTCCATAGAGGACATTCCACAATCAATACAATATCTTCAATAAATTAGGAGAACCAATTGAGATAGTATTCCAAAATCTCATATTAGCTAACTTGATTATATGGCCATTACCAAGGCCATTTCCTCAATATCAACCAAAGCTAGATTGGTATAAGGAAAATGAATGGTGTAATTTCCATCATGTTGTTATACATGGTGCTTATCGATGCACCCAATTGTGATACCTAATTGAAGATCTAATTGAGAATGATGAAGTTGAGATCAAATTGGCCCCATAATGAACTAATCAAGAAATAAGAATCTACCAAGATCCATTTCATCAACATAATCAACCACCACTAAGGAATAATTAGTAGAACCAAAGATATAATTAGAGGTAGAATCAAAACTAGAATCAGGGTTAAAATCATAATTAGGATCATAATACCCATGCTAATAATTTGGGTTAAAAAAACATACCTTCTGATTGTAAAAACACCATGGGATACATTTTTATACACCACATTTCCACTTTTATTGATAAATCTCATGAACCATCTCATGTTCCTCATATTACAAGACCTAATATTATAAGGTCAATACCCTCTCCCTCTAGTCATACTACATCTAGTTCGCATAATTATCTTGCAACTCCATTTGTATGGGTTAATATTTTTGGACAACACCTTTCCTCTAATTACAATGGCTCCTTATCAACTCAAAATTGTAGTAATTCAACTAAACACCTGTGAGTCACCCTCCAAAGCCTTTTACCTTTATCTTTTGATCATACTAGCTCCTTAACACCTTTAGGCTATGTAGTCATAACTAAATGCTCACGAGTTATTCTCTAGGTCCCTTTACCCTCTTATTCCACAGACCCCAATGTGAACATTGTGCCTTCAAATCTAAATCCTAATACTATGCTATCTAAGGCCAATCCATCTTGTCCCAATGTTGAAAAGCCTTATAGTCCATCAGACTAATTGAGTAAAACCCCCATGCAAATTTACATTTTATATCTATTGTGTACATCTAAAGTTCATAGAACTATTTTGAATAGACTTTTACAAGAATCAAATGTTCCCAAAGATATAAATCTTGAACAGTTTCAAACACTTTTTGGACACTTGTCTTCATTTCTTTAGCTTATGTTTGATCAAAAAGACATGTCCACCCTAGGTCTGAACTATAACAATGCATTGTATATTGAGGTAATCATTAATAGCCATAAGATCAATAGGTTATTATAGACAATGGTTTAGGGTTGAACATAATATGCCTAAAACTGTTGTAGATATTGGGCTACACTATGAAGTACATATAGCTAGAGATGATCACCATAAAGGCTTACGACAACACCAAAAGGGAGTCTTTTGGTATAACTCATTTGTCAATCATTGTTGGGTTTATTTCCCACCACACTTTACTTAATATTATGGATATTGAGCTATCTTATAACATACTCCTTGGTCATCCTTAGATTCATGAATTATAGGCCATTCCATCCACCTTGTATTAGTGCCTTAAGTTTCTCCACAATGGGATTAAGGTCACTATTCTTGTCGATCAATAGCCTTATCAGTATTGCAAACATATAGATGTTGAGTTCTATAATTATAACTATTATCTAGGTTTTGACTTCATTACAAATAAGAATAAAGCAATAGTTTCAAATCACCTCCATCTAATTATATCATCCTTAATGACTTGGCTTCCACTTCAACTGGTCCATTTCCCATAGCTCTTATAAAGTAGGTTGTGATTGAAGACATGGGCATTTCCACATACCATCTTAAAGATGTCTTCCATGTTGAAAAGTTTCTAAAGTATTAAAAAACATTTGGTAATCCCAAACCTTCCAAGAACCCAAACATACCCACCTTGATTTGGAAATAGAATAAACATCAACATAAACTACCTATGGTATTTGTACCTACTACTTTACCAAAATAGGATTGAGAGGCTTTCACTGAAGGAGACTAGTTATATTCTAATGGCATTGTTGATTGCTTTCAAAATCCAAAATATCCAATCCCTAATCAGATCATAGATCATCTTGATTATATAAGAAGTGGCCTTGGCCCATGACCCCAAAGAATCCTAGAACCCTTATCATCTATATTACCTAATCTAAATCATTGTCATAGATTTATACCACATGGGGGTGACCTCATGAGTTTTGATAGTGATTATTTTGAATCAACTAGTGATGAGACTCCTGATAGTGAAATATCATCTCATTATAGCCTTATTGATGAGCTGATTGACTCAAATTTATTTGATCAAAATGCCATCATGAACATAACACCTATTTATCCTATTGAAGTTTCCCTTACTGAAGCAAGAACCCATTCCACTATTGGAGTTTCCCTTACTAAAGAATTACCTCATTGTTCCATATGCTTTTTCCATACCAAACTTATTGATTGGAACTAGAAAATTTTGATCATACACCTTGATGAGTTTTAGAATGAAGAATCAATTATAAAATACATGGGCCTATGAAATGGATTGCCCATTGGTGATCACAAACAAGGCTTTGATTTTTCATTGGATCTTTCTACCTACTTTGGAGAGCAAGAAAACTTTCTTGGTCATAATAAAGATAAAACATTGAGATACTCAGGTGAAAACCTCTTTGAGGCACACATTAGTCAAGAAAAAATTAAATAAAAAGATAAGCCCTTGAGTGAAAACCTATTTCAAGTGATCTAGGGTGGGAAAGTTTGATCATCCCCTTAGGATGGAGAAGGTCTATCAACTCTTAGCTCTATAGCTAGTACAATCATATTTTTAGAAAAACAACAAATGTTTGAGTGTCTCACTCTTGAGTTTCTAGATATTTTTGCTATGTGGCCATTACCTAAGATGGAAAATTTAGATTCATCACATGATCTAGAGCATTGGGAGGAAAATCAAGAAACTATAGTAGAATAAGATGATCAAAATCACACATTGCCTACTATTCATGAATATGGATCCACACTTCTTGTAGATAGCATAGTTAAGTTGAACCTAAGAACATACAATGATCCCAAAATTATTTATCTTGGATCTTCCCTTACTAAAGTAGAATGTGAACACATTATGTCCATTTTTATGGATTTCATTAACATTTTTACATAGGCATATTCAGACATGCCAGGCTTGGACCCTCAATGAGTAGTACATTGCCTTATTATTCATCTAGATGCCAAACCAATTAAGTAGAAATTGAGAAAGGTGCATCTATGCATCGCCCTCTTAGTAAAAGTTTAATTGGATAAATTGCTAGGATCAGGATTCATTAGACCATTAGCCTATTTTAAATGGATATCTAACATAGTTATAGTTAGTAAAAAGCCACAGGGCATACATCTTTGTATAGATTTTAGATATAAAAAAAAATCATGCCATAAAAATGATTTTCTACTGCCTAACATTGACATGATTGTTGACTCTACTACTAGGTATGAGATGTTGTCCCTCATGGATGAATTTTTTGGATATAATCCAATCAAGATAGCCTAAGAATATTAATGCAAGATAGCATTCACCACTTCATGGGGAACTTTCTATTACTAATTCATGCCATTTGGCTTGTAGAACATTAGAGCCATATATCAGTGTGCCATGACTTTCATCTCCCATGAAATTATGCATGATTTTTCTAAGGATTATGTTGATTACATACTATAAAATTTTAAAAACATGTTTTGTACATCCTAATGTTCTATGAAGAATATTTGAGAGGCTTTGTGAATATAAAGTCTACCTAAATCCTAAGAAGTGTGTCTTTAGAGTCACTTCATAAAAATTGATAGGTTCTATTATATCAAAAAGAGGGATCAAAGTCAACCTTGCTAATTTTAAGGCCATTATTGAAATGCCTCCACCTTCAAATCTTAAATAACTTTGAAGCCTGCAAGGAAATATCCATTCAATCTATAGGTTCATTTCTTGGCTGGTAGATAAGTGTCACACATTTACCCATATCTTGAAGAAAGGGGTCATGTTTCAATGGGATGAATATTTTTAGTTAAAATTTGTGAATCTCAAGACATATCTGGCTAACCCACTAGTTTTGAGACCACCAACACCTGGATAACCACTACTTCTTTACATATCAACAACTCAGCATGCACTGAGGGAACTTCTAGCCCGATATGATGATCAAGGTAAAGAATATACAGTGTATTATTTGATCCACACACTAGTGGATTATGAACATAATTATACACCTATTAATAAGGTGTGTTTAGATATGGTATTCACTTCCCAAAAGCTATGACATTATATAATGAATAACAAAACCATTGTCATCAATAAGGTAGATCCTCTCAAATTTTTATTATTCAAAGTAGCTCTCACAAGATGTATGGCTAAATGGGTCATGCTCCTAAGCAAATTTTATGTTGAGTATCATAATCAAAAAGCTATCAAGGGTAGGTTTATTACTAATTAACTTTTAGAGGCCCCTATTATAGACACTCAACCACTCAGAGTCAACTTCTCAGATGACTATATCATAGCAATGGAGGAAGTATAGTATGAAACTAAATAGTGGAAGCTATATTTTGATGGTTCTTTCACGTCTTGTGGATCTAGAGATGGCATATTGTACCATAAGGGGATTTGATTCCCAAAGCATTTCACATTAATTTTCATTTTACCAACAATATGTCTCAGTATAAGGCACTTATTACAAGATTGTATCTTACCATTTAGTGGGCTATTCCATACTACTAGTTCATAGTGATTCCTAATTGATCATCAATCAAACCACTGATCACTAGAAAACTATAGATGACAAGTTTTTTCTTTATAATCAAATTTTGGATAATCTCAAGGTTAATTTTAAATCTCTATAGTTTGAACAAGTACCAAGGTCCAAAAATAGATCTATCGATGCAATGAAAATAATTGGGTCAATGATATAGATTAAGGGTAGTGCTAAAGAGTATCAATTTATAATTGAGAATCTTCTATAGCCTACACATATTATACTAGATTAAAAATGGGTATGAAACATTGTTATTCCTAATCCCCCACCTAAACTACCTTGGAACTAATATTTTTATAACTACTTCCATGATCACATTGTTTTGCCTGGCGTATCTAATAACTAATAGAAACTATTCCATCACCACCTAGCCTGTTAAAACCTAATGGGAAACATGATTTATTTTAAAGGCTATGATGGAATGCTACTTCATTATTTATCTTCAAGATAATCCAGGCTTTTGTTGAAGGAGGTTCATGAAGTAATGTGTGGGACCCACACCAATAGTGTAGTCTTAGCTAAAAAGCTCCTCAAAATAGGCTATTATTGGCCAAAAATGAGATAGATGCTTGAAATTATGTGAGGAAGTGTTTTCCTTATTAGCAACATTAAAATTTGATACACACACCTTCCTTACAACTATAACCAATCACAACACCATTGCCATTCTCTACTTGAGGCCTCGATCTCATCAGGAAAATAAACCTAACATCTTCATATGGCCATAAACACATTTTAACTACTGCCAAGTACTTTACTAAGTGTATTGAGGCCATTTCTCTTATGTTATCGAGAAGCAGATAACCAAATTCATTCATTACCATATCATTTGTTGATATGGAATTATAGCATGCATTATATTAGATAATGGTGGATCCTTTGTAAATATAGATATCAAAGAATTTTGTGCAAAATTCAAAATCAATCACAATAAATCCACACCATATAACCTACAAGTAAATGGATAAGCTGAGGCATCAAATAAGACCATTGTAGCATTTTAAAGAAGCTTGTCAATGATGCTAGCTGTAATTGGCACTTGAAAATATTCCTTACCCTTTGGGTTTATCAAACCAATCATCAAACCCCTATAGGAGCCACTCCATACTCCCTTATTTATGGCATAGAAGTTATTATCCTGATTGGGATAGATTTGCCTTCATTTCAATTATATTTGGAGCATATTGAAGATGATGAAGAGTACAAAGTCTCAAGGTTGCAATAACTAGAAATTATTGATGGTAAGCATTTGGTTTCCCTAGAAAACTTGCAAGTCTATCAGAACACATTGTGCAGAAGCTACAACAAGAAAATTATCCATTAGGGGTTTGAGATTGGTGATTTGGTCTTGAAAGAGAACCAGAAGAACACAAATTTTGAATGCAAGAAAAAAGGTAAGTTCCAACCTAATTAGTTGGGACCATATGTTATCATGGTGAACTATGGATTAGGTGCATATTGACTAGATACTCTTAATGGTGAATAATTCTAGATCCCATGAAAATTATGCACCTTAAGAGGTTTTAAGCTTGAACAACATTGAACCATTGTCTACAAGATCCCTTACTTGGGGGTAACTTGTGATGAAGTATTTTATCCTACTATTATATCTTGGCCATCCTCTCATGGACCATATTATTTATATCTACCCTAGACCATTCTTTCAAGAACCTTATTACTTTCATGACTCTAGACAGTGAAGGATTTTTGTACCGTTGGCACTCTAAACATATTTTATCATATCTTGGATCATTTTTTTTGAAAACCATATTCATTTTTTACCATACTTTGGACCTTATTCATTTTAGACAATTCTTTTTGAGAACCACATTCTTTATATGTCTTGGGCTATTATAACTCAAAAACTTTTATAACTTTACCAATTATGATCCTGATTATGAATCATCATCATTATAAACACATTTGATGTCTGTTCTACAAATCAGATCAACATAGATAGTATTTTATAGCTTCTTATATAAATGAGTGAACATGAATTCATCTTTAGCTTAGGATCTTTACCTATGAGATGGTTCTTAAAATTTTATATACTACTACACATTATTCTATTATCTTGCTACTACTTGGTAGGCATGGTTGCCTTATTAGGATCCTCACTCTCACTTATTTATTAGCATGGGTCATTATATCCAACTTTAGTTTTTATTGAAGCTCCTAGATAGTTCCTTAGGCCATTGTTTATATTCATACATGTTGTTGTAGTTGGCTTAACTATTATTGAAACTTATACTCTTGGATGAACATCTTCTTGATTAGTTGGTTCCCCTTTGTATATATTTTATCCCCAAAACACCAAAAACATTATAAAATCATCAAAAAAATAAAAAACACATTGTATTTCTTTTGTACATTCTAATTTTCATGTTATTATCATTTTGCAAGTATTCTAATCCCACACTCTTTCCATTTTTCAAGTAATTATCCCACATGCTTACCATTTTGGAAGACCTTTCTCTTTAGTATCATTGGTTTTATTTTCTTCCCTTTTCTTCTACAACATTAATCATATGTTTTGGTCATTGCCTTTTATTCTATCTCACTTCCTAGGAGAACTACATTTGGGCTAAAGTTCATGTTGGGTCACGCATCCATGGAACTATGTAGGTAGCATCCACTTATCTTATACATCTAGGGTCAGCTTAGTCAACCCCTTGCTTTATTTCTCTTCCCCCATTTCTTCCACATTGTTTCCATATTATTTGGAAGTAACTTTGTGTCTTTGTTCTTGTTACAATGTTATAGAAAGTAACGCCTCTACTACATAAGCACGAATAATTATTTTTAAACTGTACTAACATGGTTTTTGTTTGTGTGTGTTTATTTATTTTTTCTTGGTGTTTTGTTGTGTTTTATTGGTGTTATTTTTTACTTTCTTGACTCTTTATTTTATTTCTTTCCTTTGACTATTTTCTTCTTTCTTTCTTCTTAGTTTTTTGTTTTCTTATTTGGTCTTGCTTCTTTATTTTATTTTTCCAAGTACATCTTGATGGTCCACATGGATCTTTATTATTTATATCTTGTTATCATGTTATTAAGTTGTTCTTGCTTTGTTTTTCAACATTCTTATTCCTATGTAAGTCATGATTGTTCATATCTTGATTTTTAAGTTAGGATCACTTATGTTTTGTTTTTATTTGTCTTTGCTTTTTTCTTTAAATGTAAATAATTTTAACTCTAGTTTTGGTCATTTTTTACCATTATCCTTAGTTATAGGTATTCACATTTGAACTAGTTATATGAAATTGAAATGTCATGTCCTCATAAGTTATTCATACTTATGACACCTAATTTATTTTTATATAACAAGCAATTTATGCTTTGGTTTCAAAATCTTAACGTCAGCATAGCTCCAATGAGTAGATCTCAAGATCACCATGCATAAACTAGGCTCAATAGGTTTAACACTTCAACTCTATGCTTAGACATGCATCTCTCAGAATAAATCATGAGTCTAATCAAATAATTGGTCAACTTTCATCATCCTTCATTTTATTCTCTCCTACTTTTGGTTGATCTACATTGGCTTGAGGTCCATTTGGAATATGTAGGCAACCCTTGGATATATGACATATCTTGGGTTAGCTTAGCCAACTTCATTATTATTTTCATCTCTTTCATTACTTTGTGCATTCTTATATGATTATTTTTTGTGGATTTTTTAAATCCATTACACCATCACATCTATGTTTGCACCCATTCATATTTAATCTATGTAATAGGTTCTATCCTTCAACTATTAGTTGACAATTTTCCCATGCTAGGGCATAACATTTGAACCCACCATTGAATCAAATTAGCCTGATAGGGTCAAACCATTCTTTATCAATGATCAAAATCTACCCTACTCGAGAAAAATTATTTATCATGATCATATTTTCTCTAATGAAGCACATTATTATTTATTCTCTCTTTGGAGACAACATTCTCCTTTTCTTCTAATTCCAATCTCTATAAAATTTTTCCCTTGTTCTGTCAATGTTTTAGTGTGCAACTTATCTCAAGATTGATTAATTTTGAAGCACGTAGCTTACACCCTAGTTTTGGGTGTGTTCAAAGAGTGTCGATTCTATTTTTGGATTTCATCTTTATAATTCCCCATCTTTGGGGCCCATTTTATTCTAATTATATTTTGATCACTGATGGAATCAACATGTGTAAGCATAAGCTCATCTAGATTAATCTATTCTATGTGTTAATCTCTCTCTCTCTCTCTCTCTCTCTCTCTCTCTCTCTCTCTCTCTCTCTCTCTCTCTCTCTCTCTCTCTCTCTCTGAGAGTCCATCCTTCTCACTCATTCTAGTATGTCCTCTCAAGGGCGCATCATGGGTTAGTTCCAATTTCTTCTTGAAAAATCTTTTATTTTAAAATATGTTACTTTGCTTGAATGTCTCACTATGCCTTCTCAAATAGGGGAGAAATGTAGACATCCAATTCTTAACACTTTTGTGTTAAAATTATCAATCTTACTCGAATTGCACTCATATGCACAATTTCAGCCAAAATTACTAAAAACATGCTAAATGATTCACATTTATTGTATACAAGTTCTAATTTAGGCCAATGTATCCCTAAATGGGGCAATGTATTTTATGTGATTCCTAACTTTTCTTAAAACATTGTGAGTCAAAATGATGATTTCACATTTTAGTGCTTTGGATCACTCTTTTCTTCTAATTCATAAACACAAATCATGTGGCTATGTTATTCTATATTGGCAACATCCTAAATGGGATCATGGTCTGTATGCATCTAACATCACCTTCCAATTCTTCTTGAGTCAAATTATGACCCAGTAATATGACTTTTTGACCAATTTGATTAATGAAGTACACCAATTCTCAAAGAATTTCACTAAAATTAATTAATATTACTTAGGCAAATTAAACCAAATTATGAGCTTAAGTAAGAATTCCATGGACTAAATTGAATATTTATTTATTTGAAATATATTCTTAATATATGCATCACCTAATGACATGCTCAATGGGGTGGCATCCATAATCCATACATGTAATAAATGTCAGGTTTATGGGCACCCATGCCTCATTAATGCCTCTTCCTCCTAAACATTTATGAAGATTGATAAATAAAAGGCCTCTCACTCACATTTTTAAGCTTAAAATTGTGTAAATTTATAATTTAGGATTCTCTCCATAAGTCATTTGTGTAGTTTGATTAATTTTTTATTTGAAATAAGATAACTTAATTTGATAGGAATATTAGTGATTTCATATCATGAGCCTAGATTATGCATGGTGATCTTGAGATGATGGAGGAGCTTGGAATCTATTGTTGACAAAGATAAAAACTCAAAATCAAGGGGGAAAACACACTTGGAGCCACTTTTGGATGGTATAACACTCTTAAAAATGTAATAGGTATATGTTATTTCTTTCAATTTATTCTTATTGTCATTTTTAATCCCCGTTGAATAGGTTGGCCTAGATTATTAGTTCTTATGCATTCTTTTGTGTTTTTCATGACCAATGCTTGAAATAATCCTCTTTGTAATCGATATTTTTATATACCTCATCATTCCTATGTTTACCCAATCATCCCTTATTATCCCTAATCACACCTTTAATAACCTTCATCATCTCTAGTCACTCCCTCATCATACCTCATTTTCCATAATTTTTCATAATCACTCCCTCATTAGCCCTTATTATCCCTAATCATACCCTATTAACACTCATCATCCCTTATTATCCCTAAACACTTTATTGTTAGTGTTCATCATACCTAATCACTCCCTCATTAACCCTAATCATCCCTAATCATTCCCTCATCATCCATCATCATTTCTCATTATCCCTAGCCACACCCTCATCAGCCCTCATTGTCACTCATCATCCCTCACGATTCATCATGATCCCTAATCACTCCCTCATCATTTTTCATCATCCCCAGTCACTTCATCATCATCCATAATCAATCTTTACTTATATTTTATCATACCTAATCGCTCTCTCATTGGCATTCATCATCCATAATCACTCTGTCATCAATCCTCATCATTTTTCATCATCTCTAATCACTCCCTCATCATCCCTGATCATTATGTCATCATCCCTCATCATACCTAATAACTCTATCATCAATGATAATCATCCCTAATCACTCATTCATCATACCTCATCATGCCTAATCATACCCTCATTGACCTTCACCATCCATAATCATCCTTAATCACTACCAAGACTAAGGGGATTAAGACATATCTATATATTTAATTCAACCCCAAATTTCTTAGGGTTTAAAGATACATTATAAGTTATTGAAAGAATCATCATCTAGAATATGCACTACCTTCCTTGGATTCATAGGTTTAAGGTCAATTAGTAGGAATGGAACCTAACATAATCTTGGTTTGGTTTTGGCCTTGGTAGCACACCCCAACTACCCTACTCTATTCTGGTATTAATCTCCTAAGGGAGAGAAAAGTTACTAATATCAAGAGGATTGGAAATTAAATAAAATAGTGGAGTTATTAAGATATGAGCTTAGGTATGGATGTCACTAATAAAAATAAGGATAGGGAACCATATATATATAGATAGGGGATCATGTATGGATTGGTAAATATAGATATAGGGATGAATGATAGAGATAGGGACTACACTAACATGGATGCAACATATACATAATATGATTTAATGAAACATGCATAGATGTATCAACCTATATTGGCTGATAAGTCCAACCCTTAGTGAAAATATGAAAACTTTACATTTGATTTTTTATTTTCACCTTTGGATATATACACTTTGGATCATATATCATTTATTGAAACAAATTTAAATAATATTTGGGTCATAATTTGAACCTCTCAGTCAATTTTTCACCCTAATTTCAATGTACACCTAGAGATATGCTTTCACTCAAAAAGTTGAGAGAGACATAGATAGAATTGTGTCACTTGAATAACCCCATAAAATGGTATACATATAGAGTGATTACTACCTTATTATTACCATTACATGACTATTATTTTCACTAAATATTAGAAATAAACCAGATCATGAGATCATACAAAACTAATTTTTGTTCCCTCATCTGTGAAACTCAACATTCATAGGTGTTAATCTAGATAGTTAGGGTAAAATATATATGATACTACCTATGATCATGCACTCACCAAAACCCAATAAATTTTTATGTTTTTTCTTAGTTTCCCCATTGAATAATATGCCATACACTATTATTATCATTTTATCAATGTTCCTATTCACTTGCTAACTCATTATGTCAATGCACTTCATCGACCCTTATTTATTAGATACTATATCTCTCTCTATAATTAGGTTGATTAATGACTATATATTAAATTTCATGACCTTTAGTCCATAAATGACATCTCTCATCCATCTATATTTACTAGTGAACCAAATATTTGGATCTAGATATCTCAATTCAACTAGGAAACGACATTGTCAATGGACCAATGACTTGACCATTTTAAAGATACTTTCCCTTATCAGATATATTATATAGGGATACCATTCCCAAAATTATATGTCTAAATTATATTCAAGGTCTATATTATAATTTTAATGTCATTATTTGTAGTGTTATTCTGGTCTCATAATCATATAATTCATAGTGGCTTAACAAAATACTTAAACATGAATTCTAATCAAATTCATAAATATTTTATAGTATTTTAAATTAATGGATTAATATATATACATAAATGAATAAAATATAACATACATCCCATATAATTCATTTATTCATGATATAGACTCATAGATCTCACGAGAATTGATCACATCGATTCACTGATGAAAATGTATAGAAACACAATATATATATATAATCTATGTAACATGAAACATTTATAATAAATGCATCATGGGTGGATTTGGGATAAAATTTATGCCTCAACCTCCCATAGTACAAAATATGGGTCAATTGAGTAGAGAAATCAATCAATGACTAAAATTCAATCTAGGTCATTTATGTGTCACCCACTTCCCATAGATAGATAGGTTAAGATGTGGATATCATTTGACACGTTTCCTTTATATCTCTATTGGGGAAGATAGAGATAGAGATAGAGATAGAGATAGAGATAGAGATAGAGATAGAGATAGAGATAGAGATAGAGATAGAGATAGAAATAGAGATAGAGATAGAGATAAAATTTATGTGCTTGGTTGATCAATCAGTTATTTATGTAGATAAACATAACATTTACACACTCATATTCTAAATATAACATTTTAGGTCTATAGATCAAAAATTACTTTGCTTTAGTATCTTAATAGAAGTACTATTGACTTGCTCACCCCCATATGACTCAGTCATAGTCTTGAAATGGAGTGGTTTAATCTAATAGGGGATCTTAAGCGGAATTTCATAACCTCATGATATGATGTGGACATGAATATAGTCATTTAAACATTTTTTCTCATACTCATATCTGAATTATTCATATCACTCTCTCCCTCTCCCCAAACCATATAGATATGGAGGTCAAACACATAAATTAATAAAATTATGATCAGGCATATCTATATCTATTTTTATCATAAAGAGGTTGAGTTTTCTTTATATTCAAGACTCAATATGCCTAATATCAATCATGATTGAGTGCTCTTAATAGTATTTAATATTAGTTTAATACTTAGTTAATCTCTCTCAAGTTTGTTACTAAAAATTTGAAGTCAAAATAACATTATCTCACAAGGCCTTTATAAAATCCTAGGTGTTTCCAATAATATGCATCAAGATCTCAAACTCAACTCAAATCTTGGGCCTATATTGAGTATGACATGGGCCTTTCTTTGCATATAAATATCTCAAAGGTAACTAAAATCTAAGGAATTTCCACTACCAAACATATCAAATTAAACTCAAATTATAGTATTTCAACTCACATCCTTGGAGATCCACCATCAATCTCTCAATAGGCCTCATTGTCCATAATAATCCCTAAACACTCCCTCATCATCCCTAGTCACTCCTTCATAATACCTCATAATTCTAAATCACTCTTTCATCAACCTTCATTGTCCTTAATTACACCCTCATTTACCCTTGTCATCCATAATCACTCCCTCATCATCCCTAATCACTCCCTCATTAACCCTTATAGTCCTTCATCATCCCTTATCACTCCATCATCAACCCTCATCATCCCTTATTATCCCTAATGATTCCCTCATTTTCCTTCACCATCCCTCAACATCACTCATCATACCTAATCATTCCATTATTAACCGCCATCATCACTAATCACTCCCTCATTAACCCTAATCATGGATGTGATTGCATGACTCAAATTACCAACATGATATCAAATGGATTATCAATAAGAGTGCCCCTAGTTAGGAATATGTAATACCAACATTAATGGGTTTAATACCTATATATATATATATATATATATATATATATATATATATATATATATATATATATATATATATATATATATATATATCCCTCATCATCCCTAATCACTCCCTCATTAACCTTCAACATCCCTCATCATCCCTAGTTACTCCCTCATCATCCCTCATCATACCTAATCATTCCCTCATTAACCCCCATCATACCTAATCAATACCTCATCAACCCTCATCATGGATGTGATTACATGAATCAAATTACCAATATGATATCAAATGGATTATCAATAAGAGTACCCCTAGTCTAGAGTATGCATGACCATCATTAATGGGTTTCACACACACACACACACACACACACACACACACACACACACACACACACACACACACACACACACACACACACACACACACACATTCAACATGGCCCAATTTGATAAAGGTTTAAGGTTGTATTATAATAGTAGTAATCACTAGCAAGAATATGTGTGCTACCTTCATTGATTTCATACATTTAAGACTGAATGTTAATATTGGCACCCAACACTATATTTCATTAGTTTTATATTTTATAACATTCTCTAGCTACCTTACTCTGATCTGGTATTGATCTTAAGAGGGAGTAAATATGTATTACACTCAAGAGAATTGGAAACTAACTAAAATATTGGAGTTATTAAGCTTTAAGATCATGTATGGATGTCATTATTTGAGATAGAGATATGAATCCATATATTTATATAGTGTGCATGTATGGATTGGTAAATATAGTGATAGGGATGAATGAATTAGGAACCCTTATATGTGCCCTAATGACATTGGTTGAGATAGAGATAGGAATGAATGACTCAAGACCCCTTATATTTAGTGTGTCTCCATGAATGTCTTGGAAAGAAACATAAATTAGAGTGGGGATGTGAAATATTCTACCTTATTGAAATGGTAATATGCTATTGTGAGTAAATGACCTCAACCTACATGTATAATTTATCACTAGAATGAATCGACCTAGATCTCATTAAAATGAATTGACCTAAATGTCACTAATATGGTAACATGAATCATATTTCAAAAATGATATTAAATGGGTTATCAATATGGTTCAACCACCACCCAAAAGAGAATATCATACTTGAAAACCAATCATATTAGTTGGGAGATTGCTTGACTGTAACTAACTATATATATTTATGTGCTTGACTGTGATCAATGAATTGATCAATGATACAACCACATTGATGCATAATAAAATGTTTGATTTGTATGAATATGAATTAAATTTCCATTTAAGGTGATAGTTAATTATACATGGATATATTCCTCAATCACACTAGGATAAAATCCAATTGAGTGTCTAGGATGGGTTATGTATATCAACCTAATCCTAGATAGGCACCTTCCATAGACCAAGCCCTAGATCACCCAATGATTTTTGAATTTAATGATAATGCCCTATCTACTTGATAATGATATATCTTTTAGCCAATGATAATGATAGTGGGGATCACGTTCATGAAATATATTTTAGTGGAGAGTTAGAATCATGATAGATCTTTTATCCAATGATAATGGGGATCATGAATATATCAATTTCAAACTCCATAATGATAAAATTAATTAAACACTATAGAGAGGAAAATGATATCACTTAATTTATATTGTCATAATTAGTCAATCATTTTGAATCACATGTATCGATAACCCCATTTTTGTGGTTCCCTATCTATATATCTAATAGTGCTAGGGAGCCCCTTGTCTAGATTTATATCTATAATGCATGGATAGTTTGGTATGGAAGAATCATTAACTCCAGTTGTTGGATAAAAATCTACTTTATATAAAAGCATGCCCGTCCATTTTCTCATTCAATCTAGCATTTTAGGTAGGGAAACCCTATATTATATATCTAGAAAGGGAAGGTTGATTTTGAATGGTCAAATCATTGGTCCATTAATGATGTCATTTCTCAATCAACTTGAGATATCTAAAACCAAATTATTGGTTCACTAAATAGATATAGATAGCAAGACAAGTATTTTGATGAATAAATGTCATGAACTTTACCTGATGGGCATTTTTAGTTGTACCTACATAGAGAGAGATAGAGTATCTATGAATTAAGGGTTGAGAAAGTGCATTGACATAATGGGTTAGTGTGTGAATGGTCAGTGAGTGAATGGGAACATTGGTAAAATGGGAATAATAGTGTATGATGTACCAATTAATGATGTAGTTAGGAAAAAAATTCATATTATGTGAGGTCCAATAAGTGCATGATAATAAGTAGTATCATGTATGTTAGATCCTACCTATCTACATTATCACCTATGCATGTTGAGGTTCCCTGATGAGGGAATGAAAATTAGGTCTATATGATCTCATGATCTAGGTTATTTTTATTCTTTAGTGAAATAAACATTCACAGAATTAGAATCATAAGGTGGTACCCACTCTGTCTCTATATCAATGGATGAGGTTACTATAGTGACTTATATCTATCTCTCTCCCACTTCCTCATTATTGAAAGTATATCTTTGGGTCTACACTGACATTGGGGTAAAAATGCGATTAGGAGGTTTGACTCACAACCCAAAATTTTATTACCTTTGATTTAATAGATGATAGATTACCCCAAATATAGATAACTAAAGGGAAAATAAATAATTAAATGCAAAGTTATTGTATTTTATTTGAGGCTTAGATGTATTAGTTGAGATAGGTTAATGAATTTGTGTATTTTCATCCCATAACATTATGTATATGTTGAATCCATGTTAGCATAATCTCTATCTATATCTTGACCAATCCATACTTGATCCCCTATTTATGTGTATGGCTCCCTATATCTATCTCGACTAGTGAAATCCATACCTGATATTAGAGCTTAATAAATCTAATATTTTAGATAGTTTTTGTATGCAATCATAAATGCATCATGTCTATAAATCAATCCTAACTCAAAAAAGATAGATCATACCATACACTTCTGATTGGGGATACATTTTTTAAGCAAGATCATGACCAATATAGTCATATGCTAAACTTGATTAGGGGATCTCTTACCATAATAAACTATGCTACGGAGGGTTCTAAAGCCTCCAATCTAACATTATCACATAATAACCCTAAGGGGGCCCTAAATTTTTATATTTCACCTATACTAATAAAAAGTAAAGTAAATCTAATATAGTGTTCACCAAATCTTGTGTCATAAAGTGGGGGTTAGAAAAAATAAAAATAAAAATGGATAGAAGACCTATATTCATGTATATGTATACAAAATATTAATGTATGGAATAAAATCACAAATGCATGTCTATCTACTATTACAAAGGAGAAACAAAGTTAGGAATACTTACCTTTGAAGATGAACCTACTAAGCCTCAATCTCTCCCTTGGCCAAGGTGCTTCACAATAGGTTTTTATGGTATGTTATTATGAAAAAGACAAATAAGCTCTAGGCTACACAACCTTTCAATTCATCTAAAAGACTTCCCTATAAGACAAAATCCATATCTCCAAAGAAAGTATGGAAACCTAAGCTTTACTTCTCAAGTAGAATGGTAAATAATTATATTTTCATTCACTCTTAATTATTATTTATATTCTGTTTGATAAATGATTTAAATGAACTTGTATATATAGGTGGATTTGACCCTTAACTCTTTTAAAAATCTTGGTTGATAGGGTTGACCTAGCATAATTTTAGAGAATAATTCACTAGGTCCTAAGCTAGGTCAACCAAAGGTAAACCTAATTCTTAAGTGAAAATATCATAAAATTATATAAGGTCAACCCAATTGACCTAGAAAAACTGATTGATAAAAAGGGATTTAGGTGAAGAAAAAGAGGATAAAATGTATCAAATGCCTAGAAAGGGTACTGTTGACCAAATTTGACCCTGTAGGTCAAATTGGGGCCTCTATAGGTAAAAAATTGTTATTTATATGTTTTATGTGGTCTAAAATTTGGTCATAAGGTGTATTATAGGTCATTTTATGGAATTTAATGTCATATTAGCCTTGGTCATTAGTCATTTTAGTCATTTTATCATTTTGAGTCATTTTGAGGTCAAAATAAGGCATTAAATGAGTTATACAGTCTCTTAGGGAAGTTTGAAGGTGTAAAAAATGTTATTTAATGTTACATATTTATTAATAGGTCTTAACCAATTTTTTGTAACTGAAAGTGGTGGGTTCTTCATAAGAAAGGGTAGTTTTCTTGGGGAAATAGAAGAGTTTGGCACTTGTACGACCTATGAGAGAGTTTTACATGTGGGAGAAGGTTTTAATATGAATAATAATCTTCATAAAACTAATATTAGTTATTTAAATTATTTTTAAGTGATAAAAAATTCCTAAAACTATTCTCCTCATTTCTTTCTCTTCTAGACATGCATAAGTGATCAACAGGTTCATGTTTGGTACGATCAATAGAAGAAGTTTCAAGTCAAACAATTTTTGGAGGTGGTATTAAACTAAAATATATAAATTTAAATATAAATATTTTTATTATTTTTCAACCATGCTTTATGAACCATCCTTTACAAGCTGACTATGTTTTTATACTTGCCAATCTATGCACCTTACAAGTTTTACTCTATTTTGGACAAGTCCATACAAAATAAATTTTGAGGTTGTTTAAATATTATTTTATATTAATAATATAATTATATCCATGTTTTTTTAATCATTTAAAGTGTTTTTTTATATGCTAATCATCTTAAGTTGTAGGAGGGAACACTCTTCTATGCAACATGCAAGTTTCCACCATTTTCAAGAGTTTCATGCTTTGATGGTGACTTCACTAAGTTTTATAGGTTAATACTCATGTTTTTGATGTTTTATTGGTCCTATTTACCATTAAAACTCTTTACCCAAGTAATCTCCATGAGAGTACAGTCATAGAACACCATAGAATCAATCTGCTATATGACTATCATACTAGTCAGCTAGGTGCTTGAAAAGGGAAAATCATGTTGAAATGAGGCTATTTTGGTTTTTTTTTAAATCATAAAATTTTTAATGGAGTTAATTTAAATTTTTTAATAAAGTACATGATCCTTAAAAAATAGACTCATCTTCACTACCTAAGCACATAGTTTGCTTGCTACAATTCAAATATTCACCTACAAGAGTCTTGGAGGATGACATCATGCTATGATGGGAGCCTTTGTAGTGGATTAAATATCTTATAGGTGTGAAGAGTGAATTTTGGATTATTTATATTGGTTCAAAACTCATTAAAGGTTAAAAATCATCCATATTGTCCACATTCTCCTTTACTGCCTATATACACTGAATGACCACCTATAGGCAACCTAATAGAGAGCTAAACATCCATTTCAAGTGTTGAAGCATGTGATGGAACATTTTACTAAAGTAATATAATATTTTATAGAACATGATAGGACCATGAGAGTTTATAGGTTGGAATTCCAACTATGGAGAAATTTTAAGAGGTCAAATGATTGAGTTTAAAGATCTAGTCCCTAAAACATGAAAATAATGTTCCAAGCCTTTCTATAGATATCTTAAAATAGGGTTATTAAGTGGTTTTAATTATATAAATATTTTTATCTATAATCCCTATAAAATTAAAATACATATACAAAGTTTGGGGTTAAGAGGACTAGGGGAAGACAATTGTTAGGAGGGCTAAAGTTGTCATTTTATGCATTAAACTCAGTCATTGATATCTATAGAAATCTAAATCTTTGAGCAATATTGTATGTCAAGTTGGTATCCCTAACCATAATACCATGTCATATTTGTTATATATGGTTAAAATATCACTCATGGTCCAAATATCATATAAATAAAGGGATGCTATACTATTTTCAACCCCCATACATACCTATAAGGGTGTCTTAAGCTTGGAAATACCCACCTATAGCTAGATAAGCAAGTAGTGAGCTAAAAATGTTATCTAAATGATGATATATCCCAAGTAACATGATTAAAAAAGTTAAAATAAATTATAATTTATCTTGGAAGGTTTCATAGGTAATTATGCAAGGTTTCCAAGGTCTAACCATATAAGGTCATCTATAGGTACAGTGTTAACAAGCAAAAATACAGTCAACTACCTAGGACTGGTCTTAGGAGCAATCCTCTTCAAACTATGAGATATATAGTTATATCATGGATAAAAGGATATTTAAATCTTCAAGTAAGCAAGGTCAACTTACCAATCAAGCCTAACCAAGTAGGTGTATGTTCCAAGGTGCAAGCTTGAGTTATAAAGGTTTATGAATATTTTTAATGATTTCATCATGGTTAAATTTATATCTCATATGAATTTTAGGAAATAAATAATATCTTAAAATCTTTCAAAAGCAATCTACAGTCCATCCCTTGAACACTGCACACAATCATATTTCTAGGAAGTCTATATTGAAGCTTGAAGGAGTAGGGGGTATTTTGACCTGATCAAGAGCCTAATTTTGGTGTATAGGGTCTAAATAAATTTTATAATCCTATAAAATTTTCATTTTTTATAAGAAATCAAAGGGAGTTTCCTCTATTTTGTCTCAAACAGATGGCTCTCCCTTATGAACAAAGTTGGTAGGGTAACGAGAATAAGGTAGAAATATGAAGCTAGAAGATGCAGAGACATTGAAAGGGGGCATAAAGTTGATAACATTTATAAAATCATAATAAACCAAGCATATATTTATTAATTCCAATGTAATGGTATAGAGTCTTAAACTTTCAAGTAGGTCTATTAGGCCTTAAAGAGGCCTAGTGCCCAAATGGAGGGTCACTTCAAATTTTCACATGAGGTGAGAATTATAGCCTATAAAAACATGTTTATGTGTATATTTTAGATGTTTTATATCTCTTTTAATTAATATAAATCACAATATATTCCATTTTTAATCTCAAAACCCACTCAGGCTTGTAAGAAAGGGAAGGAGAATCTCAATAAGGTGATTTCAAGTGTTCATATCTCTCTTGATGTTTTGAATGGGGATATGAGTTAGGGTAAGTTGATAAATGTCTTGAAATATTTTCCAATGGAATGTTTTGGTATATTTAATGTCCCATATTTATTAAAAAACCTTAAGAGGGTAAAACAAGCCTAAACCCTCATAAATCCTTGCCATGGGGAAATGGAGATGGAAAGATAATATAATGGGATAGTTTTCCTAGGATTATGATTGAAAATTTTAGGAGACTCCCTCAGGATAATCCCCATGTTTTTGGACTATATGGAATTGTATGAATAAGGTACAAAACATGGTACTTTTGACTATTTTATGTGTTTATAAGTTCTAGGAGGAATATGAATATAAAACCAAATCTGGGGGGAATATTAGGAATTATGATAACTCAATATCATCATTTATTTCTTCATAAAAAATCTGAAGTTTTCAAAAAATAGCTCTCATCTCAGCTAGTCAAAAATGGCATAGTGGACAAGCTAGTGAGAAGGGTAAACAACTTCAAGTGAGAAAATTTTAAGCTATGCTTGATGATTATAAGGCCATGGAGGGTCTTGAAAACTATAATAAAATCCTTCCTATGTATTTTCATGTAAAAATAATGCTTTTTTGGAAGCCAAGTGTGTAGGGTACATGAAAGAGGAGTTTCTTAGAGTGTAGGCAGTGATATCTCCTTTCCATATGATTCTAGATAAATAGGCCTACAACCAATTCATGGAGAGGAATGTATGAAAACCTTCCCATTTATTCCAATCATAAGACCTATCCCTAATTAGTTTTGTGACATTCAAACAGGTCTAAATCATGAAGATAGTTTTCTAAGCCAAAATGAGAACTTTCATGCCACTTTGCAAGAGTTTAATGACTTGGAGAGCCACTTTTTCCTTTTGACCTTGCATAGTTCACCCCACATCCTATTATCATGCACAAGTAACTAATTCTCTTAGATTTACAAGTGTCCTTATGACCCTTAGACTTCTCTCTTCTCCTCTCTCTCTCAAGTTCTATAAGAACTAGCCATTTGGGCCATTGTAACTTATTTTCCACATAAGTATGGAGAATCCTTACTCATTTTCATACAATTTGATCAATAATAATAATAATTTTTACCTATTTATGACTATTCATAGTGTGTTTTACTTATACGATTGATATTGATTATAGATAACCATGATTTCCTTATCATGTTATCTCATTCTTTCATCTTATTTGTAGTTGTAAAGCTTATTCTTGTAAGGCATGTGAAGTGTTATAGGAAGTTTTAAGGTTGATTGAGTTAGTATATTCACTAGTGCCATTTAAAGGCCTCTTGTCTAGTCTTCCTAGCCTAAACATTCATCCATAACCTAATAATGTAATAGTGATGTGAGAAGATGCAAATTTGAGAAGTGTATGTTTAGTTAGTCTCTTGGTTTCATGTGTAACATGCATATGGTTAGAAGTCATCAATTTATTTGATGTTTTTAGAAATATTGTCATTGATATCAAAGGTCTAGCATTGGTGATAAAGGCCCCATACAATTTATTGTCTAAAGGTGTTTTTAATGTTCATATTTTGTCTAAAATGTGTTGATATTTATTTAATATTAATGAATATATTTTTGGTTGCATAAAAGTCAAAAGAGGGCCCATGGAGAAGTCAAAGAGTCATGGGGTAAAGAAAAAAGAGGAATGGGATGTATTTTCCTATGAAGAGTCATTGTGAGGAGTTTCAAGAGTCACCAAGTGAAGACAAAAGAGGAAGGGTGAAATTTCTCATTAAGAGACACTTTCAGGAATATGAAAAGTCACCATGATAAAGACAAAAGGGAAAAGGAATTACTTGCTCATGAAGGGTCACTATGTGACTTTTCAAATGTAAGGATTTGAAGGGTCATGTAATTTTGGCACCATTTTCCATGAGGAGTGAAGGGTCACAAAGGGTGAATGCCAAAGGTTATTTGGAAAGATATAAATAAAGGCTTGAGAAGCCATTTGAATGTGTAAGACAACATGGTTTGTAATTATCATATCTATCTTAAAATAATAGAGGAGAGAAAAGAAAGAGATATAATAATGTGCTATCATTTGTTGAGAAAATAACATTGATAGATAGTTGTGTGGTATACACAATAGGGGTTGGTGCTCCTGTGGGTTAGTGCTCATAAATAGTTGTTGTGTTAATGCTCAACAAAGGGTTTTAGGGTTGTGAAAGTTGGTGCTTGTGAATTTTGTAGTTTGAGTTGGTTCTCATTTTTATACTTGGGATTGTTCTCCATATTTTTTCCCACATTTGGTTTCCACATAAAAATCTGGTCTCTCTCTCTCTCTTGTGTGGTGTATGTTATTGTTTTAGTTTAATTGCATATCTTTAATGTATGGTTAAGTGGAGTTTGATTAAGTAAAATATTTAAAATATATATGATATACTGCTTCACCCCCCCTCTCAGTATATCCCATGCTTAACAACTGGTATCAGATCATGTTCCTTTAGAAAGAGTTTTATAGCTTGAAGGTAGATCGAGGAAAGCATGATGGCTAGATCACATGAAGATTTTTATACAAACAAAGCACCTTTGTTTGATGGGAAAAATTATGCTTTTTGGATCATAAGGATGAGGACTTATTTAATGTCTCTTATATTTGACATTTGGTAAGTAGTTATGGAGGAATACAAAGAGCCACAAACACTTGTGACTACTTCGGTAGAAAAGAAGGCAAGTAAAAATAATGCTAAAGATTTAATTGCTATTTTATGTGGTTTATGTGAATCAAAATTTGTTAAAGTTATGCAAATTTTCTCATGAGACTTAGGTAAAACTTGAAAATATTTACAAAGGTGATGGAAAAGTTTAGTAAACTAAGATCCAAACTTTTAAAAGATAATTTGAGAGTTTGAAAATGGAAGAAGAAGAAAATATAGTGAGTTATCTTTTACAAGTTGATCAAATAGTTAATCATATTTGAGGCTTTAGAGAAAATTTATAAGAATTATTGGTGGTACAAAATGTTTTGAGATATCTACCAATGAGATATGATGTAAAGGTTTTGACAATCAAAGAGATGAAGGATCTAACTAAGCTAAAGATGGATGAACTATAGGTATTCTTATGACATATTAGATGCGAACCAACTAAGAGAAACCCTCAAAGAGGAAAGATAATTTCAAGACATCAAATAAAGACAAGGCTAAGATTCAAGAATCAAGTGATAGCTCTAGTGATGATGAAGTTGACAACAAAGCTCTATTCATCTGTAAGTTGAACAGGGCACAAGTAAATATCAAGAAAAATTGCCTTTTAAATGTTTTAATTTTGGAAAGATTGGATTTTTTGTATCTAAGTGCCTAGATAAGATTAATGGTGATAATGAAGAAGGAAGATCTACATATAAAAACAATTTCAAATGCAAATTCAAGAAGGGATTTAAAAATAAGATTTTATACTATAAAGATCCTAGCTTAGTCGAAGATAGTGGAGTCAATGATTCAGATAAAGAAGAGATTCTATTTATGATCATACATGAAGATGCCTCTGTAATTAAAAGTAAAGATGATCAAGAAAAGGAAAAAGATGAAGCTGAAGCGAATCTGGAAGGAGAACTCATTTGTGCCTTAGAATAATTACAAGCTCTTGAGAAGAAGAATCAAAGACTGAAGCTCCATATTGAGAAAAATGAAAAAGAGTCAAAGGAAATAATTGAATATCTACAAGTACACATTGAAGAAGACAAAAATACTAAAGAAGATCTAACATCTTAGTTTCAAAAAGTAAGTGAAGAATGTGAAAGGTATGTTGGTGAAATTACCTCTTTAAAAGTAGATCTTGAGAAAGCAAATAAAATAGTCAATGATTATGTAGCCAATGATTAAAAATTTGAGAATAGTACTAATATATTGAATAATATATTATAAATTCAAAAATCAATATCAGATAATATAAGCATTAGATTTGAGAATAAAAATATCTATGCTAAAACTCTTACAAAAGAAGAAATAAAAAGGGAAGAAGTTAAGAATACATAGGACATGTCAAACAAAGAAGGCTGGAAAGAACAAAGCTACAAAAGGAAATCATGTCAAAGATACATAAATAGGTTTTATTTTTATGGTTACTTTTTTTATTTTAATGGATATGGTCATAAAAAAATAGAATGTTAGAAAAGGGCTAACAATTTTAGAAACAAAGAAAAGGAAACTCATGCTGAGTCAAGCAGAAGCCACAACTCTTTTATTCCTCTATCAACCTTTAATGAAGAGGCCATAATATGTTACAATTGTAATAACTTTGGACACATATCCTGGTACTATAGAATCATGTTCAATTCAATCAAGAAAGACCATATTTTCAAGGCTCTATTCATCAAGAAGAAAGTTCAGACAGGTTCAAGGAAGAAGAAACAACCTGAAAAGTCTATGTTGGTTCAAAAAGCTTTGCATGTAAGAACCAAAGATAATCCACGGTTCATTAATAGTGGATGTTTGAGGCACATGAAAAAATACAAGAGCAAGTTCATAACCCTGAAGAAGATCAATGGTGGCATAATGAAATTCAGAGACAATACTACTGCCAGAATTGCCAAAAAAGGTACACTAAGTTTGGATAATGGTAGAACCAAGACTAAAAATGTTATATATGTAGAAGGTCTTAAGAATAATATTTTAAGTGTAAATCAAATATATGATTAGGGATACACACTAAATTTTTATGCATAAGGTTGTGAAATTAGAAGAAAAGATTCAGATGTGTTGATTGTATATACTCAGAGAGCAAGCAACAATTTGTATATGCTATCAGATATCAAATGTCAAAGATGTTTTTTGAGTTAGACTAAGGAAAGTTGGCTATGGAATAGGAGAATAGAACACATAAATTTTAATAATCTTGTCAACATCAGCAAGAAGCAAGAAATTAGAAATCTCTCAAAGATTACAAATCCCTTCAACACACTTTGTGAACCATGTCAACATGGGAAGCAGGTCAGAAGATGGTTCAAGATAAAAGAACACTCAACCACATAGATGTTAGAGCTTATTCAAACTTATTTGTGTGGACTTATGAGAACTCAAAGTACTCAAGGTGAGAAATATTTCATGTTGCTCATTGATTATTTTACATGTATGACTTGGGTAATGTTTTTGAAGAAAAAATTAGAAGCTTTCATCCACTTCAAAGCATTCAAGGATTTTGTTGAGAATGAAATTGATTTAAATATTAAGTGTATGATATCAGATCAAGGAGGAGAATTCATTTCAGATGAGTTTATTAAGTATTATGATTACCATGGGATAAAAAGACATTATTCAGTAGCCATAACTCCATAGCAAAATGGATTAGTTGAGCGAAAAAACAAAATAGTTTAGGAGATGGAAAGGACAATGCTAAATGAATCCAAGATACTAGATAACTATTGGAGAGAGACAATAGGTATAATAGTTCATATTCAAAATAGAGCATTGTTGAGAGTCAATAGTAAAAATACTCCTTATGAGCTATGAAAATACAAACCAACTATAGTTGATTACTTTAAAATTTTAGTAGCAGATACTTCATAAAGAGAACTAATGAAAAATTGGATAAGTTTGAATCTAGAATAGATAAAGATATATTTCTTAGATATTATATAAAAATTAAAGCTTATAAATGTTATAATAAAAGAAACAAGAAGATTATTCAAATTACAAGTGTCAAGATAGATAAAAATGTAGCACAAAGAGCCAATGATCTAGTAGACACTCCTAAAATCATTAAAGAAGAAGATTTTGAAGAAACATATGAGGATGAGAAGAAAGATAAAAAGGACACCAAGACCCCATCCAAATATGTTCATAGAAATCATAAAAATAATGACATCATTGAGAACATAAATGAAGGAATTTGCACCAGAAGGATGATGGTAAGTGAGTTTGAGCAAGTAAATTTTTCTTTGTTATCCAAAATTCAGCCTAGAAATTTTTTAGAAGCTAGACATGATGAGCATTGGGTTAAGACAATGGATGAAGAATTATATCAAATAGAAAAGAATGATATTTGGAAATTAGTGCTTAGATCAAAAGATGAAAATGTGATAGGAATAAAATAGGTATACAAAAATAAGTTGAATGAATTAGGTGAAGTTATCAAGAATAAATCAAGGTTACTATGTAAAGGATATGCTTAGATTGAGGGTATAGATTTTGAAGAAACCTTTGCACTAGTGTCAAGGCTAGAGGCTATTATAATGTTTCTTGCATATGCAGTTTTTAATAATTTCAAAGTGTTTTAGATAGATGTCAAGTCTACCTTCCTAAATGGGAATCTAGAAGAGGAGGTCTACATTGAGTAGCCTAAGGGATTTATTCTCTAAAATGATAGTATCCATGTATATAGATTGAAGAAAGCACTATATAAATTAAAACAATCTCCCAGAGCTTGGTATGCAAGACTAGATAAGTACCTATAAGATCAAGTTTTCAAGAGCAGTTGCACTGATAGTAATATCTACATCAAAATAGAAGGTGACCATCAATTTATTATTGTGGTATATGTTGATGACATATTTATTGGAGGAAACATTTAAAAGATGAAAAAATAATTTTAGATGTCTATGCTTGGAGAATTATCATTTTTATTAGGGTTGAAAATATTTTAGTCAAATAAAAAAATTCATATCTCAAAGCAAATATGCCAAGGAAATGTTGAAAAAAATTGGTTTTGAGGATTGTGCACCAATTGGCACACCAATGGGTATAGGGAAGAAGGTGAGTAAAGATGAATATTCACCTATTGTAGATCAATATTTGTATAGATATATGATTGGTAGTATTTTATATTTGAAAACATCAAGGCCAAACATCATGCATGTAGTAGACATGGTTGCAAGATATCAGGTAGCCTTGAAGGAGAGTCATGTTTAGTTGGTGAAGAGAATATTCATATATGTCGAGGGGACATTGGATTATGGATTATGGTATCCCATAGGTAGAGATTTCACTTTAGTTTCTTATACATATTTAGATTAGGTAACTTTCTTGGATGATAGAAAGAGTACAAGTGGAGGAGATTTATTCCTTAGTGATAGCTTAGTATCATGGCTAAGCAAAAAGCAAAATTCAATATCACTTTTTACAACTAAAGCAGAATATATTTTAGTGGTATTGTATTATACTCAAGTGTTTTGGATGAAGAAAATTTTGGAAGATATCAAGGTAAAATATGATGAACATATTTCTATTTTTTGTGACAACACAAGTGCTATTAATATTTCTAAGAATCTAATGATGCATTCAAGAACAAAACATATTCCTATCAGATATCACTTTTTGAGAGAAAAATTTGTAGATTAGCAAGTTAAGATGAAATATATCAGTACTATAGAATAAATTATAGATATTTTCACAAAAAAACTACTAAAAGACACATTTGAGTATCTATAGGAGAATTTGGGAGTAATTTATTTTACTTCCTACCATTGAGGATCAACATCAATTGAGGGGGAGCTAAGTGTTAGCTCTAGGATAGTCCCTTTGCCATTGCTATCAAATGAGGAGAAGAATAGGTATAGGAAATAGGTTCAAAAAATAGGTGTAAAAATAGGTACAAAATGCTATAATAAGGGGGAGTTATTATATGTACATGTTGGCATGTGCAATACATGTTTCAGTATGTGGTAGTTTAAATTTGAGGTTACCATTAATGAAAAAAGGGGAGATTATTAGAAATATTGTCATTGATGTCAAAAGTATAGCATTGGTGATAAAGGCCCCATATCATTTATTGTCTAAAGGTGTTTTTAATATTCATATTTTTGCTAAAATGTGTTGATATTTATTTAATATTAATGAATATAGTTTTAGTTGCATAAAAGTCAAAAGAGGGCCCATGGAGAAGTCAAAGAATCATGGGGTAAAGATAAAAGAAGAATGGGATGCATTTTCCCATGAAGAGTCATCTTGAGGAATTTCAAGAGTCACCAAGTGAGGACAAAAGAGGAAGGACATAATTTCTCATGAAGGGACACTTTGAGGAATATGAAAAGTCACCAAGATAAAGACAAAAGGGGAAATGATGCATTTGCTCATGAAGGGTCACCATGTGAATTTTCAAATTTATGGAGTCGAAGGGTCAAGCAATTTTGGCACCATTTTCCATGAGGAGTTAAGTGTCACAAAGTGTAAATGTCAAAGGTCATTTGGAAAGCTATAAATAAAGGCTTGAGAAGTAATTTATAATGTGTAAGAGAGCATGGTTTGTAATTGTCATATCTATCTTAAAAGGGAAAAGGAGAGAAAAAAAGAGATATAGTAATGTGTTATCATTTATTTAGAAATCAACATTTAGAGATAGTTGTGTGGTATAAACAATAGGAGTTGGTGCTCATGAATAGTTGTTGTGCTGGTGCTCAACAAAGGGGTTGGTGCTCCTATGGGTTAGTGTTCATGAATATTTGTTATGTTGGTGCTCAGCAAAGAGGTTGGTGCTCCTACAAGTTGGTGCTTGTGAATTTTGTAGTTTGAGTTGGTTCTCATTCTTATATTTGAGATTATTCTTCATGGTTTTTCTCACATTGGGTTTATATGTAAAAATCTAGTGCCTCTCTCTCTCTTTATCTTATGTGGTGTATGTTATTGTTTTAGTTTAATTACATACTTGAATGTATGGTTAAGTGGAGTTTGATTAAGTAAAATATTTATAAGATATTTGATATATTGATTCACCCCCCTATTAGTATATCTCATGCTTATTAGGTGTATCACCTCCCTTAAGATAGTTTACTTTTAATTTTCTCTCTCTCTCTTCCCCCCGCCCCCACGCCCCCCCCCCCCCCCAAACTTTTAGGTGTAGTAGTGATCGAAAGTGGTGCATCAAGGAAGCTAGCCCTATTTAGAGATTCACCTCATCCTTAGGTTACCCACAAGCCTATAAGTGTTTCAATTATGCCACTTGGATGAGGAGAGCTAAGACGTCTCCTCAAAGGGTGAAAATCCAAGGGACAATAGGTACAATAGAGAAGAATAAAATTAGGGTTAATTATTTTAGGAGGCAAATATGTAGATAAAAAATGGCAAAAGGGACAAAAATCCTATGAAGCATCAATGGTCTACCTACCCCTTTTCTAGTACACCCCTTAAGGTGTGCACTTAGAGAGATTGAGACTTGATGGGATCTTACAAGATATAAACTATTAGTAATCAATAAAATTTGAAAATATTATGTGTATACATATGACCCACTTGAAGTTCATCATATGTCATGTGAGTGAAACACGGGATGGTGATTTAGGAAATAGAACATGATAAAACATAATGTTGATGCTAAGTAAAGTGTAGTAAGTAGAAAATAAGATAAATAGAGGGATAAATTTGAGAAACCCATACCTTTATTTACCTTAGTATTGTAGATAAATAATTAGACTACAAGAGAAGTGAAGGTGTCCAATGTGAAGAGCATTAGGCAAACCTGTAGAAATTAGTTTAAAAAATAAAAAAAATTAAGTTTTTGGAAGATAGACATATAGTAGTTGAAGAGATTTTCTATGTCATCATAATTTCATAACATTTTACAGTTAAAAAAATGGATTAGTAGAGACAAAGATAGAGGCAGAACAAGGAATCTAATGGAAAAGATTTGAAATATTTAAGATTTGAAAAAGTGATTTTAAATAGATTGAAATGAAAGTCATTTGTTATTTTTGACTTGTGAAGGAGAGAAAAAGAGATTTGAGAGACAAAATGAGCTAGGATGGCAAGAAGATGATAGGATAGGAAATAAGGAACTCTAGAGGTGGTAGTGGGTGCACTACAGATAGGCAACTAAGAATCTCAAACCAATTTTTGAATATTTTAGTGATTTAAGTGTATTTTTAGTAATTTGTGTTTTAAAGCATTTTTAGATATCATAATGAACTCAAATTAGATGCTAAGGGTAATAAAAACCAATTAGGGAAATGGGATTGAAGGGTTTGGTGAAATAAATGTTAGAAGGTACTTATTTCACAAAATGTTAGGGGTCGACAGGGAAAAACAACTAGGTCAACCCAGTCAACCTAGTAAGCTAAAAATTGACAAAATCCATATGGCCAACCTAGTAGGTCTGTGTCGACATAGTTGGTTTTTTAGATTGTTGACCTAATACACTATGGCCAATTGAGCAAAAAAGTCCAATATGATAACATAGTACTAAGGGGGGAAATAGAGGGCTGACTTAGATTTTTAAGTCAACCAAGTCAAAATAGGGAAATTTTGGTCAAACTAGTGTTTGACCAAAGGACTAGAATAATATAGAAATGCATGTAAATGATTAAAAGAGTGCTAAAAGGGCCCATAATGAACAATTAAAGGTAAAAGGGCTGAGTAGGCTAGAAATATGTTCAATTAATAAAAAATGAATAAATTTAAGCAATTTAGGCTTATTTTTTATTAAAAATGAAAAATAATGTATTTTGATTATATATGAAATGGAGGATCTAATACATCTTTTATTATTTCTTGGTTATAGGGGTGTCCAAGATTTTGGCATTTGGTGGATGCATCATGGCTCCTAGACTTATTGGAGTAGTTATCGATAGAGGATAGAGCTAGATTGATTTTTGTAGGCCTAGGTGGTATAGCAAATATGTGTAGGATACCCCTTAGCTTAGATTTGTTAGTGATGTTTCTGGGATGCTAGGAATGATTGACTAACACCTTCAAGTAAGAAGTGGTGGGGGAGATCATAGAGGTGGGTATCACTTTAGAGGATGTGCATGCCATCCTAAGATTACCCATAGCAGGGATACCCGTAGTCACAAGAGTACCTGATAGTGAGGAGGAGAGGAGAGCCTTAGCCATATGGGCAATAGGCTTAGAGATGATACACCCTAGATTAAGGTTGAATATGTTTGATATATATATGGCACATATTCTAGCCATCTAGAAAGATATGATAGGACTTGTGACAACATGAGTGTTATGCCACAAGTTAGATGGTAAAGTACCACTCTTTATGATAGCCTTGAGCTAGATGATATTAGAGGAGAGGGTGCCATATGACTTGGGATCTATCATCTGGGTACAACTAATACATGACATGTATAAAGTGATAGCTAGATGGTAGAATTCAATAGGACTGATCATATTATTGATGGCATAGATCTACAAGAGGTTCCCCATGTATTAGTTGGTTGGGTTTCCCTATATGGTTGATGATTGGTTACCTCAGGTTCAAAGATGGAGATAAGACCAAGTAACATGGGTCATGTCCCATGTGTTAGCATTGCAAATAGTGAGATGAGTAGATATAGTATGGTATCTATATGGGCATTTTGTTATGATATGGCCTAGTTAGGACATAATTACACTAACTTTGACATGCATAGAGGTGATAGGGAACTACACCTAGTGGATGAAGCCACATTTGGTGACATGAGTACTAGGCTAGATGAGCTTGATTCACACAATAGTGCTAATAGTGGTGCCCACATTTTGGTCTCATCATGTGAGGAGCCATGAGGGAGAGGAGGACTAAGGCCACTAGTGGCGAGGCCAATGCTCATGCCACACTGTGAGAGACCATGGACTGGTCAAGCATGATAGGTAGTGGATCGAGAGGAGATGGTTATGGAGGCATAAGCACCAAAGGTACCAGTACCATCTCTATAGTAGGAGGAGTAGTGACCACCATGAACATGACATTAACAGAAGTAGTAAGAGTAGGAGAGAACATAGATATTAGACATCTTAGATGACCCAATAGGTGGGCTAGAATAGAGTTGGACTATAGAGAGACCACTCAGGCATAGCCTAAGATGGGCATGAGTGGCATCTCTAGGATTTATTTTTAGGTGGTGACCTACAGATGAATTTATTAGAGGCTATTAAGATGGGAAAACTATGCTTGGTAGTCGCACAGATGGTGAGATAGTAGTACCTGACACATAGATAGGTAATAAAATTTTATTAAATTTTTCTTAAGTTATTTAAAATAGACTAGAGATAGATATATTTTAAGATATGTCAGTGTTCTAATATCTATCTAATTTGTTTTTTATAGGTATGGCAGAGAATGAGGAGGTCATTGGGGGTCAAGAGTGAGGGGAGCATTCCATGATGTCTTAGATAAAGTAGTGACATCATATGACCCACTACACTAGAGGATCCTAGTGTACGATCTACCAAGAGGCTATGATGACACAGATGAGCTAGTTTAGATTAGTGAGCTAGTTTATATTAACTAAAGAGGCTATGAGGTATTTACAATTGCATAGAGAGGGGATGCATCCACCAATAGAGATGGGTGTAGGAGAGACACAAGCATGGTAGGCTCTGGCTAAGGAGAGAGTTGTATATATAGCTATGGTGACACAGATGACATAAGAATATGCCCAAGAGAGAGCGACACATACCATGACCCTAACCCATATGACACAAGTAAAAGAGTAGGAGAGAGTGACACATCTAGTGACCTTAGCCTATTTGGTACAAGTATAGGCTTAGGTAACTAATTTATAGGGGTAGGTGTCAAGATTGAGATTGAGGTATCTCCATGAAGCATGGTTAGGCCATGAGATAGGCAGAATGGGTCTTAAACATAGAGTTGGAGCATTGTATATAGTTGTATTTTTGTATAAAAACTCATCATCATCATCATCATCATCATCATCATCATCATCATATATATATATATATATATGTTATATTTTGGTATTTGGATATTGATTATATGTGTTTGTTATTATGGTTGTGGTTGTTGATGCTGCGATATATTTCTTTCTAGCACATGTGTTTAGTTGTTTTATTGTATATGCTATGGTAAATATGAGTTGTGGTTTATTTTCTAGCATTATGTAGGACACATGCATGATTAAAAAGAAATAGGGAAAAAAGGACTTGGTAAAATATAATCAATCAAAAATGTATTACACACTATTTCAAGTTAGTAAATGTGTATTAACAAGAAAATTGATTAAGTATAAAGAACCAAAGGGTTGTAAACAAGATGGTAAAAATGTTTTATTTTTAAACCAAGAGAAAGATTGTTTCCATATTAAAACAAGTAAAATCACACTAAATCATGTTGGGAAGTATGAAAATAATGTAATAAAATTGAAGTCATGTGAAATAAAAAAATCAATTAATTCAATTAATCATACTAAATCACATTCAGAAGTATAAGATAAAAATAAAATTGGCAAAAATTGTTCTTAAATTTATCACACTAATTCAAGCTGGGTACATGCAATCATAAAATAAGAAGATAAAAGAAGTGAAAGAAAAATGAAGTAATCATAAAACATACTAAATCAAGAAGGGAAGCATGTAAATGATGTGTAAATTCATAATAAATAACATCATATCTCATATTTGACACATGTAATTTTGATTGTGACTTAGATTATTGGAAAATTTTGTAAGGAAGGCCAGGTCCTATCCATGGTCTTAAACTGCAACTCACAAATGGAACACCAATAAGGTGGAATAAATTTGAAAATATGGTAAAAAAGGGATATGCTTAATAGGAATGTGAATTTATGGTATTTTATGAGGAAGGTCAGGTCCTATCCATGGTCTTATAATACAACTCATAAATAGAATACCAAGCAGAGTGATCAGTGAACAAAACAATATTTCTCAAGAGGAGATATGAAGAATATAGAGAATGAAAAAGGAAATGTAAAAATCATAACTTAGGCATCTTATGAGAAGACTTTAGGAGACATGAGGCATATTAAGGATATGAGAAGACACTAAGTGACTAGTGATCATCAATGTATAAAGGAAACCTATTAGTTGTAGACATAAAGCTTTGTAGGTAAATAAGCATGCTACTAGATCAACTCATGAAGGTAGATTGGTATAATAAAATTAAAATGGACCTACCTTCCTAGGACATATTATCCATTTCTCAAGACCCCTTATAGAGTTGTCAGTCTACTGCAAATATTGGGTACTTGCATGAGAAAGTATATACCACTAAACAATTTTTTTTATTCTTCTTTTTTAATCTACTAGCCTACCACACCCCAATGGAGCTCAACTCTATCATGAGGCCAAATATAGAGTTTGATCTTCGACTAGAAGAAGGAAATGTGTTTTGAATCATGTCTTTTAGTTTGATTTGACTTTTAATAATTTTGAATGTTTTTGCCTTTTGTATCATTCCTTTTATTAAATGATTTGTCTTTTGAATGGTTTTAAGGATTTTTGAGATTCTTCCTCCATACAAACTTGGAATGACCAAACATGAGAGATAGAGTGATACACATGAATAATTTGTAGGATTAGGCTAAAGGAAGCTAAGTAACCAAAGACAAGATGAACTAGGACATTTAGGCTTAGCAATGAACAAGTATGTTATCTCATATATCAACTTTTTATATTCTTACTTTGTGAAAAGGGAAGAAAGGGAAAAATGAGATCCAAAGTGGATTAGTGAAATGAGAATATAATGAGACTCATTTTTTGCTAATTTATCACATGGTAAAGAAGGATTGACTAAAGGGAACCAGATTTGTATAACCAAGTCATAATGATAATTATCCATGAAAAATAGAGACAAGAAAGCAAACAAATAAGGAAGAGAAATAAAGGGAGTTTTTTAAAACTCAAGAAGGAAAATAAAGAAATGATAAATAAGACATCCATAAGAACATAAATGACAGTATAAGAAATATAGAGTGCAAAAGTAAAGTCACCATGTAAGATAAATAAGAATTTGACACAATGTCAAATGATATAATAAATAGATAAAGATAGGATTGGAGCACTCGTCCAATCCAAATGTAAATGTAAAATCACCATGCACGTGCTCATAAATACTTATAAATCTACCCACACACAATTCCTAAACATCTAATAGATCTCTATGAATCTAGATGTGAATAACTGCTAATGTATCATCTATCTTTAATTAAAACTAGGAAAATAATTCTCATCTAATCTCCTCGACATAAAAAGTATGAATTCTTCATGTATCATGCTTAGGAGGGATATCTAGCAAGGGATGCTTAGAAGAATGTATGGGAGCAGACTCTATGGGAGATATGGGAATCACTAGAGGGGAAGGATCTATAGGTAATGGAATCAAAGGTGGATAAGGATCCATAGGTGAGGGACTCACAAATGGAGAAGGATCCATAAAATTGGATGGAACCACTAGAGGTAAAACCATGGGTGAAGAAGGGGAGCCTTCTTATGGGAATGACCTATGGGAAGAATAACAAAAGGTAGAGGAATAGCTATAAGGTGATTATTGAGGTGTTGTTGAAGGATATGGCAATGATAAATATGATTAGTGACACATTGGTGCCAAAGATAATATACCTCTCCATACTTAGGAATATACTTAGGAAGTACCTTCAGGGGAGGTATGGCCTTGTCTGAGGACTGAGAGGAAGAAGGATGTAGAGTATCAATATATTATTGTAGCTTGTGATAATGCATGGAAGAATGGTTATCTATACTATAGAAGCAATAGATATGTCTATTAGTAGGCTTAGTAGAAGTAATCACAAGAGGAGGTATGATAGAAATGAATGGAGCTTGGGAAGGCTCGTCAGCCCATTTGGTGGGAAACAGAGCCAACTGAGGTAAAAGAAGAAAACAATCACCAATAGAAGGAGATGTTGGGGAAAAAATAGGATTATGCTCAATATAAGGAGTAATGGTATCAAAAGTAAGGATAGACTCAGTGATAATAGGAGAAAAAATAGGCTTAACTATAGTAGGAAAAAGAATGGGTTCAACTATAGTAGGAGAAGGAATAGACTCTGATGTAGGCTAAATTGAGGGAGGGATGGGGTATATAAAGGGCTAAACAAGGGATGTACATATCTCAAGGATAAGCAAACTATAGGGGTTAGGTTACGTAGAAAAGTGGTAAGTCCCAGTCATAGCATGATCTATGAGCATACTCTTAAGAGTTTCCTCAAAAATTAGAGGTATCGACACCATCTCTACCTTATGATAAAGAGGGAAAATATTAAAATTAGGAACTATAAATGATGAAATACATGAATATACTAATAAATACCTCATAACGAGCTAGTTTAGATTAGCTAAAGAGGCTATGAGGTATTTACAAGTGCATAGAGAGGGGATGCAACCACCAATAGAGATGGGTGTAGGAAAGACACAAGCATGGTAGGCTCTGGCTAAGGAGAGAGTTTTATATATGGATATGGTGACATAGATGACACAGGAACATGCCCAAGAAAGAGCGACACATGTTGTGACCCTAACCCATATGATACAAGTTTAAGAGTAGGAGAGAGTGACACATCTGGTAACCTTGGCATACTTGGTAGAAGTATAGGATCAAGGAAATAATTTATAGGGGTAGGTGTCAAGATTGAGATTGAGGCATCTCCATGAAGCATGGTTAGGCCATGAGATAGGTAGAATGGGTCCTAGACATAGAGCTGGAGCATTTTATATAGTTGTATTTTTGTATAAAAACTCATCATCATCATCATCATCATCATATATCTGTGTGTGTGTGTGTGTGTGTGTGTGTGTGTGTGTGTGTGTGTGTGTGTGTGTGTGTGTGTGTGTGTGTGTGTGTGTGTGTGTGTGTGTGTGTGTGTGTGTGTGTTATATTTTGGTATTTGGATATTGATTATATGTGTTTGTTATTATGGTTGTGGTTATTGATGCTTGTATATATTTATTTATAGCACATATATTTAGTTGTTTTATTGTATATGCTATTGGAAATATGAGTTGTGGTTTATTATCTAGCATTATGTAGGACACATGCATGATTAAAAAGAAATAGGGAAAAAAGGACTTGGTAAAATATAATCAATCAAAAATGTACTACACATTATTTCAAGTTAGGAAATGTGTAATAAAAAGAAAATTGACTAACAATAAAGAACCAAAGGGTCGTAAAGAAGATGGTAAAAATGTTTTATTTTTAAACCAAGAGAAAGATTGTATCCATATTAAAACAAGTAAAATCACACTAAATCATGTTGGGAAGTATGAAAATAATGTAATAAAATTGAAGTCATGTGAAATAAAAAATGGTATAAAAACAAATTCAATTAATCATACTAAATCATGTTGAGAAGTATAAGAGAAAAATAAAATTGGCAAAAATTGTTCTTAACTTTATCACACTAATTCAAGCTGGGTACATGCAATCATAAAATAAGAACATAAAAAAAGTGAAATAAAAATGAACTAATCATAAAACATACTAAATCAAGAAGGGAAGCATGTCAATGACATGTAACTTCATAATCAATAACATCATATCTCATATTTGACACATGTAATTTTGATTGTGACTTAGATTATTGGAAACTTTTGTAAGGAAGGCCAGGTCATATCCATGGTCTTACACTACAACTCAAAAAGGGAACACCAATAAGGTGGAATAAATTTGAAAATATGGTAAAAAAGGGATATGCTTATGAGGAAGTCCAGGTCTTATCCATGGTCTTACAACATAACTCATAAATAGAATACCAAGAAGGGTGATCAGTGAACAAAACAATATTTCTCAAGAGGAATTATGAAGAATATATAGAATGAAAAAGGAAATGTAATAATCATAACTTAAGCATCTTATGATAAGACCTTAGGAGATATGAAGCATATTAAGGATATGAGAAGACACTAAGTGACTAGTGATCATCAATGTATAAAGGAAACCTATTCATTGTAGACATAAAGCTTTCTAGGAAAATAAGCATGATAATAAGATAAACTCATGAAGGTAGATTGGTATAATAAAATTAAAATGAACCTACCTTCCCAGGGCATGTTCTCCATTTCTCAGGACCCCTAACAGAGTTATCGATCTATTGCAAATATTGGGTACTTACATGAGACAATATGTATCACTAAATGATTTTTTTTATTCTCCTTTTTTAATCTAATAGCCTACCACACCCCAAAGGAGCTCAACTCTATCATGAGATCAAATATGGAGTTTGAGCTTCGACTAGAAGAAGTAAATGTGCTTTGAATCATGTCTTTTAGTGTGATTTGACTTTTAATAGTTTTGAATGTTTTTGCCTTTTGTATCATTGCCTTTTATTAAATGATTTGGATTTTGAATATTTTTAATGCTTTTTGAGATTCATCCTCCATACAAACTTGGAATGACCAAACATAAGAGATAGAGTGATACACATGAATTAGTTGTAGGCTTAGGCTAAAGGAAGCTAAATAACCAAATACAAGACTAACTAGGACACTTAGGCTTAGAAATGAATAATTATGTTATCTCATATATCAACTATTTATATTCTTAGTTTATGAAAAGTAAAGAAAGGGAAAAATAAGATCCAAAGTGGATCAGTGAAAGGAGAATATAATGAGACTAATTGTTTGTTAATTGATCACATGGTCAAAAGAGAATGACTAAAGGGAACCAAGTTTATATAACCAAGTAATAATGACAATTATCCATGAAAAATAGAGATAAGAGAGCAAACAAATAAGGAATAGAAAGAAAGGGAGTTTTTTAAAATTCAAGAAGGAAAATAAAGCAATGATAAAGAAGACATCCATAAGGACATAAATGACAATATAAGAAATATAGAGTGCAAAAGTAAAGTCATCATGTAAGATAAATAATAATTTGACACAATGTCAAATGATATAACAAATAGATAAAGATAGGATTGAAGCACATGTCCAATCCAAATGTAAATGTAAATTCACCATGCACATGCTCATAAATACTGATAAATCTACCCACACACAATATCTAGAACATCTAATAGATCTCTATGAATCTAGATGTGAATAATTGCTAATGTCTCATCTATCTTTAAATAAAACTAGGAAAATACTTCTCATCTAATCTCCTCAACATAAAATGTAGGAATTCTTGATGGATCATACTTAGGAGGGATATCTAGCAAGGGATGCTCAGAAGAATGTATGGGAGCGGACTCTATGGGAGATACGAGAATCACTAGTGGGGAAGGATCTATAGGTAATGGAATCAAAGGTGGATAAGGATCCATAGGTGAGGGAAGGTCCACAGGTAGAGAAGGATCCATAGGTGAGGGACTCACAAGTGGATAAGGATCCATAAAAGGGGATGAAACCACTGGAGGTAGAACCATGGGAGAAGAAGGGGAGACTTCTGTTGGGAATGACCTATGGGAAGAATTAAAAAATGTCTAGGAATAGCTATAAGGTGATTTTTAAGGTGTTGCTACAGGATATGGTAATGATCAATATGATTAGTGACACATTGGTGCCAAAGACAATATACCTTTCCATACTTAGGAATATACTTAGGAAGTACCTTCAGGGGAGGTATAGCCTTGTCTAAGGACTAAGAGGAAGAAGGATGCAAAGTATCAATATATTATTGTAGCTTGTGATAATGCATGGAAGAATGGTTATTTATACCATAGAAGTAATAGATATGTCTATGAGAAGGTTTTGTAGAAGTAATCACAAGAGGAGGTATAATAGAAATGAATGGAGCTTGGGAAGGCTCGTCAACCCATTTGGTGGGAAACAAAGCCAACTGAGGTAAAAGAAGTAAACCATCACCAATAGAAGGAGATGGTGGTGAAATAATAGGAATAGGCTCAATATAAAGAGTAATGGTATCAGAAGCAAGGATAGACTCAGTGATAGTAGTAGAAAAAATAGGCTTAACTATAGTAGGAAAAATAATGGGTTCAACTATAGTAGGAGAAGGAATAAACTTTGATGTAGGCTCAACCAAGGGAGGGGTGGGGTCCAAAAAAGGTTGAATAAGGGATGTAAACATCTCAAAGATAAGCAAACTATAGGGGTTAGGTTACCAAGTAAAGTGGTAAGGCCTAGTAATAGCATGATCTATGAGCATATTCTTATGAGGTTCCTCAAAAATTAGAGGTATCAACACCATCTCTACCCTATGATAAAGAGGGAAAATATTAAAATTAGGAACTATAAATGATAGAATACATGAATATACTAGTAAATACCTCATAGCGAGCTATTTTAGATTAGCTAAAGAGGCTATGAGGTATTTACAAGTGTATAAAAAGGGGATGCAGCCACCAGTAGAGATGGGTATAGGAGAGACACAAGCATGGTAGGATCTAGCTAAGGAGAGAGTTGTATATATGTATATGGTGACACAGATGATAGAGGAACATGCCCAAGAGAGAGCAACACATGCCGTGACCCTAACCCATATGACACAAGTACAAGAGTAGGAGAGAGTGACACATATGGTGACCTTAGCATAGTTGGTACAAGTATAGGCTCAGGTAACAAATTTATAGGGGTAGGTGTTAGGATTGAGATTGAGGCATCTCCATGAAGCATGGTTAGGCCATGAGATAGGCAAAATGGGTCCTAGACATAGAGCTGGAGCATTGTATATAGTTTTAGTTTTGTATAAAAACTCATCATATGTGTGTGTGTGTGTGTGTGTGTGTGTGTGTGTGTGTGTGTGTGTGTGTGTGTGTTATATTTTGGTATTTGGATATTGATTATATGTGATTGTTATTATGGTTGTGGTTGTTGATGCTTGGATATATTTATTTCTAACACATGTATTTAGCTATTTTATTATATATGCTATGGGAAATATGAGTTGTGGTTTATTTTCTAGCATTATGTAGGACACATGCATGATTAAAAAGAAATAGGGAAAATGGACTTTGTAAAATATAATCAATCAAAAATGTAATACACATTATTTCAAGTTAGGAAATGTGTAATAACAAGAAAATTGACTAAGTATAAAGAACCAAAGGGCCGTAAACAAGATGGTAAAAAGGTTTTATTTTTAAACCATGAGAAAGATTAGATCCACATTAAAACAAGTCAAATCACACTAAATCATGTTGGGAAGTATGAAAATAAGTAATAAAATTGAATTCAATGGTATAAAAACAAAATAAATTAATTCAATTAATCATACTAAATCACGTTGAGAAGTATAAGAGAAAAATAAAATTGGCAAAAATTGTTCTTAAATTTATCACACTAATTCAAGTTGGGTACATGCAATCATAAAATAAGAAGATAATAGAAGTGAAAGAAAAATGAAGTAATCATAAAACATACTAAATCAAGAAGGGAAACATGTCAATGATGTGTAACTTCATAAGCAATAACATCATATCTCATATTTGACACATGTAATTTTGATTGTGACTTAGATTATTGGAAAATTTTGTAAGGAAGGCCAGGTCCTCTCCATGGTCTTACACTGAAACTCACAAAGGGAACACTAATAAGGTGGAATAAATTTGAAAATATGGTAACAAAGGGATATGCTTAATAGGAATGTGAATTTATGGTAATTTATGGGGAAGGCCAGGTCCTATCCATGGTCTTACAATGTAACTCATAAATATAATACTGAGGGGAGTGATCAGTGAACAAAATAATATTTCTCAAGAGGAAATATGAGGAATATAGATAATGAAAAAAGAAATGTAAAATTCATAACTTAGGCATCTTATGATAAGACCTTAGGAGATATGAGGCATATTAAGGATATGAGAAGACACTAAGTGACTAGCGATCATCAATGTATAAAAGAAACATATTCATTGTAAACATAAAGCTTTGTAGGCAAATAAGAATGATACTAAGATCAAATCATGAATGTAGATTGGTATAATAATATTAAAATGGACCCACCTTCCCAAGACATGTTCTCCATTCCTCAAGACCCCTTACAGAGTTGTCAGTCTATTACAAATATTGGTTACTTACATGAGAAAGTATGTATCACTAAATGATTTTTTTAATTCTCCTTTTTTAATATACTAGCCCACCACACCCCAAAGAGCTCAACTCTATCAAGAGGCAAAATATGGATTTTGAGCTTCGACTAGAAGAAGTAAATGTTCTTTGAATCATGTCTTTTAGTGTGATTTGACTTTTAATAATTTTGAATGTTTTTGCCTTTTGTATCATTGCCTTTTATTAAATGATTTGGCTTTTAAATATTTTTAAGGATTTTTGAGATTTCTCCTCCATACAAACTTGGAATGACCAAACATGAGAGATAGAGTGATACATATGAATTAGTTATAGGCTTAGGCTAAAGGAAGGTAAATAACCAAAGACAAGACTAACTAGGACACTTAGGCTTAGCAATGAAAAAGTTTATTATCTCATATATCAATTGTTTATATTCTTAGTTTGTGAAAAGGGAAGAAAGGGAAAAATAATATCCAAAGTGGATCAGTGAAAGGAAAATATAATGAGACTAATTGTTTGATAATTGATCACATGGTAAAGAAGGAATGACTAAAGGGAACCATATTTGTATAACCAAGTCATAATGACAATTATCCATGAAAAATAGAGATAAGAAAGCAAAAAAATAAGGAAGAGAAAGAAAGGGAGTTTTTCAAAACTCAAGAAGGAAAATAAAGCAATGATAAAGAAGACATCCATAAGAACATAAATGACAATATAAGAAATATAGAGTGCAAAAGTAAAGTCACCATGTAAGATAAATAAGAATTTGACACAATGTCAAATGATATAACAAATAGATAAAGATAGGATTGCAGCACATGTCCAATCGAAATGTAAATGTAAAATCACCATGTGCATACTCATAAATACTGATAAATATACCCACACACAATATCCTAAACATCTAATAGATCTCTATGAATCTAGATGTGAAAAACTGCTAATGTCTCATCTATTCTTTAATTAAAACCAGGAAAATACTTCTTGTCTCATCTCCTCGACATAAAAAGTAAGAATTCTTGATGGATCATACTTAAGAGGGATATCTATCAAGGGATGCTTAGAATAATGTATGGGAGTAGACTCTATGGGAGATACGAGAATCACTAGTGGGGAAGGATGTATAGGTAATGGAATAAAAGGTGGATAAGGATCCATAGGTGAGGAAAGGTCCACGGGTAGAGAAGGATCCATAGGTGAGGGACTCACAAGTGGAGAAGGATCCATAAAATGGGATGGAACCACTAGAGGTAGAACCATGGGAGAAGAAGGGGAGCCTTCTTATGGGAATGACCTATGGGAAGAATAAAAAAATGTAGAGGAATAGCTATAAGGTGATTGTTAAGGTGTTGTTGAAGGATGTGGAAATGATAAATATGATTAGTGACACATTGGTGCCAAAGATAATATACCTCTACATACTTAGGAAGTACCTTCAGAGGAGGTACGACCTTGTCTAAGGATTGTGAGGAAGAAGGATGCAAAGTATCAATATATTATTGTAGCTTGTGATAATGCATGGAAGAATGGTTATTTGTACCATAAAAGCAATAGATATGTCTGTGAGTAGGCTTAGTAGAAGTAATCACAAGAGGAGGTATGATAGAAATGAATGGAGCTTGGGAAGGCTCGTTAGCCCATTTGGTGGGAAATAGAGCTAACGAAGGTAAAAGAAGCAAACCATCACCAATAGAAGGAAATGGTTGGGAAAAAATAGGACTAGGCTCAACATAAGGAGTAATGGTATCATAAGCAAGGATAAGCTCAATGATAATAGGATAAAAAATAGGCTTAACTATAGTATGAAAAGGAATGGGTTAAACTATAGCAGGAGAAGGAATAGACTCTGATGTAGCCTTAATTGAGGGAAGGATGGGGTATACAAAATGCTGAAGAAAGGATGTACACATCTCAAGGATAAGCAAAATATAGGGGTCAGGTTAACTAGCAAAGTGGTAAGGCCCAGCCATAGCATGATCTATGAGCATACTCTTAAGAGGTTCCTAAAAAATTAGAGGTATTGACACCATCTCTACCCTATGATAAATAGGGAAAATACTAAAATTAGGAACTATAAATGATGGAATACATGAATATACACAAAAAGATCAAAGTAAAGAAGAAAAATAATGAATAATCTCATCATCATAGCTCTAAACAAGACCACCTAAAAAGGGATCATCTAAGGAATAACCATCATCATAGTCATGGGTGTGAAGATCAATGACACAAGTAGGGATGAATTTATCATTTGATGAAGTGTGATGAATATAATGTCGAGTTTTAGTTAAGAAAAAATGAATATAATTGTAAGGAGGTTTACAAGAATAAGGTTGCAATGAAGTAGAAAGCTAAGAGATGAGATGAGGTTAGAGATAAAAAGTTTTAAGAGATGAGATGAGGTTAAAGATCAAAAGTTTTAATCTTTAGGTTGATCTCATCAGGCTCATCATCATGAAAATATAAGAGGTTAGGGGTAATATTCCCAATGAGTTTGGGATGCCCATTGTAACCTTGAGTAGAATTGATGGGAAAGTTGAATTGTTGAGACTCATGAAATGGAACACTAGGAAAAGGTTCAAGAGTAGGAATTTTGAAGACACCACAGTCATGGAATTTTTCAAAATTCCAAGGGTTAGTGTCACCTTGAATCTTGTAGATGGATCTATTATGAGGGAATTTAATGCATTGGTAGGCAGAAGAAGTAACTGCTCTCCTACGATGAGCCCATGGCCTACCAAGCAATATGTTATAATAAAGATGAAAGTTAAATATCATTACCTTCACATGAACAATGATAGGTAGGATGGTAATGTAGAGCCACACACAACCTAAAAGAGGCATTTTCCTTTGATCATATCCTTGGCATGTATTGTATGTGGACTTGAGATTGCATTCAAAATATCCAAGGGTGTTGATAAAATTAAGAGAGGTAACACAAGTGTTGAAACCCTCATCAATCAAGAAACATTTGACTTAGATGTCACCTATTTGGACACTAATGAATAAAGGAGGATCATCTGCATGAAGCAATATCTCATTAGGAATCATAGAATCAATAATAAATTTTAAGAAAAGAGAAGTGTCCATTATTTTATCAACATGGATGAACATATCTTCACATTATTGTAATATTCTATCCTTAGATCTAGATAGGGTTACTTCAAGTCCTACTAGAGGAGGATGAAGGATGTTCATTTTGCACAAGAGTTGCATAAGATAGTTTCTATGATGTGGAGAGGTCCTCATAAGTTCAAGGAATGGAATTTAGGATGGGATATTGGTGAGTTCCATGATAGGATCCCACTCATCATAACCCATGAGAATATTGTTAAAAAACAATGCATAGTGATTAATAAGGTCCTCCAAAGAAAGAGCTAAAGTGCATTGGAATTTGTGTTGATAAGAAGGAGAAGGTTTAGAACAAGTTTATAAATTATGTTGCAAAGATGAAGTAGTTGGTTCAGGTGTAGGTTGAGAGTTGGTAGAAGAAGTGATAATAGAAGCTTGATTATCATGAGTGTTAGGTAAAGATTATGAAGGGAGATTAGAAATGGAATAGGAAGTGTTATCCAAAAGAGGAGTTAGAATTGGTTCATCAAAGGTTATAAAGTCATCTTTCCCCAACTCATTTAAATGAGTCAGATAAGAATCCTAGATAACATGAAATATTAAAAATTATGGAGTGTAGATAGGTTGAGGATCAATAAAAGTAACCACCCTTCACATATTAGTCATGTTAACCACATTATATTTATAAATGGAATCAACAAGAATTTCTACATTATTGGTGGAAGGGGTGGGATTATCTTGTGTATCTTGATTAGGTCAGTGATAAGGAAGAGGGTCTTTATAAATAGACAAATGATCATTAGCTTGATTCAAAGCTTAAGATTTAATATGTATTTCATGAGCCTTAAAATCAATGGCATAGGCTTGTTGATGCTTTAGAAATATAGAGTCATGATCAAAATTAGGACCAAGAATAAAATCCATAGATAAATTATGAAGATGCCTACATGTCTCATGAGAATGAACCCAACTAGCATGAAACCAACAAAACTTGTTAGGATCATACTAGGATTTCATAGTATGATTGGGATCAAGGTAGCATGGTAGATGTTAAGGTGTGGAGCTAAAAGCTTCACCAAATGAGCAAGTTGCAGGTTGCTGGAACTACACAGTCACCGGCGTTGGTCAAGAGCGACCGACGTCGGTCAGGAGTCGACAAGGAGATGCCATCATCAGTCATGGATCGGTCGACGTTGGTCACAAGCAACAAGAAGGGACCAATGTCGGTCACCTATGCATCTAGAATGCTATTTTAGTGGACATAACAAAATGTTTGCATGATAGGATTAAGTGTTAGTCTTAAGTCCGCATCTCTATCTTTAGTAAGACTATTTTGAGCCCTTGATTAGGAGGTGCATCTAATGGTTGTGATTGTATGCTCATGAATCCCTAAAGTTATATAATAGGGATAGATCTTCATAGATTATGGTAATTGTAACACTAGAACAGTATAAGAATTGTTTATGTGTATCAATCCAGGTTGTTGGAGTTGATTGTAATTGAGAGAGAGAACTCTTGAGGGAAAGAGATCTGGAAAGAGATCTGTACATCTGAGAGAGGTGTGGAAGAAAAGAAGTTTCTTCAATTGTATTCCTTCTGTAAAGAGTTTAATACAAGTTTTCAGGGTGGTTTCTTGTATCTCTTATTGTTTGCTATTTTTTGATTCTAGTTACTTATCTTTCTAGTTTAATTCCGCATTTAGTTGCTTTCACATAGTAATAAATGGCATAGGCTTGTTGATGCTTTAGAAATATAGAGTCATGATCAAAATTAGGACCAAGAATAAAATCCATAGATAAATTATGAAGATTCCTACATGTCTCATGAGAATGAACCCAACTAGCATGAAACCAACAAAACTTGTTAGGATCATACTAGGATTTCATAGTATGATTGGGATCAAGGTAGCATGGTAAATACCTAGGTATATGTTTATATAATTTACCTGAGGATAAGGGTTTATGAAAATTGATGTTATTCAGTGAAGATAAATGAGGATTAGTGTATTTTTGAGAAAAAGGAACTAGTTCCAAATATTAGTTAGGAACAATAACTTGAATAGTGTGAATGGTGTCATAAGAGTCCATGACACCATCATTGGTAGCATTAAAATTCTTGTTCTTAAGTAAGAGATGAGGAATCCTAGAAGGTTGGGGTGGCTCAAATTGATGCATAAGAAAATCTTAACATTTATCTTGGTCAATATTCTTCTCCAATGTATGTGGAAAGAGAGTGCAGACCCAATATTGTAACTTGGGAAAAAGATCATTCGTAAAGAGATGGAAAAGGTTATCATCATCCATGTTATGTTCACATTTGTTGGACAATGTTTTCCAACTTTTAATAAAGGATTGGGAAGTTTCATTTTCAATTTATTTACAATTTATGAAGTGGGCCAAAGTGTTTTCAGGAAGATCACTAGTTTGGAACTCTTAAACTAAAGAAATCACTAAATCATCCAAACTAGTAATAGAATGAGTTTTAAGTTGGTTGTACCAATCTAAAGCATAACCCGTGAGGGTTTTAGCTAAGATATTGGTAGAGGAAAAAGTATTTAATTTAATCCACTCCTTATAAATATTTCCAAATGTTTTAAGATGAAGGGTAGGATTAGTTGATCCATTATAAGAAATGGTAAGGTTGATACCTCCTATATCAATATTAGCAATTTGAATGGTAAGAGGCTCATTTTGAATATATTTAATTGTTTTGTTGATCAGAGGAGGATGAGGGATGATATTTTCATGGGAATATCGAAGAGGAGGTGGGGGAACATTTTGATTATGTATGCCCCAAGGCATTAGTTAAGTATGAGTTTGAATATAGAGAAGGTGATTTTGCATTCTCATCATTTGATTTGTATTATGAGCTTGAAAGGTATTAATTTGTTAAGTATTTATAATAATATTTTATGGGTTTGATTGGAATTTTTAGCATTATTTTAAGCATTAGAATTGTTATTAGTGGATTGGGTACCAATATTGGTGTTGATAGGAGCTTGAGAGGAACTATGAGAATGTGAAGCACTAGTGACAAAATTTGTTTGTGTGGAAAAAGATAGACTAGTGAAGGGATGAGAAGAGGAAGCCCTAGAAGCATGATTACCTTGGGTAGAAAATGATGCACTAGTGGAAGGATTAAGAAGAGTGGATCTTATGAGAGGCCTACTATATGTAGAACCTACCATATTAGTGGAGATACTAGGCATGGATTTAGAAGAATTTAAAGAATAAGAGGTTATGGTATGAAAAGGGTTCATAATCGAGGGAAAAGGATGATAATCAAAGAAATTAGTACCCCCAAATCCATTTAAGAATGTGGGAAGATTTATCACTAATCATGAGATGGTAAATGGTATAAGGATCCTTTCCTTGATGTTGAGGAAATTTGGAGATAAAGAAGAAAATTTTAGGGGCATAATGTAATTTAAGTTGATATTTTAGGGAGAAGAGAGGATTACACTATGAAGAGGAATGAGGAGGGGTCCCATAATTCATTGTGCAAGTGGTTATGTGAAAATTACTCTCATCTAAGAGAGGATACATACTTTGCATATGGGAGACCCTATGAGGTTTGGTAAAACTCATCAAGTTTGTTAAATTTAACTCAATGTTGTTTTCAAACAAAAAATTCATAATGAAATAAAAAGACTAAACTAGGCAAAAGAGATGAGAAAGAAAGGAAAATATGAGGTGATAGAAACTATACAAAGTTCACTAAGCTGATATAGCATAGGAAATAGGGCCTACAAACTATATAGGGCCAATTGTGTTGACTTAGCATAGTAGATAGAGGCTAAAAAAGTGTATAGGGTCAACTGGGGTGACCTAGCACAATAGATGAGAAAAACAAACAATCTGTAAGAGATTGTGTTGATTGAAATTATTGTGTACTAAAACAAGAATAATTTGGCAAGTATTTTAAAAATCAAGAACTAAAGGGAAACACACAATAAATTGAATCAATTAGGTTGATCCAATTGAGGCACACAAAATAAAACCTTACACCAATTCTAACTAATACAAGTTTTTGCAATACAACACACAATTGACCAAAGAGCAAGCAATCAACTTGGAAATTAAAAGCTAACTAAGTGGTCAACCTAAATGTTGTTCGATTATTAGAGCATAGTTTTAAATGTGATAGGAAGTTGATTGTAAGCAAGGAACTAGAAAGCAATCTAAGGATAGTTTTGAGATGTTTGGGTTGAAAGGAATCTATATTGGAAATGGCACATGCTTGGTATTAAGGCCTATCCCCTTGCTTCACACACCATAATGATAAGGGTTTTGGGTGCTTATCCAACATATACCATTAATCATGTGTTTATACTTAGCCAAAAAACCAAGTTGGCTTCCCTTTTGGTGATGAAATCCATGTAGGTAGGCCTTGGGTAGATAACTGTTAAAAAACTTATTAAGATTTTGTGATTTGGTCATGTGTACATAAAAAAGAAAATAGTGAAACTAAATGGTATATTGAAAACCACCTAATTAAATTATATGATTTATTCTAAGCATTAACATAATAAGAAATGAAAGTGTGAGCTAATTACTATTATATAAGCATCAATTTCAACTTTAACAATAGTACAGTGTCAATTCAGTCAATAGTGTATGCAAAGAATACTGAACAGGGTCGATAAGGTCACCTTTATACTATGTTGATAAAGTTGACCTAGCTATCCAGACTACACATAAAATACATAACTACATCGATACGGTCAACCTAGTTGACTATATAGGGATAGTTTTAAAGACTACAAATTATGAAAAATAGGCCTGTAAGGAAAGAGAGAGAAAGATAGAAAGGAACTTTGGTGGGTTGGAGGATGTAGAAAAGTGAGATTGTTATTAAATAACCTTGATAAATACTTATAAATCCTACTAATTATTTCAACTAGGTCAATCAAGATTTGCAAAAAACTATTATTGAGTGCCTAAAATATAATAGGTCAATTGGGTCAACTTAGAAGTCTGAATTTGATGTCTAAAACTATATAGGGTCAACTAGGTCGACCCAGTAGTCTGAATTGGAATTCTAGAAAACCTATAAGAAAAGAATAGAGTCATTTTGATGTGACTATGTGTCAAACATGCACTATGTCAATATATTCGACCTAGCATCATAAATATATGAAAAATAAAATGATAAAATGATGAAATAAGTGAAATAAATCTTGCAAGGGTTAGATTCACTTTGGGTTCACTAGAATATATACAATTAGAAATGCATCATGTTCATAAATCAATCCTAACTCCAAGAAGATAGATCATACCATACATTTTTTATTAGGGATACATTTGTTAAAAAGTATCATGAATAATATAGAGATCTACTAAACTTGATTAGGGAATCTCTTACCACAATACACTATGCTAGGGAGGGTGTATGCATTAAAATATGCTCACCTCGCTAATTACATTAATTCCCACTCATTAGGCCTAATTCCCATATTTCCTAGTCATATTAACTAAGAGCCTATTGTTGGAAATATTGTCATTGATGTCAAAGGTCTAGCATTATTGGTGATAAAGGCCCCATTGCATTTAATATTGTTTGTAATAGATATATCTTGGCTAATGTGAGTTAATATTTATTTAATATTAATGAATATATTTTTGGTTGCATATGAGACAAAATAAGGGCCCATGGAGAAGTCAAAGAGCCATGGGGTAAAGACAAAAGAAGCATGGGATGCATTTTCCCATGAAGAGTCATCTTGGGGAATTCTAAGAGTCACCAAGTGAAGACAAAAGAGGAAGGGCAAAATTTGCTCATGAAGGGACACTTTGAGGAATGCAAAAATTCACCAAGATAAGGACAAAAGTGGGAAGGACGTTTTTGGTCATGAAGGGTCAACACATGACTTTTCAAAGGCAAGAATATGAAGGGTCATACAAGTTTGGCACCATTTTCCATGAGGATTGAAGAGTCACAAAGGGGGGAGGCCAAAGGTCATTTGGAAATCTATAAATAAAGGCTTGAGAAGCCATTTGTAATATGAGAGATAGAGGTTGAATTGATATTGTAATATCTAGCATAGAAGAGCAATTGTGAGAGATGAGTATGATTTTTATTTTTTAGAACTAGCTTAGAAGAGAAAAGGTGAGAGAGAGGAAAGAGATGTTGTAATGAACTATCATTTGTTGAGATAACAAAATTGAGAGATAGGTGTGTGGTATACACAAAATGGGTTGGTGCTCCTGTGGGTTGGTGCTCAAAAATTGTTATTGGGTTTGTGCTCGGTAAAGTGGTTGGTGCTCTTGTGGGTTGGTGCTCATGAATTGTTGTTGGGTTGGTGCTTGGCAAAGGGGTTGGTGCTCCTGTGGGTTAGTGCTCACAAATTGTTTCTGGGTTGGTGCTTGGCAAAGGGGTTGGTGCTCCTGTGGGTTGGTGCTCATGAATTGTTGCTAGGTTTCTACTCGAAAAATGGGTTGGTGCTCATGTGGGTTGGTGCTCAACAAAGGGGTTAGTGCTCCTACAAGTTGGTGCTTGCAAATATTGTTTGGGTTAGTGATCACTCATATACTTGAGATTGTTCTCTGTGGTTTTTCCCACATTGGGTTTCCACGTTATATCTGGTGTCTCTCTCTATCTTGTGTGGTGTTTATTGTTTGAATTTTATTGCATATCTTGAATTTTTGATTAAGTGAAATTTGGTTAAGGGAAAGTTTTATAAGATATATGATATACAGATTCACCCCTCTCTCAGTATATCCCGTGTTTAACACCTATTACCCATATCCCTTTCTTATATCCCACATAACCTTTATCCCATCCTAAGATCAATTAATCCTCTCATTAAACCTTTAACCAACCCCCATTACCTACTAACCTACTCCCTAATCCCACTAGCCAATTTTAAATTCAAAAATAAACCAACCACCCACTTACCACCCTACACTAGCCTTTCCTAAAACCTTAAACCCTCTGGGGAGATTTATATAATTGAAGGATTCTATAAATATTCCCCAAATTGGTCCCTTCTCTAGAATTATCTAATTCTAGAGATTTCCATGGAATTAAAAATTCCATGGAAATTTCCTAGCCCTAGATCTAAAAGGCCCAAGTTTGAATTTGGACCCTTGATCTCCCCCCATTTTCCTATAAAGCTAATTTTTCCCTTCACCTTTGGGTCTAATGAGAAATTGCCTAACAAGCCTTTAAGCACTCCAATTAGCATCCATAACATCATCCTAGTGTCCACTTGAAGCTATTATCTCCATCACACCTCTATTGGAAGCCATTGTCAAAGTATCACAAATAATCCAACAATCAAGCTTTTACATCAAATCATTTGAATTCAAATCCTATAATAGAGGCATGAGAAGGTAAAGAGGATGGTAAGAATGTTATAATTGCTTTGATTTATCTCCTATATCCATTCCTATTGGTGCCATTAAGTTTTAGGTTTTATTGTCTCTCTGATAATATTTGCTCAGACTTGAAAATTTGGTGCATAGAGGGTTACAAAGCCTTTAGCCTAACAAAACCATGCAATAACCCTAAAGGGGTCCTAAATTTTTATATTTCACCTATACTAATAATAATTAAATTAAATATAATCTAGTGTTCACCAAATCTTGTGGCATAAAGTGGGGGTTAGAAATAATAAAACTAAACATGTATAGAAGACATATACTCACATCAATATATATAAAATCCTAAAGTATGGAAGCGAAGCACAAATACATATATATCTACTCTTACAAAGGAGAAATAAAGTTAAGAATACTTCTCTTTGAAGATGAACATATCAAGCCTCAATCTTTCCCTTGATGAAAGTGATTCACAAGAGGTTGTTGTGATATGTAAGTATGATAAAGACAAATCAGATCTAGGCTATACAACCTATCAATGCATTCAAAAGAATTCTCCATAAGATAAAATCCATATCTCTAAAGAAAGTATGGAACCCTATGATTTGCTTCTCAAGTATAAAGGTTAATAAGTAGATGTTCATTCACTCTTACTTCTTCTCTCACTTCTCCTTGATAAATGAAGGAAATGAACTTGTATATATAGGCAGATTTGATCTTTGACCCTTCCAAAACTCCTAGATGACAGGGTTGACCCAATCAACCTAGCAAAATTTTGGAGAATAATTCACTAGGTCTCAAGGTAGGCTAGATAAAGGTAAACCTAATTCTTAAGTGAAAATATCCTAAAATTGTACAAGTCGACCTAGTTAACTTAGCACAGCTGATTTAGGTGAGGAAAAGGTGGATAAAATGTATCAAATGCCTAGAAAGGGTACAATAGAGAATAACAAGCTTAGGCTTAATGGTTTTAGGAGACAAGTGTGTAGATAAAAAGTGGAAAAATGGACAACAATCACGTGAAGCACAAATGGTCTACCCACTCCTTTCCCGATATACACCCTAAGGCATACGCTCAAAGAGGTTGATACTCTATGGGTTCCTGCAAGATATAAAATATCAATAATCAATAAAAAATTAAAATATTATGTTTATACATTTTCCAATCCTAATTTTTTTAAAACTAAGTACTGACTAGTATGCATTTTTTTAAACTATCTTATAAATGGTAACTCCTAAAGTTTGGATTCAATTTTCAAATACACAAAGTGGACTTAATTTTTTGTATTTAGTAATTTTAATTTAATGTATAAGAATATAAAATTTAATATTTATTATACTACATATATAATCAAAATCATAAACAATATAAAACCAAGGGGTGTACACCATTTGTACTATATAGGATGTAAACCCTTTGTTTCACATTTTTCAAAATTTGTGCATTCCTTCCTAAAATATTTACACCATTTTATAAATGTTGTATGCCCTTTTATAAAGGGCGTATATTCAGGACCAAACCAATTATTATTTAGTATGTCTTTTTTTAAACAATGACATACACCCTTTTAAAAAGGGTGCACACCCTTTGTGATAAATGAGAATTTTTTAAAGGAATGTCATGTTTTTTATCCTCCAATTTCCTACATCTACCCATTCTCCAAAACTCCTTTCCATTCAAGAATTTGAAATAAATTATTCCAATATCAACTACTAAAATAATGAATCATAAGCAAATATTATGCCATGAAATTAATATAAATATAAATCATATCATAAAAGAGTTGAGACATAAGATTTGTCAATTATGGAAACTATGAAATGGATAAAAACCCCACATATATTAAAATATTTGAAAATTATTGATCTCCAAGTATAATCTCAAATAAAATAAAAGATAAATAGAATGAACAATGGCCTAAAACCAAAATATGCATCTCAATATAACTCGAGGAAGATAGTAGAATGAGATAGTATATCTCAGTCAATAAATCTAGTTAGAAAGAGGAGTTACTTACACAACATTCTTGTGTGTTCCAAATGTTCCTAATCTCCTTATGGGTGAGGGATATGTGTGTGACAAGTGTGAGGAGGATCTACTTGTGTAAGTAACTCCAAGAATCCTAGAAAATAATAAAATAAATAGGAGACACCTCATAAATCTAAGATAAGGTGAATTTTTTTATTAAGAATACACACCTAAAATATAGGCTTAAGATAAGCTAAAGTAGTCTAAATTGAGTTAAAATAATATTAATATTCAACACTCCCCCTTAAGCTTAATTTTGGATTATAAAAGTGGATAAAAGACTTTATAAATATGGAAAGGAGTTGACATTACTTAATACACCCCCTTCATGTAAACCTTCTTCAATAAAAATTACAATAGATTTGAGAAAGAAAAGAATAATAAAATGTGTCACCAAAATTTGAAAGGATGAAGGTGTAGATCAGAAATCCAAGAGAAATTAGTCAAATGTTAGTGAACAAATCAAAAACAAATTAAAGACATAACTTCTCAATTCTAATCCCTAGGTTGAGTTATTTGATAATCAAACAAGAAATACAATATTGGAAGATAAAAAAATCATTTATACCTCCCTTGAAGATTTACTTGAAAATCAGTTTGAAGAGGTTGAGCTTGGTTTGTGAGATAAAAGTATTTGGAAATGTTAATTCCTTATGGGTAACATATCTCCTTGTTCAACTTGAGTGTTGTGGATTTGTTGTGGCTTGGTAATTGATAGAATAAGATTGAATAAATTGAAGCTTCTAAATAATTCATGCTTAATAAGTCTAGAATAGATAAGCTTGTCTAATTGGAGGAAGAACCTCTAATTTATAGTGTTTTGAAATGAATATGAACCCTTTATCTTAACTTAAGAATCAAGGGCGAGAATAAAAGATAATTTTTAATTCAAAATGGGAATCTTGAATTAAAAATTAAAGTGAAAAACATGTGGTACTTTCAAATAAATATAAAATTAATTTGGGAGGAAGATATAGCGTAAAATTGGTAAGTGGGATTGAGTGGAAAATGAAATGGATTATTAAATTGGAAAGATGAGGAAGATAATATTATAAAATTCTAATGATGGAGGATAGACAGAGCCTAGTGCATATTTGAAATTTGAAAAGGGAAATGAAGTGGAAGATGACATCATAAGGTGAGGATAATTTTATTTATATATTTATAGAAATTATGAATATTCAAAATCAATAGAATTTATTATTAAGGAAGGATTAGTTAATTAATTTTGATTAATTAAATTACTAAAGATGTGAATAGAAAACCATGAATAGTGATGATGAATAGTGATGAAGAATAGTAATAATGAATTAGAATTAGAGAAAACTAGGGATGATTATGGATGATTAAAATCAACACAAAGTGTCCAATTTTAAGTGTCTACATTTTTCCCATCTTTGAGAAGTCATTATGAGACATAGCTCAAGTAATGACTTTTCAAAGAATGAAAAAGTTGTTAAAATATTAGATGAAGAAATAATTAGTGGCCCATGATGACCCCTTGAGAGGGTATTTAGGACGTGAATGGGATCTCAAAAAAGAGAGGAAGAAGCTAGAATGGGAGAAGAGATTAACCCATGGACAAAATTAAGCCACTTGAGCTAATGTTTTCACTCTTTGGTTTCCAATGTTTAAAAATAATATAACTGAATTATCCTTAAGAAGGGGGGAAGTGGGAGGGATGTATCTCAAAATAAGTGACACACTTTAACAGACCCCAAATAGGGAAAAAAATTATGGGCTTAGAATTAGAAGAATTTTCCCTAACAGGGAGAAATGATGGTACAAGGTCCTAAAGATGATGGTACATATATGGAAATAAATTTCCCTAATAAAGCATATGTAAACATTGATAGGTCCAAATGATTTGCCCCAGTAGATGGATTTCATTGTTAAATAATGAAAATGGTTAATTGATTAATTGAAAAGCATAACTCAAGGATTTAACTTGTCACATAGAATAAAATGAGAGGAGTGATGAAAACATAGGTACAATGTGTATATACTAAATTCTTCTCATCTTAATTATTCTAATTAATCTTAATAATTTATCCCTTTTATCCTAATCTTAGTAATTTATCTAATATTTCCCATCATCATTTATTCATTCACTAACCTTATTTCTACCCCATCAATCAATTAATCCTCCTAAATCATGTCTTAGCTCATCCTAATCCCACTTATCCATTATTTGAGAATATTAAATTCTTGTGACCCACCTACCCACCTACATTATCCTAGTCCTAAGTGTTCTTACACCCTTAGTCCCTAATCACCTACATAATCACCCATCCTAATCCCTTACCTAGTCCTAATCAGTCCCTAAGAGGATTATAAGTTCCTCTCTAACTCGATCCTTTCTCTCTTGAAGCCTCTATTCTAGAGGCTTCAAAGGAATTTTTAATTGCTTGGAAATTCCTCCACACTTGATCATCGAGGCTCAAATTTTAATAAAACCATTGATCTTCCTCCCCTTGGATTATTTATACAAGCCACTCCTCCATGAAAAATAACTAGTAATCACAAGCATCTATTGAATCTATGAGCAACTTGAATCTCCATGCCAAACCAATGATCAACTAGTCTATGTTATCATCCAAATCCATGAATCAAGCCATCACTACGTCAAAATTATGAGTCTAATTTTAATGTACAATCCAGCAATTCACTTTGAAGACCTTAGAGGGAGGATAAGAGAAGCAAGGGATTGGTAAGATTCATCTGATTATTTCTGATTTGCTTTCATAATCTCTCTTATTAGGTAGTTTGACATTTTCGGTGTTTTTGATCTAAGTGCACAATCAAATTTCAATAGCTCAAAATTTAACCTAAAGTTTGGCAACCATAGTGGGAGAGCCCCTCCTACTTTAACATATTTGTATCCTATATGTGTTTTGGTAGCTTACCTAAAGGCACTCAAATAAAATTTGATACATGTATATTATATTTATTAAGATCCATTCCGTGGAATACCTAAGGGCTAACTAATTGAGGAACAAGCATCAGATTTTGCTAAATTATCATGCCCAGGTGAATTGTTATTTTTTTGTGCAAAACCACTTATTTGTATTTATGGTATTATCCTTAGGAATTATGATTTTGTTATTTGAAGATTATCACTCTTCCATAAAATCATGACTTTGCAAATAATGATATTGCCCTTAAAGTTGTTACTTTATCTATATTTAGGTGATACTATGTTAATTGTTAACTTAAACACTAATAGTTTATCTTTATAATAGGTTTTTACTCTTTATAAATATTTTTGATTCACAAATTGTGATATTGCATTAAAAATATTGATATTGCCTTTCAAGTAATGATTTTTCCTTTTTGTCGAAAAAATTCCTAATATGCCTATCTATCTAAAATTATGATATGTCTATGTCTATGTAAGAAGTAGGGGAGGATTAACCTAGAACATCTAAAACACATAAACAATCCCCTCTCAACTACCTATTATAAATTTTTAAGTCCACAATAGTGATATTGTTATGATCATAATTTTGATAACATAGACCTTAGTCTTGAGGTATTTTAAATATCTTTTGGATTTTTTATAAATATTTTTAGTCATTATCCATATTTTATCATTATTTTCATATTATTATTAAGTCTAATTGATAAATTCTTAAACTTCTTTCCTCACCCTGTAAAATTGCTAATTGCAAAATCATAGTTTTTCTATAAAAATCATAATATTGCCTAGCCACTTGTGATTTTGTAGAGAACCATGAAGTAACCACTAATGGTCATCACCTTTCTTAAAATCACAACTTTGAAATCATGATATTTTATTCTCTATTCACGTTATTTCATTGGTTTAATTTTGTATCTGTGATATTGCCTTCTACATTTACATTTTTGCATTCAATTTTGTCCATTTTGAGTGCATTTTTTAGATTCATTTTTGATGAATTTTGAGTCATTCTGAGAAACCTACAAGGCTAAAATTTCCTTTGACATCAGGGTCACTATCCCTCTACCCCATTATATATTATTATAGGGAGTGCACCTATGGTGCTTTCCCTAAACCTCGTAAGAGGTGTTGCCCCTTTACCCCATTGGGGGCTACCATCTCTAGACCCTTGCATCATGGCCCCCTTACCCAAAGAAGTTATAGAAATAAATCATAAAATTTTTAGTGGTTTTTATTAATTCCTACTAGACTAACATTATGTTTATTATAAGGGTGAATATAGATCCTATTTCTTCTTGTTAACATCCTCTTTTGTAGGTCATATTTTAATCTAACATCTTGTCTTGTAGGTTTCCCTTTCATGAGTGTCAATCAAACTATTAATCATTTTATTGTAGGCCACCTATCAAATATATTTTGGCATTTTAAAATAATGTTTTAAAAATATTGTATATTTTTTGTACATATCACATCTAAATTAATCAATTAAATTAATATTTTTGTCTATTTGTGGGTCACCTAAGGGCTATAGTGGTATATGCTCTCTTCTTTGCATCCTCACAATGATTCTTGGAGGATAAAAAACCACTAATAAACCCTCCCATTTTTATTTTCTATGGGAATAATGATATATAATTGACACCCATGCACTTTCCATAGTCTTAGGGGGATAATGACCATGGATTTCACCTCCATGTACTAATCTACACTCTGTGTTCTGGTGGAGCATAAATATCAGGGATAGTTATCATTAGGCTAATCAGTTGACCCCATATAGGTCATTCATTAATGGGAAGAGTTAATTATCTGAACCATGCACTAGAAATCACCCTACATTGATTTGGGCCCAATTATACCTAGTATATATCAAGGATGCCCCTAGAGATCCCATTCAACTTAGATTTAGACCGTGCAACCATAACATACAACTTATTGTTGAAGTTAGTATTAGCTTCCAAGTGACCATCATGTGTATATGGGGTTAAGAGGGTTTGGTAGATTCCATAATGGGTCACCATCCTACAACCTCACCTATGAAGTTGTTAGATGGTGTAGTCACTGAGTTACACTCCCATTCAATTTACTAATATTAGGTTTGTGGTTTGTTTGATTTAGTGAGTGTTATGCTAGAGTTGTGTTGTTTTTGAACCAAGTCATCCTTTCACCCAAACCTACACACACCTATGTAGATATTTTGCACATATCATAATTTTTTTATATCCTTACTTCATCATTCTATCATTTTATACATCCTTATCAATATCATCTTATACATATTTTCTTTATGCATCCTCATCTTACATCCTAGTCACAACCAATTATAGTCTCACCCATCACTAGACATACCCCCATCATTTACTTATCCTAATCAAGTCTTTTCATATATCTATCACATCTTATCATAGTAAAACCTCATATTCTTCACTTACCATTAATATTAATCATCCCTAGCATCGAGTTATCACTTAATCCACCTTATTTGGTCACATTATAGTCATATAATCACCATATTCCCACATCATATTGTATTGTCTTACTAATCCTTAGAGTCTTTATCTAAACCATATTACCCATCACAAAAATCACTTTAGTATACCTTTGTCACTTATCTTGACCTTTTCTAACCTAATCACTTTATCCTTTGTAACCTAGTCCTAATCATAGTCCAACCCATATTTACCTTATCATACCCTTGTCTATATTATTTAGCTCATCAATTATGTCTTAATACATTAATCCTAATCCATATTGACAAACAACTCTTTTCATCAAGGTCCTCATCATTAGCTTTGATTGTGTCTAATCAAGTTTGAATCACAATCCATCTATCAATAAAATCATCTCATATTAGTTAAGTCAATCATTTTGGTCTTGAGATAGTCTTAATCCAATCCACCCTTAATCAAAATCAATATTCTAGGCTAGTCTATCCCCTCATCAAATCCTAAAGCTTCTCATAGGTCACCTAGTCGAATCCAATCTCAATTATCAAGGTCTAGCTCACATCCTAATTTGGTATACTTGATCAAACATCACACCACATCAAACATTGAGTTAAAATTGAGACCAAACTAAAGAAAACCTTTGTCCAAATTTATCCTACACTTTCCATCATCATCCTTTAGTCTTTCTATTCAATCCCCTACACCTATCGATTGGGGGCTAGTGAACCACCTCATTCATACTTTCTCCCATCCTTATCCATGGCATCCAAAATAGGTTTGGTCAATACCTTGATTGAATAATAACTCATCACTAATAAATATATGCTCCTTTCATGCCTCCTTGAGTTAACCACTCCACATCCTAAAAAATTCAATCCCATCCATCTAACATTACCTCCAGTACACACCCATCTATATGAGTCCTATTCAAATCCTCCATCCACTAATCATAACCAATTATCTACCCCTTCCTATAGTTGTAAAGGGAATCCAATCCTGGCCACTTCACTTACTACTAGTCCACCTACCCAATCATGTCAATAACCATCTGATCTAAAATCCAAGTCTTTCACATCCAAGTCATGAAGTAAAGAGAGCCCCTATACTTATCTTCTTATATCCTTGTAATCCCTCTTCTACCAACTTTTTGCTACTAACATGATGGTCTATCTACCCATATGACATCTTAATCCTACTAAGCTTAAGTCCTCTTGGTATAATTCTAGGCAATACTATGTATATCATTGAACTTGGGGGCATACCATTAATTGATGTAGTAATTTCCAAAAATACATCCAAGACATCATCGATCATTCTGACATAGAACTTGAAAATGAATTAGATGTGTCTACATTCACGGGTGAACACAAAGAATGCCAATATTCCATTCCCAGTCATGATCAATCTCTTCCCTTTCCATTCCAAGGTCAAGACACCACATCCATCTTCTATGGTCCCCCCCATATTCAATAAATATTCCATTGAAAATGAGTCTATTTTCCATGATCCTAGCCCTTCTTTCCCTCATGAATCTTTATTTCATGTGCCCATCCTTGGCAAATCCATTTTTCCTCCATCATCTCCCCCTCATACACCATATCAAAGACACTGAATTGAGAGGTCAATTATGAATAATAAATATTCTAATAGTATTATTTCATCTTGTACACCAAAGATAGTATAAGAGTCAATACAAGTGTTATCTACATTAGGTTCATGTTCAACACTAGTGTTTGAATTAGATTCTTCATCATCCCTCATAGACATTGATGACTATGCCTACCCTTTTGAATGTACCTCTAATATGGATGATATTTAATCACTAGGCACATATTTTTATCAATATGATGAAGTCATAATAGAGTAATTTCAAGATTTATCTATCAAATATAGTAAGAGTAGATCTAATCCTACATCAGTCAAGTATCTTTTAGCTAGTCTTAGTGATCCTTTTACTAATCTTGGGGAGATTTTATCTAATGTCAAAATTGGGTCTCTAAGGAACCCTTTTATGGACCATGATACCCTATCACCCCTCATTAACCTCATCATACCATCTCCCCCACATCTATCCATCATAAACCATTTTCTTTCTATCAATGATCATTTAATCACCTCCTTCCATAGAGATGAACATGGATAGGATCCTCCCTCAAGTGACATAATAATTACCAAAAATACAAAAGTCTAAGACCATATTTTAAAAATAATACATGATGATAAAAGCACCTTTGATCCATCAAGTCAAAATCAAGAAAATTTAAATCATCGACCTATTCAAAAACTATCTTTCCTTAGCAAATCCTAATTTCAGGCACTAGAGTATCATCAAAAATCAATCTCCCCTAGTGAAGCCCAAAATCAAGTAAAATGGGGCAATTAAATATAAGTCTAATCAACCAATAAAAATAATTTTAAAATCACTATCCATAAGATTGATAATCCTTCAAATGATCAAATCAAAGAAGGATTGGACATTTAAAGTGTCTTAGATCTCTTAAAGTCTTTTGTCACATGGCACCAATCAAATATGGAATGTCTAACATATCAAAATATGTGTGTAAATTCTATTCCTAATCCCCTATCACCCATCACATCTTCCTATCATGCTCCCATAGTTCCATCAATTTATACCATCCATTCTAGTCCAATACACCCCCATCAACATAAAAAACTACTCCAATCCATTCCTTACATCACCAACATAGGAAACATTATCTTTAATAGGGGTGATGAAGACACCTAGTATAGATATCTAGAGGGGTCTCAATTAAGAATCAATAAAGGTCACATAGACCCCAATACATAGAACAACAACATGGTCCTAACATTACACATCTATTAAGAAATTTTTGGCTAAAAAAAATAAAGTGACAACATTTCCTACATTTGCACCCATATCCAATACATTTAAAATCCACAAATTCAAAAAAAATCATTTGTCCAATGGTGAAAACCAACCTTTTGGTGCCTTGGGCAAGTACCATGATGAAAACTAGTTTTTGGCATCATGGTAGAATAATTTATTATCTACATCATACCTCAACACTTAGGGGTAAATCCCATCCATCCATATCTCTTTATCCATTGTTCCTACCCATCATCCACCATTATATCTTGCATCTCATTATTCTAATCATTCATTCACATCTTGACCTTTGTACAAGAGAGGAATATGTCTTGAGACATGTTCTATAATATTCTTGGCATATCCTCCAATAAACACTCAGGTAATTAAACATTTGGTTCTTTCATGATGTGATCCCTCGGTCCTCATATCCTATTTAGCATCACCCTCATCCTTTTGTCATCCCCTCCATTATTCCATCCATTTTTATTTCTAGGCTTGGTGTTTCCTTTGATAGTAACCCCTTTGTATAGTGTATATACATATTCTAAAAAATCCTAAAAAGTGAAATATTTTAAAAACCCTAAAAATCATAAAATTTGACAATGCCAAAAATACTCCATGGTGTCTTGTCTAATGCCTAATCCCCTAATTTCTCCATCTCCATGCCTTTAATTAATGCATTAAAAAATGATATAGTTAAATGGGTGAATTGAATTAAGTATTACAAGACATTGTTACTGAAGTTGGGAAATAAAAAAATGATTAATATAATATATTCCCTTGAGTAATGAATACCATCTTATTTCTTATCCTTTAAAATATCAAGAAACATCCATTTCAAATAGGCAACCAAGGATGCTTAATTGATGGATGATATCAAATGGTCTTGTGTTAATGTACAACTACTCAAAACATCAATGAATAATGGTTTGAAATATGGGACAATTAAAGTGAGGCATATTTTGGCATATGAGGTTAAACTAGAGTGGACTATAAGGTTGTTTTCAACAACAAAATAAGTAGAATTTTCACACATGGATCTGGTAGTTGGTCAAATCAAAACATGAGTACAATATTTTGTATGTAGTTTGAGTAGGTTGGATGAAGTGTATGTTAAAAACATTTTTCAGAGTTCTCTTACATTTCACTAGAGAATTTGATCCCATAGTTAGAGCTAGCTATTATAGTGTAATTTGGTTGTCTAAATTTCACTACTACATTTTATCATTTTCCTATCATTTGCATAGTGTCTTATTTTTTGAATACTTTATAGGAACCCATATCCCAATGGACAAGGAATTTTTTTTGATTAGCCCACATGTATTAATTTGTAGATTTGATGTTGTGGGCTCGACAAAAAATTAATTAACTTTATTACATTATTAATTATTTTATAATTAATTAACATTAATTAAAGTCATTAAATGACTATACCTTTTTTATCTTTCGATAGATTAATTCTTTTTAGAATTAATATTGTTATAAAATGAAAATTAAAACTTACATCTAATATTACACATTTACATAAATAATAAATAAAAAGAGAGGAGAATGAATGGATTTTCATCTTCCTTGGTGGAGGAAATATTATACAAAAGGAAACAAACTATGTGTTTTATATGGGGGTTCTTCTTTCTTGGATGAAATTGAAGAGACCTAGTTATAACTTAGCGTGGAGGTATGCATTTTTCATATTAGAGTAAATGAAATACAAGAAAGTGGGTAAGATTGTTCTTAGGTTTTGTATAATTAAATATCCTTTCTTTATGAATTCTAAGATTCTATTTATATATGAAATCTCTATTAAAATTTTGCATTTTTTGGATTATATGCACCTTTTGGTGTTTACAAACATTTAGATAAAAACTCCATGTATGAGATTTATTCATTTCTACAAGTTTATATATGTTTGATATCAAGGAAACTTTATACCAAGTGTGTTTAATATAGTTTTTAAGGATAATTTGTGCTTCTAAGCATCCTCTTCTATTCTAAAAACCCCTACTACTCCTATGTTCATTTTTGTGTGAGAGGGAGGATTCCATTTATGTTATTTACTCTTAATTTATTATGGTGGTTCTATGATTTTATCCTATTTTAAATTTTTCCTCTTTCCCCATTTTATTTTATGTTTGATTTGATTTTACACTTTTAGTAAAAATTACACAAAAACTCCAAATTATTCATATCCTATGAGGGAACTGCCCTTCTCAAATTTAGAGGAGAATCACCATTCTCTATGATGATATCTCCAACTATTGGTGAGTTTAATTTTCCACCTATTGGGAGAGTTACTAAATTAAGGTGACTAAATTTTACACCAACATGTAGCTATAGATGAACAAATATATGAGAAAATTGTGATAATTTGGACTAGTTATAGCTTTGGTAGATCTTCTTAAGCTAGTGAGCACTTTGCATAATGAGGACATATTGTAGAGTATCACTAACTTTTCACATAACCTATTAGACTACACAAATGTAGGACAATGTGAAAACCAATAATCCTTGGGATATTTATTCTTGAATGGATATTGAATTTTTGAATATGAATTCCATAGTGTTGTATTTAAATTTGGGAGTAAAGTTAATATGATTCCTTGGTCTAAATGGGAGGTTGTTCAATGACCTTCTCTTAGCTAAAACCAATTTACACTAAGTCTCATAGATAAAAAAAGGGTTGACCCCATTGGGAAGTTGGAAGATTTGGAAATAAAGTTTGTTATTCTAAGTCTATGAAGTGACTTTGAAGTCATTGAAATAAATACCAATGAAACTTATTACCCTACATTGATTGGGAAAAAGTGGGCATATGATGGTTAGATTACCATTAAAATAATAACTAACCAGCTAAGGTGCACCAAGGAGATATTGTCATAATCATACCCTTGAACAAGGTTAAAATCAAGTGTTACATTATTCTAATGACCCTATATTTTCTTATGCTTATGGAGGATATGGTTCAAAGTATCCCCAAATGTATGCAATGAGCTTGGATTGAACTACAACTATCTTATCTAAATATCTAGAATTGGCTAACGTAAATCAAAGAGAACCCATTGATACTTAATGAATTGGGATATGAGCAAATAGATTCACAAATCTAAATATATGAGAACCTACTACTCAATGTCAAGAGAAATTATTTTAAAACATCTCAACATAATGAAATAGCTCTAAATAGGTCTCTATTTTTTAAGTAATCTAATCTAATATCATAATTAGTCAATGTATGTATAGAGGGAAGGGTTTGAAACATATAACAATGAGAAATGATCCATGGTAGGAAAATAGGGGCCTAGGCTACCTAATGTAGATAAATGATAAGCTTGAATAATATTATAGCCACACTAAGTATAAGTGTATAGAAAATTTAAACATAGAGATATACATTCATTAACCAAGAAATTATGCAACTTATATCTATTAAATGAAAGATATAGGGTTATAATATACTTACCTTGAGTAAAACATATCAAGACTCAATATCCCTCTTGGAAAATGGTTATTTTTAGGATATTTTTGTGGTTATAAGGATATCAAAGGATGAATCAAGATCTAAACTAAAATTAATCTTCCTATTGCATCCAAAACTCCATAAGACAAGCTTTCCTTCAAGACAATATCTATGCAATAAATCTTACAAAATGTCAACTTGGGTAAAAGTGTGAGCAATAATAATGTAAAAATGAATGTTCATCTATATTAGAGTGAAATGGTAAGTTGTATTTATAGTGGTAAATGATCTTAATCCCTCCCAAAGATTAAGCCAATGATATTGGCTAACTCAATTTTAGTTCTAAAATGGATGACTAACATCAAACTAAGTTATCTATGATGATTTAGCTATGAATATTGCATCAAAACATTAACTACTATATCAATTTGTTTTATGTATTTGGGAAGGGATAGATGAAAGATAAAATTATATTACATAGGCTGATATACTAGGAAACTATAAGTCCCAATATAGCTAAAGGATACAATATGGAAGTTAATAACTTAGTGGATCAAATTTGAGGAAGCTAGAATAGATGCAGAAATCATAAATAGGAAATAATATATCTCAAAAAAAACCAATGGCCTACCAAACCCTCTCCTAGTGTACCCTTTAAGGCCTACACTCAAGGAGATTGAAACTCAACACATTGTTACAAGAGAGAAAACATCAGTGAGTGATAAATTATATAAACATTATGTGTATACACTAGGCTCTAAAAATTATAAGGATTACTAATTTTTCACACTAGACTCAACTAGCTCTACAGTTAAAGTATACAAATCAGTTTTCATATTGACTTATCAAAGCCATGAAGTCCCATAATTCCACATGGAAGAGTACAAGTCTTTATCTGTGTAATCTATGATGAGATGAGAAGTAGATCTATTATACTAGGTGACTCAATTAAATATGTACTAAATAGATCCTACTCATGAGGGTACTTTACCTTGGGAAGTTATGTATTTTTTTAATGGTGATTCAAATGCAAACATGTTGAACTGGGCAAGAGGAGACCACGAGGTAAGACCATTGATAATAGTTTTTTATATTGAGTTAAAACTACATTAGTACTTCTTAACATATGATTTAATGCAATTAATTTTCATGATATAAAATTATGTTCCCAATATATATCTTTAGGTCAATGCACTGAATTATCACTAAAGAGTGTTGCTACAACATGTTGGGTAGTTCATGTGAAAAATAATTTCACTGAGAATAACCTTATAAACCAATGAAAGCCTAGTTCTAAGTATTTTTTATGGAATTTGATCAATGGCCATGTTATTTAAATAAGTTCAATGTCCTAAATTACACATACACAGGTTTTTAGATATATGGTCTTTTTAGGGTGTGGGACCAATATACTAGGTGAATTTTTTCCACCACACTCTAACATTATTTCCATGAGCATGGTATATGCATTAATATTGAAGGCATGAGACTAAAAATTCACCATAGGTCCTAATTATTTTATACAAACACTTATATTTGATGATAATAAACCCATAATGCATAACTCTCTCCAAGTTTTGAATATTTTTTATACCATGGATAAGAGGACTACATAATAATTACATAGGATCAAATGTTGTAGGAGAAGGAAGCTTGGGACTTGAGCAAAGCTATCAATAATTATAGAGAAAACAAACAAAAATAAGAAATTTTGTTGGAATATTGTAATAGGATTATGGATAGTGAAAATCAAGTAGAGTCTAGTGATAGAAAGGAATATTTGGATTTGAAATGAGTCTTTGATCCCAAATGTCAAATAGAAGAGCCTAAAGTCAACATCATAGAGCAAGTAGAGGATGTGCACCAAGAAATCTAAATATTCAAAGCATTAATGGAAAAGGACACTGAGAAAATCTCTTCCAAATGGAAAAAACTAAATATATTAAGAACTAATATGTAAATTAGTGGAAAAAATTGGTATAGACTCTATACTAAAGCTAGCAACCATAGGTGACTATTGGACACAATAGTCAATAACAGAGGTGCTCTAATTATTGCAGGATTACCAAGATGTATTCCCTATAAATTTTTCATAAGTCAATAGTGTATACCACTCATTGGTGGATATATACATATAAATATGCCCATATAAGATATGTCTATGTCTAACTCTATGCATTACTATGAATTTGAATAAGTGTTTGTTCTTCACACCTTTTAGTGTTTTCTTGGGTCATGTATTATGTAGTGATGGTATTTTGGTTGACCAAGCCAAAATTATAGTTATTATGGGATTTAAACCTCCTATAAGTTCTATTCAAGTGATATCATTCCTACGACACACTGGACATTATCTCAAGTTCATCACTTGGTATGTAGATATATTTGTTCCATTATAGAGACTATTATGCAAGGATACAATTTTTGAATGTACTTATGAATGTCAAGTGGCCTTCATAGATTTGAATTATAGATTAGTAAAATCCCCAATATTAGTCTTTATATAATTGATTAAGTCCTTTTAGGTCAATCTATATGCTTCAATAACCACAATAGGAGTTGTATTGGCTCAACCTAGAAATGGTGGTTTTGATCACCCTATCCACTTTACAAGCTACAATCTCTTAGTGGATGAGAAGAACTACACTACTATAGAACAATTGTTTTTGGATATTGTGTTTACACTACATAAATTAAGGCATTAAATTTTATCTACATCATTTAATTTTTTTAAATACTACCAAGCTCTACAACATTTGGTGAACAAGCACATGCTAGGAGGATATATATCTAGGTGTTTAATATTATTTCAATAGTTCTGGTTGATGAGTCTAATAATTATCCTAATTTATCCCATTTTAAACCTTCATTATTTCCTTATAAAGCTAGCATTTTTTAGATTGAACTTTCCTCCTTTAATCCCTTTTTTATATACAACCATTCAATATAAAAAATGTATTTATGTTTAATATTTTGTGTTTAATTTGTTTATTTATGGGTGAAATAATGGCATTCATTACTATTGTAATATTTTTATTACCACTAATCAAACACGTGTAGTTTTCAAATATCTTTGTGAACAAACTAGGCACCTATAGAAACTACAGCCATGCCATATAAGATTCCACCTAGAGCAACTATTATGATCTTATAATTCACCCATAACACTTAACCTCCACCTATATCAATGGGTTGTAGGAGTATTTCCAAAGACTTACATAGTTTGGAAATTTATTCAAGGTTATCAATTTCAAGGTTAATAGTCTTAAATTTATTATAAACTAGGAGAAGGGAAGAAACAATTTATAATATGTTTCAATGTCTTTCTTCCCTATTGAACTATGCTCTTTTATTTGTTGTAACATTGGAATAGTAGTAGTTTAGACTATTGTCCATTACTAAAATAGTTGATTAATTTAGATAGCATACAACCTATTTGATATCATAAAATAATAATAGGAAGTCACCCCTTATTTAATAAGGAGTTGGTAGTATGCTTAGTTAATCAAATGGTATAAGGATAATAATAATTGAGAATTGAGTGAAAGATTTGTAATTCTTTATTGTAATCTACATGTAGCAATTTATTCATTACTACAAAAAATTTATGAAATTGAATTTATTTGAGGTGAAGTTTTTGTAATCAAGGATGGGATATAAATCACAATACCAACCAAATATACCCCCTCATGATTATTTTATATGACAATTCCATGTATTAAAGTAGTTCTTCATCTTATGTCATGTGCAAGTATTTTTGAGTCGGTCAAGTTTTTTGCAAGTGTTGAGTTTACATATTTTTAATATAAGGTATCTTTTCTTAGTGTGAATTATTTTTAAAGTATTATTTCTTAAAGTGTGGTAAGCTTCCAAAAATTAAAAATTTAGCACATGCCATTTACTTTCCATGCAAGTGTGTTTACATTTCATACAAGGGTGTTTCCATTCCAGAAAGTGAGTTTACATTTCAGCATGAGAGTTTCATTATGTCCTTTATGTTTATAAAAAGTTTGAATTTACTTTACTATCAAAAGTGTTTCCTTATATACAACCAATAGTCTCTTAAGCCTTATAAATGAGTTTAATGTGCATATATATTGTTGGGACCTTCAAATTACATTTGTACCCTAAGTTTATAATTAAATTTACAAGCTTAATTGATAAACCAAGTGTTTTCCCCTCAAGAATATATCTATTAAACTGTACACAATGATTGGACTATGTCAAGTTTAATTGGGTAGTGGATTAGGCCCATCATTTTTGGTTTGTTTCCATGGAGATGTCAAGCATTAGAAACTCCAAAAGGTTGGGTAAATTTTCCCACTTTATGATATAAATTTATTTCTTTCTAGCATAAATTTTCATGATTTCTAGATAAATATCTTGATTTCATATGTGAATTTATTATTTTTATCATAAAATTAAAATTTCTACAATTATAGATTAAGTAAAAACATAAAACCCAATTTTAGACTAACCTTGTGTAGGGCAAGATAGAAAAAAGTAGAGAAGTGTGTGTGTGCACCATGCATGTAACCATTTTGGAAGATTCGTACTAATAAAGTTAATATATTCCATAAAGGAATAAGTTTGGGAACCATTTTCAACTAAGAAATTATGTGCAACAAAGATAAAAAAATGTCTACAATGATTAATGTATTGCCTACAATAACTAATTATTACCTAGAGCTATTGAAGAATCATCTATAGCAATAAAAATTTGTAATATAACTCTAATAGTTTGTTCATATTTGGTCACCTAAATTGGAATAAATATCATCTTAGGAATGCTAGGCTAAGTTAGTATGGAAATCTAAGAAGAGGGAACTAAAGAGTATGATACCCCTTAAAATGACATGTATCCATCATTCCAAAGAGTGCTTGCTTAATACTATGGTATTTAGATTCCCCCACCCTCAACTTGAATCATTATTTACCCCTATAAGGAATTTTAAATTTACATTCCAAACATCAGTTAGGTCAGTTAAGCCAGCCTAACAAGAATAAATACTTGTTAAACTCCCATAAGAATTTTCAAATCATACACCATCACCCCCAGTCATGATATTAACCTTTCCATTATAAACTCCTAAGATCACATTTCATTACTCACCTTTGGTTAAATATATTGATAGATAATTCAAACATTGGATTGTGAAAACCTCTGGTCTCCAAATTGTCCAAAACTTAATGCAAGACATCCAAGGAGAAAACACTATTAATGAATCCTCAAAATTTGAATTCCCTATTATTACCCTTATAGAAGAAACAACTATGAATAATATCCCACCCTTAGACCTTCCTAATTTTATAGGCACATTGAGTGAGTATCCTAACACATTATTATTTTAATTTGATTTTATTTTTTAGTGCTATGAATATAACAAGGATGTTCATAAGATGAAACTCTTCCTAGCCAATATAGAGGATGTAGCCCTAATTTGGTTTATGGGAGTATTAAAGGACTCAATTAAAAATTAGAAATAAATGAAGGATAAATTTATTTCCAAATATCAAGACTATTTATGAGGATAAAACTCAATGAGAGATGACATATATAGAATGGTGAATAAAGAGGATGAACCATTAGAGGATTATCTAGAATGGTTCATGTTTAATCTATAAAATTATAATTAAATCTCTCTTAAATTGGAATATATTATAGTTATATTTCCTAAGATAGTGATAGAGGAATGATTATAATCATGGTACCTAATGATCAATGGAGACATATCTTAGCTACCACTTGATGAGATTACCCTCTTTTGTACAAATTACTGAAGGTCTATGGCAAAGCACTGTAACAATAGAGTATTGCCTATCTTATTCAAAATATTCTAATGGGTCTCTCAAATAAAATTAATAATGTTTTTATGAGATGTGAAATATGACATCATAAGTAACCTAAAAATTTATCTAGATACACTCCATAGGAGAAGGAAACAAGAATAATCAGATAAAATGTTAACTGAATATTGTCTAGACTATTGAAGGAAAAAGATGGACTATAAATGTCATGTTACCCATGTCAAAGTAGTCAAAATAATAGAAGAATATATTGATGTCGTAGGGTTATATGACATTCGAGGATATGGATATTATATTTTCTATGTATCTAAATGGAAACCATGGTCACAAATACCACCTAATCGAGGTATGTCATCTAACTCTTTGTATTATAATCCTTAATTTTTTGCTTCTCATAATTAGTATGGATCTAATCTTTGGACTCAAACACCCAAGACATAAGCAAAAAACCAAAATTAGTATAATCATCAACCCCAAATGATTGGAATCAATTCCAAACTCAACCATGGCCACTATAGAACCAAAATTATCAATGTTGTCAACCCTCTAACCAATGGCAACATCTATGGAGAGGAATTCATCCTTGGCACAACAAATACACTGCCTTTCCACAACACATAACAATCTACATTTACTCCAAATCTCACCCCACTTCCACCTAAATCTACATAATTGCCTACCCAACCTATACCTTACCCAAATAATAAGTTAGTGTGGCTGATATATACTAACAAAGTAATAACTTACCTCACTTATTTAGTATAATTTGACAATGTTTAGCTTCATTTAGGAAAAAATCTTAAAAATCCCATTTTGACAATAATAAAAATACCTATTTAAGAGGTCCAAATTATACCTATTGATCCACAACCATCCAATAATTATTGTATTCCTAAACCTATCACATATACTAAATAAGTCATATAAAATAACCTCCTTTTATAGAAATGCTAAACCCCAAAAAAAAAGAGTTGGTATCATAATTTGAATTTTTTGGTCAGCTAAATAATGTGTGTCAAAATTCATTTATTTCAATCCATTAATGATGTACCTATCTTGACTAAAGTTTCCTAAGAACTTAGCCTTAAGAAACTTGGTCAAAGATGAAAAAAATCCAAGATTGTTAGGGAACATCATTCCAATTGAATACTTTGATCAAGGTAGCCCAGTTGTAGATGTTATCATTAATGGAACCCTCATACAAAATAATATAATTGATTTAGGGGTAGAAATAAATGTAATGAATAAATAATCATAGCCTCATGAATAAAAATTGTAGACTATTCCACTATGAAACCATGAGGAGTCATCAAAGATATTATGACTATGGTAGACTCATGAGAGTACTTAACCAAATTTATGATACTAAAACCAAATGATAACTTAGGAGGGTATCCTATGATGTTATGTAGACCTTAGTTGGCTACATTCAATGCATTCATTCACTACAAGTTTAGTAACATGCTCATCTCTAAGGGGAATACAAAAAAGAAAATAGTTTTGTATCTATAGACACCTAAAATTAGACAATTTGCATTGATTTAAACTATCTACTAATTTCAAACTGACATCATACCTTAATCCAAAATCATTCCTCTATCTGCACTAACATACCTAGCCTAACCTGACATTATTCATCACCCCCTAGTCAATTAATCCTTTATTTGCCATAATCACATCCAATTCCAAAAAAATCACATCACATCTTATTAGTTAATTAATATAAATTAATTAACTAATCTTTTCCTAATCAAAAATTTCATGTATTCATAATATTTCTATTTTTTTAAAATAAATAACATCCACATATCCTCACATCACACTCAAATCCTAGGACAACCACACATTAACTAATCAAAACTAATTTTAAATACATTTTCCACATCCCCATGAAATCAAGCCTTCTTCCAAAGTAAATCACTTCTATTCCTCTTACATGAAAATCCTTAACAAATCTCACCCCATCCCCTCCTCACCCCACCCCCCCACTATTTACTCTAAAACCTCCCTCATTCTAATGAGGATGAGGATTCATTCTCCACCATTGATATTTGATCAAGATCAATGGCTCACAATCATCATGAAATCATATAAATTGAGGATTCCCCCTCTCATTTCAGTAAGTATAAATTTTGTAATAGATTTTTGAAAAAATTAATAAGCAAGCTTTCATTTGATAAATAAGTTTTGTTCAAACACACCTATAAAGCTTCAACACTCTTCTTCACTCATCATTAAATCATTTAGTTTACAAGGGGTTATGTCATCTAATTAGCAATGCATCTTGTATAATATTTTTTCTAAATACATCTAAGCACATCACTCTTTTTGACAAGGAGATCATAAGGAAAGGTATAAAAATAGTGTTTACTTATTTTTATATCTTCTTTATTCTTAGTCTTGCTCAATCTGAGGACACATGCTTAGGTTGGTGGTAGAATTTCAGTTTGAGTTTTGATTTCTACTAACGAATCTAAAAATTTTCTCATGGTGTTACATTTGGGCTGCCCAATGGGAGTACACACCCCATAATCATTTTTAGGCCATCCTAACCTATTTTTTAGACACGTTGAATTTTTTTTTAGCCAAAATGTATAATTTATTTGTGTTTATTTTCATAGATTGTTATTCTACTACCCAAACTATTAATCCACAACATGGATTCACTTTAAGCCATAATCTAGTCTATAAATCCATGCCCTAACTTTAATTTAGGTTGAAACCTAAACTGATAATCCATGACTTGACTTTTGAAGATCCATTCTTGCTCATCTAGACTATATTTTAGAACTCATTTTTTTTAAACTACATTTTATATCATGAGATTTATGACATTTTAGTAGATTTGATTTAATTTAATTTGGATTATTTATGAAAGATCATTTTTGAGTATCACTTTTTGAAGTCATTTTAAATTAACTTTATAATGTTCTTTGTAAGTTTTCCATCAAGAATAAAAATCAAACTACTAATCCATTATTTTCTTGTTTTCTAATGTCAAAGTCAAAATCCATCCAAAAAAAAATTTATAACACTTAATTTTTTATGCTTAAAAATAATAGACACTTCAAATTTGGTGTTTTAAAATAAACAATTTACTTATTTTGTTTGATTGTATGCCTTTGTGTGTGATAAATTAAGTGTGTGTGTTCTTACCTTACCCATTTTTGGGATCATGGGTGATCAAAAGCATTTTTTTGTCTTCCTTATCCTTAAATGAAATATATGTGTGCTCTCCTCTTGCCCTTTGTGGGACTTTGAGGATCAGAACTAGTTGTACTTCATATTTTTCATTTTTAGCTATGCAACTTAGACCTTAATCACCAAGCATAGTTCATTAGGGTGTAGAAACTGATATTTCATCCTCCATAATATGAACCAACCCTATGTTATAGTAGGGTATAAAAATTTAGGGAGGATTTTTCACTATTTCCTAAGAGGTTAGATGTTTTAATTGCATCATAAAGTGAGGGGATTTGACGTTCTAATACACAAGCTCTAAATAACACCCCTCAAGGAATGCATTTATAGTGACACTTCACTAAAATCCAATATATGAATTGGTAAAAAATGGAATAGACCCTCTCACACATCCTATTATTTGACCTCTTCCTTAAATTTGGGCCCCATCATATCACAAGGTATATAGGGGACACATCTAGTTGAGTCCATTTTTCCTAGTATAAGAGGATTTTGTTTAAAAAATCTATTAATGTAGGTAAAAAATCATTCCCAAAGATTACTCAACACATACATATGCCTAGTGAGGGTTGGGAGACCAACCTATTAATCACTTTACATGATTAAATCAGTGGGTTTTTATCTGTATTGCACACCCTTATTTACTAAGCATAGGGCTTGTCAATTGCATTATTTTGTGTATGTGTTGTCAAAACTAATTTTGATTTCAAACCTCACACCTTAGACATCAAGTCAGAATTAAATTTCAAATCAAGTCAACCTTCACCAAGTCTAATCAAAAGTAAAAACAAATCTACTTTGAATTCATTAGCCTAGAACAAACTAACTTCATTAAAAATATATACATTTTGGATAATCTCATTGCTATTTGGGAAGGAATGGAATGAGCATGAGCCTCTCATCAATAAAGTGTATTCCTCAAAATTGATTTTCATAAGGCCTATGATATGATTGAATGGCCATTCATTCTTATCCATATGGGTATGAGAATCCCTCATGCCCTTGTTATCAACACCTTGAGACTCTTAAACATTTTTTTTTTGGCAAATGTATTTGTCAGCTAAGAAATATATATGCATTCTTTTTCAACCATTTCATATAGAGTTGTTTAATTTGAAAATAGTGCATTTATGGGATTTCACCATGTTACTTGCATAGTAAAATAAAACATGTCACATTTTTCATTATAAAATTATTTTTTATATGTGGAAAAAAATGAATTGTGCTATTTTGAAACATATTATTCTATATGGTTGTTTTCATGTTACTAAATATCTAAAGTCATCTCAAATTTCACACTATATATTAAATTTCAAGGATAAAATGTTCACTTAGAGGTGGAACACCTCCATACTTTATTAAACCATTAGGTAAATTCCCTTTGCACATTGAGTTTGATCCCCTGCCCCTTCCCCCATATTATGATCAACTATGGTCTTTATCTCAGAACTATGGTGGTTTTAGATCTAGTGGAAGACATTATTCTTATATCAAGTGATAAATTGGTTCACCATGATTTTAAAAACCTTCACTAACACACAACTCTCATGATGGTGGGTTTACTGGCATTGGGGATGAAGGGATCTACAATAAAGAAAGTTTCCTTGGCATGTGTTGATTATTCATATACCCAAGTAAGAGCCAATAGGTGATTAAAATAAGTATAAGTGAAATAATATGTAGGACTAATGGATTAATAATGTATTCTTACACCCGTTGGTTATGGTTAGGGTTGGAATGACAAGCTATATGATGTTTTGCCTCTATCAACTTCAATTATTTATCTTGTTTATTAGATATTGTATATTGTTCTCTTGTTACCCTTGTGGATTTATATCATGTTTATTTTGGGATTTGTTTAAACCTTTTTGAATTGAAACTTAGTTTTTAAATTTGTTTTATCTTTTTATAAGTTATACTAGTTTATTCTTAATCTTTCAGATTGATTTGAGATAAGTTTGATGCCATATCAAACATTTATGTAAGAGTAGATTTTATTAATAAAAACCATTTTTTAATTAAAAAATAAAAACTTCTTTTATTTTTTTATTTTTTATAAATATAAATTAAATTTAATATTTTTATTGTAATATTTTATTAATAGTTATTATACATATATTTTACATAAATTATTAGTAATTATATTTGGCTATCAATCTTATTAAAAATATTTTTGGGTGTAATTTTGTCACCTTCATTTTTGGATCAATGATTTTTATATAAAAAAAATATACATGTATGTTTTAATTTTAAAATATCATCATTAATGTGCAAAGGGCACTTCCTCTAGACTATTGTTTTTGGACTTGGAGGTCAAATAAAAAACTTGATAAAAATTTCTTTGCTAGGGTTTCTATAATCATACTTCCCATGACCCTACTCCTCCCTATGATTATATATCAACTCACGTGCAAACTAAAAACCCTAAAAATCCTACTCTAATACATCCACCACTTACTTGGACCTCTCCCACATCATATTACTACCACCCATACATCCCTAGTTCATATTGGGCCTTTTGCATGAAAGATAGGCCTTTCTAGAGACCTCCTGGGGACTTCTAGGAGCCAATTGACCAACCCAAGTCATGGCTTGTGTGAAGGAAACCTTTGGCCTAGGCTACATATTTCCTTCACTAAAGTCATGACCTAGGCTACAGCCTGGGTAAAACATTGCAAAAGGCCTAAATTTGAAACCAAATGACTACTTTTAGGTTATTTGACAGATTTGAGAGGAGATATATGTCTCTTTATCATTCAATTAAGCCTGATATCTCCTCTCATTCCATCTCTCTTATGATTCTTATTCACCCTCTTGACTCTCATGCCTTCTTGAATCTCTCTTGGTTCATTCTTGGCACTCTTGAGCTTGATTTGGGATAGAAATTCCCATATGTTGTTATACTCTTGCTTGGAGACTCCATTGTTGCTCTCAATTATTCCTAATTCTTTGTTTCTTGATCCTAAGATCCTAAATTTGGCATTGCACCTGATTTTTGCATTTAGTTGAAGCTCTTACACCATTACAAGTTCTCAATTCAACTCCTCCTTTGCTCTTGGTTCTTGGTTTGGACTTCAGCTTGTACCTAGCTTAGTCTTCATCCTACATTGCTTCCTAGCTTGGATTTTTGGTTGGTAAAACATTTTCACTTCATATTTGAGCTTGATCTAAAGACACTTTTCTAGGCAAAGTGAAACTCCATTGTTTGTGTAGTGTATATGCTAGGGTTTGAACTGTTTAGTGAAATAACTATTTTGCATATTACATAGAGTAGTTTCCAAAGTTCATTACATTTGTATATGTGTAAAGAATATATTCATTTCTTAAAATATTCCTTTTTTGAATGTCATTTCTCTCTTTTTATTCCTTATTCATTGCATAAGTAGAGATATACATGTTCAAAACACACTACAAAACTTGCTCAAACATTTTCTCCCTCTATTACTAAAATTAGAACATTGCATGATTAGAGAAATGTAGTGTTACTTTGAAAGGATAGCTCAATTATAGAGTAGGAATGTTCTTGAACCATTGTTTTAAAAATTCGTTGTTGTGTAAAATTTATTTCATTTGGCTTCAAAGTGCCTTAATTTCTATATTTATATTTCATTGGTTATCTCATTTCATTCAACATTATTGCTTTCATATTGTTTATCTAGACAATAATATAGTTTTAGCCACTTACCTTACTATGGTTGGATTATTTATAGGTGTTTGAATGATGTGCACATTTATTCATGTTATCCCTAACCTAGTTTTAAATTTTATCTATATCTTGGTAAATGCTAGAAAACTAGATAGCCACTATCGACAACTTATAGCCCATAGAACTTTTGAGCCTTCTAGCCTCTTAGTGGTTTGCTTTAACACCATGCCAAACATTGGTGTTTCTTTTTAGATTATTGGAGATACATTTTTGAATGACTAATGGGGCCTCACATATCATTTCAAATTATTTCTATCCAATTTATAACTCTCTTATCCAACTATCCTCTATTATATATTAGGCTTTGCTTTCAGTTGTGTTTTATCTCTCACCTCAGTTGTTTTATCTTTCTTTGGTTTTGGATCTTTATCCTAGTTGGTTATCCTTTGGTTTACCTTTTATGTTATCTCCTATGTTGTTAATGTTTTTTTTCATCCATGGCCAATCTCCCACCTTTAAGATGCCAATCTCGATAGATTTAGGGTCTCATCCCCGAACTCACTACCGAGCAAGCCACACTTGTAATGGAATGCCATAGACACCATAGGATCTAGGAGCTTCCCTCAACCCAGCATGGTAGTTTAAACCCTCTCATGTTTGAAAGGGAACAATATTGGTAGGACTATAACCAATGAACTTAGTCTCCTTTTCACCAATTTGATATTCATTCATTTGAGGACATGTTATGTCAACCTCATATCATACCTCATTCACTCATTTAAGGTGATGAAGATCTCCTTGTGTAGCTAGGGTTTAAGGATTTATGTGCAACCATTAATTATTATCATATATGTCTTCATGTGAATGAAGTGATTCTCTCTCCCCTAGGAGTCAGTAGCATGCTTCCTCTATAAATAGAGCCTGTATCCACTCAATTTTGAGTGCATCAACTAGTTCTTGCATGATTTCCCCACCTACTTCCTAATTGTAGACTCTAGAGCAAGAACACCCTCATATCTATAATGTGGGTCATAATAATCCTGACTTGGTAAGGTATCCATAGCTTGGGGGTTCCTCCTATCCTCTTAGTCCTTCTTTAAGATTTTTTGATGATCATACTAATTTTGATCACCAGTTACGGACTAGAGATCCATGGGATGCATATCAAGAGCATCAGTGGCTATTGGTTAACCCTCGTGTGATGGAACATGACTAGCACCATAGAGATCTTGGTCATCATGACCATTTCTAAGAGTATGCCATGTCTTTCCATACTTTTTGTGGGGACCATCACACTTCTCATGTCTGTTCCCCACCACACAATAGAGATGATTTCTATCATAAGCATCTTCTTGGTTAGGAACCTCCCTGACATCATCTTCCCCATGGTCATGGTCATGGTGATGTCTATGGGCATAGAAAACATCATCAACATCATCATCTCCCTCTTAAAGTTCATTTATAGCCTGCTATTAACCATGCTTACAAAGATATCCATTGAAATCCTCTATCCCCTTGTGTATGTGCTATTCCACTTCTTACTCCTAGCCTTGAATTGCCTAAGTTCAATGGGACACCAGACTCTAGACCCAATGAGCATACCATGACATTCATGATGGTGTGTATATATTAGGAATAATATGAAAGCATGATGTTGAAGCTCTTTGCTCATTCTCTATGAGTTGAATCTCTTATCTAGTTCTAGAATTTGACTCTAGATTCTCTCTTTATCATCATATTTCAATATCTCCAAGCCTTATAACCTCGAGATCTAATCAATCAATTTTATGGCATAGGTCAAGGGTGATTCAAACTTTGATTTTGTGAGTATATGACACTCAGTCATTCATACATACAGGACTAGGTTCTCAAATGACCAACTTTATGATATGTTCATGTGAGCATTGAGATAGGAGGTTAACCTTGAGGCCCTTAGGCATGAACCTACCTCTTATGATGTATCTATTAATGAGTGTCTATAGATTGAAGTGTTTGAGGTATGTGTGGGCATGCGGTTCATACCTTTCCAAAAGTCATCCTCTTTACATGATCACAACTGTAATACAACTGATGATGGTGTCACTCATTTTCTTCTCAAGAAGAAGGATAAGGATAGACATGAGGTCAATGATTTGAGAAAGAAGCTATCTAAAAATAAGGATTTTTACTCAAGCACAATAAAATAACTGATGGTGTTTCCTTATAACCCCACCAAGTTTTACAACTTCCATCAGAAGAAGGGGCATGATGATAATAATTATGTCACCTAGAAGTCTAGTACGCAAGCCTTATCTCCATCTCAAAGTTATCCTCTTATGAAACCCAACTGAAAGTTGAATGTTTTCAAGGATCCTCTACCTGACCATGACAAGGAGAAGAATAAGAAGAAAAAGAAGAAATTAAAGGCTAAGGTCCTGTATTCTCCTTCCTTCTCTTCCACCTCTTTTGGTTCTTCTTCCTATGTTGATCTAAGAGGGAAAACCAAGCATGAGAGTATCAAGGTTGTTTTTTCTATCTACATAACCTCTACTATGTACAAGTGCTTTGTCAACACACTCTCTGGTTAGGCCATCGACCTCATTAGACATACTAGTGGTGCTGGACCTCCTTCTTAGCCCATGGGGGTAGGGAACCCCAAAGTTAGATTTAACTTTTGACATAACATCCCTCCCTAGACCAGATAACATCCTTACTCTATCATAAAGGATTTATAGGGCCTCTCAGCTAGGATCTCCATTTGGGACCTTCTTCACCTTTGCCATAAGTAAAGGAGTCTCATCTTTGATGAGATTGATCTCCTGTATGAGGATCTACTATGTGATGATGTCAAATTTTTGTTTAGCTCTGATACACATGAGCACCCTCATCCTCCCATCTTATCTTTTGACCTAGCCTATTTGCCAAACAATTTAGGTCTTGTAAAGAGGGATCATTTCCCTCTCTACATAGAGACTTATATGGATTATTATAGCATGAAGTGGTGCATTATTGATAAAGGAGCTACATTAAGCATCATGTCCCTATGTGTGTTTACCAATCTCAAGATTAATCAGAAGAAGCTCTCTTATTATTTCCATAACTATGTCAGTTTCAATAATGAAACAATTATGATAGTGGGGAACATGAAGATCTAAGTCAAGTTTGGCCCAAAGATATTCAAAATCTAGTTTTATGTGTTAGACCTTGATATTTCATACAACATGATTCTTGGTCATCTTTAGACTGCTTCTATGTAGGCTATCATGTCACCCAGATTTTGCATAGTGCAGTTTATGCATGAAGGTGAGGTTCATACCTTGGAGGTTGACCTAGATCCTTAGACATTTCTCTACACAATGATAAATACCTTAGGTAAGGCTTTGGTTATCTCCTTAGAAGGGTCTATATATTATTTTACCCCCCATTTTTTAATCTCACTTCCTTAAGGATGAATTATTTGACCTGGTTGAGTATTGGTCGATATTCATTCCTTCAAAGTTCACCACACATCAACCAAATCCCCCTTCTACTCCATGACACCAGGCTATCCCATCTCTTTTTGGAGACCTCTTTCAAGATGTCTCTCTAGATGTTGAGCTCCCCCTTGTGTTGTTCTTTGTCCATAAAAGTGTAGGCCCTCTCCATGCATCTCCCACTGAGACTACTAGGATGGACAAGTCTGATATTGATTGATATTTCATTCATGTTATGATATGAAACCTGTTTAAGGAGAGAAAGGCTTACACCAAGCTCATGTGGGCTTGTTGTAAGCATCATTATCCACTTGATTTCCTTGGTTTGGATATTTTTCTCACAAATGGGCTAACTCCAGGCCTTCTTATAGTGAATGTCTTGGTGATTGAACTTGAAGTGTTAGAAGACTCATTCCCTCTCATACCTGAGTGTTTTGAGGAAAGTAATGCTATGGATGTTTAAGGATCCATAGATGTAAACCTTGGAACTTAAGTAAGGCCTAAAATCATCAAGATCAGTACTAGCCTTACTCCTAAGGAACATGATGTTTTAGTCATCTTCTTGCTTGAATTTTTAGACATATTCACTTGGGAATACATTGATATGAAGGGAATGGATCCTAACATATTCATCCATAACCTTGTTATGGATAATGGGACTCATCTTATTCACCAAAAGAAATAACCCATGGCTTTTAAAGTCTCTTAGTTGGTCAAAGTAGAGATCAAGAAACTCATCTAATTTGGCTTTATCTAAGCTATTAACTACCCCTGGTGGATTTCCAACATTATCCTCATTCTCAAAAAGAATGGGAAAATCTAGATTTGCATCAGCTTTTAGGATCTCAATATGGCCTACCTAAAGGATAACTTTCCTACTCCTTTGATAGACCATATTATTGATTAAACTACTAGTTTTGAGATCATGTCCCTCATGGATAGTTTCTCTAGGTACAACCAAGTCCAAATTACACCTGAAGACTAGCACAAGATGACGATCACTACCCCATGGGGTATCTTTTGTTACATCACCATGCCTTTTGGTCTAAATAATGTTGGGGCCACGTAGTTGTGTGCCATGACTCATGTTTTTCATGACTTAATCTACAAGATAGTTGAGTGGTATGTTGATGACATCCTCAAAAAATATTGTAAGTGAGATGAGCATGTGTGAGACCTCATAATCATCATTGAGCATCTTCGAGAGTATACTATTAGTTTCAACCCTAGGAAATACATTTTTGTCATTTTATCTAGAAATATTATTGGCTTCCTCATCTCATAAAGGGGCATTGAAGTGGATCTCAAAAAAATAAAGTGATCCTTGAGATGCCTCCCCTATAAAACCTCATCTAGTTACATTCCTATCTAATAAGACTCAACTTTCTCAAATGTTTCCTATAGGAGTATGCTCACAAATCCATACCCATCACATGTCTCTTGCACAATGACACTCTATTCTTGTGGTCTACTGAAGTCCAAGTGGCTTTCAAAGAATTGAAGCATCTACTTCATAATCCTCCCATCTTGATGGCACTCATTAAGGGGTGTGAGTTCATCTTATAGACCTCTATCACTGATCTTTTCATCAGGGGCATGATATGCCAAAAGGATGACACCAGTATGGAGAGAGTTTTTAATTACATCTCTCACATGTTGGTTGGCCCTAAACTCAACTATTCTCTGATTGAGCATTAGTGCCTCTATCTCATCTTCACCATGAAGAAGTTACATCATTATATGTTGGACTAGACTACCAACATAATTATCCAGTCTGATCTACTTCACTACTTGCTTAGTAAGACACATCTTGTTGGTAGGACTATGAGGTGGATCATGTTTCTTCAAGATTTTGACCTCTGCATCATTAACCAAAATTCCACCAAGGGCTTAGTTGTAGCTAACCAAATTATTTAGTATCCACTACCCAATTCAAACATGGAGTTAGTTGATGATTCCTTTCCTGATGATATGGTTTACTTAGTCGATCATGTTGAGGTCTCTGAGTGTGGTTGGTATCAATATATTATCCATTACCTTGTAGACCAATCTTATCCTAATAATACATCCTCACAAGAATGCTATCAGATACATAAGATCATGACCTAATATGTCATCATTAGTGGTGTCCTATTTAAGAGGGGTCTCAATGGTGTGTTGATGTAGTGTCTCACCCCCAAAGATATCCCTCTTACACTTGATGAGTCCCATGAGAGCATTTGTGGTGGCCACTCAGGAGGGAAAACCACCACTCAGTATAGTATCAAGATGGGCTACTACTAGCCTATTATTGTTAAGATGCAGTCTAATACAATAAGAAGTGTAGGATGTGTCAAGTCAATGGGGATGTTATCCATGCCCAAGCTAACATATTAGACTCTATTTCAGCTTCTTGGCATTTCTTAGTTTGGGCTCTTAACTTTGTCAGTGAGTTCAAACCCACCTCTTTTGATGGCCATCATTAATTCATCCCACCACTGACTATTTTATGAAGTGGTTTGAGTCCATGACTCTTAGCATCATGTGTGGGAATACCATTACCAAGTTCATCTTGAACCAACTTATTTGTAAGTTTGGGTTTCCCACTATGATCATGGCCAAAAATGGCCCAAGCTTACAAAGCCCTGAGATGCATGAGCTCATTGAACATTTTAGTTTCAAGCTCCATTAACCCTTTATCCATCACCCCTAGGGAAATGGGAAAGTAGAATCTTCAAATAAAACTTTGAATAAGATGCTTCTTCATATCATTTCCTAGTCCAAGAGAGACTAGCACCTCATGATCTATCCTTCCCTTTGGGCATATTGAATTGCTTCTAAATAGCCATAGGGGTAACCCCATACTCTTCCATGTATGGGTCTAAGGTTGTTATTCCCTTAGAGGTATTAATCCCTTCATTATAGGTTAATACATTTGATTTTATTTTCAATGAGGAAGAATGCATCACTTGCCTCACCAATCTTGAGTAGTTAGATGAGTGATGCCTGAATACCCTTGAGTATAATCATGCTTACCAATGCCATTAGTGCCACCAATTCAATAAGTTGGTGCACCATAATTAATTCAAGGTGGGTGATATAATCCTTATTTTTTATAAGGATCACTGTAAGAAGGGAAAACTTGAACATAAGTAGTTTGTCCCTTTTATCATCACCATCTCTCTAGAAAATGGGGATTTTCATCTCTCAACCCTTGAAGGTAAACCCCTACAGTACCCTATCAATGGTTTCTACCTCAAGACATTTCATGTATAGGGCCCACATGGCCCTCAAGGAAAGTTACCTATGGTGGTAAGGTGAACCTTTCCTCTCTTCTATCACCACTAACCTCTATGCTACTAGTATATGTGTGTGCACATGGGTTCTTTATTATCAATTCCTATTGTCTAATCACATGTATCTAGTAGTTTATATCTGATGAAGCATGCACATCACACACAAAATAATATACACACATATGATAATAATGAGAAAACCATTGTATGTATATCATAAAAATAACATGTTTTCTATAGATACATCACATGGGCTCATAGTCCTCGAAAATTGCCACATGTGTGGCTACATATGCATGCCCAATCAACCTATGATTGGGAAGTATCTATGATAGTAATGATTTAACTAGATATATTGATCTCTACCTCTTTACCAATCAAGATACGATATCTTCCAATTTATCCATCTAATCTACCCTCATTCTAGGTGCCTCAACTCTTCTTGCTTGCTCAGAAGCTAGTTCAACCCATAGTCAATTGATCTCAGCCTCTACTCTCACTAGTCTCACCTTTGTCTCCATTATAGTTACCCTATGGTTTGATGAATTGGTTTTCATATGTATAATCCTATGTCATCCCCTCATTAGCTTGAGTGAGGCTCATACACCCACACACCAAAATTAATTATATGGCTCTTCCCCTATCAGTAGATGTGGTACCCTCTCTGTCAGTGGTGTGCCTACTATATTAAGGAATAACTCCCTCAGTAGGAGGTCCACCTAGGTTCCATTCTATCTAGGCTAGTCTCTTGCACACACACACAGAGCACATATGTTAGTCTCATATATACTCTCACTAAAGATGAGTATCAAGATGAAGTGATATATAGTAAATACACATGTCTTACCTAGAAGTGATTATGGCCTCTACGGCCCTCCTATTGGTCATACTCCTCTTATAGGTGGTAGTCTTTATTTTGGTGGCATATCTCCAATGTAATCCACTCATTCTACCTTAATTGTCATCTGGGATCACCCCCATCTAGCCTAGAGTGTGCTTGTCTCCCTCATAGAACCTACCTCATTAAATGATGGTATGATCATTATGGAACTTAAAACCCCTCTCATCCTAATTAGGGCTCTACTTTGGTATCCTCTAGCCATGATATAGACCTATGGGGATATTTGATGTATCTTGATAATACATCTACATCTAAGGTGGTTCACATGGGTCCCACCCTCTCTATGAACCATACATCCAGTGTTGTTCCCTCTTCCAGTGTAAGGTATGCCTTATTGCCATATGGAAACCCTAGCCACATCAATGGGATCCTCTCATAGGCAAAGGACATGAGTAGACTAGGCTATGTCAATCCACTTGACCATATGCACTGAATGTGATCCAAATGTTGGTATAATCCTCTTAGGATGTACTGGCCCTAGGAAAATCTTTATCCTCCCTTATCTCAATAGATCGTACCCCTAGTGATGACTATAAGATCTATACACCATGTATATTTTTCTACTGATGGGGTCCCACCAAGTAGATCTTTGTTATTTCTACATCTTGCATCAGTGGTAACTCTATCTCTCTACCCATCGACTCCACTCTGTAGAGTCTATAAACATCCTCTATGTTAAGGATGACCTCTATCTCAAGCCCCAGCTAGAACACATGTCTCTCGGGTACCCATAAAGTCACCAATGTGTATACCAAGTCTCTGGAGTAACATATTGATGGTATGTGTATTAACCACAAAATTCCTACTCTCTACAGGTGATTCTAGTCTACCATTAGTAAAGTGTTGACTTCCTCAACCAACTATGTGGGGACTCTCTCCCAATTGGTCACCTCACATAGTCCATCTAGTCGTGCTAGATTCTATCTCACCTATGAAGGTCCTCCATCCTCTAGTAGGCTAACTCCTCTACATGTCTGAAAAAATAAGAAAATTGGCAAATGGATTAGTCAACTACCCAAAAAAGAGTAAGATCAAGTATAAAAATTGTAATCTACTACATTTTCTATCTACCTCTTTTTTCTCCCTCCCTTCTTTTTTGGCCCATTTCAAGACCTCTCAAGATCCACAGAGGCCCTTTTTGACCCCTTAATGCATATGACCATGACTTTCTAGGAAAATTCATGGCTTGGTCCTCCCATGCCATGCCCTATGTTGGGATGCCTTGGGAGCCCCATGGCTCCTCTTTTCTCTCTCCATAAGGCACTGTTTAGACCCTTACTAGTCATGATTGCTCTGTGTCATTGAGCCCATCAATTTAATTACTTGTTCCACTTGATTTGTCTATCAAATCACCTAGAACAAGCCAAATTGCATGTAAGGCATCCCAAACCTAAAAAAATGAATAAATTTGACAAAGTTTGTTCATTGAACTTACCTGAACCATCTTGTGCATCTCTAATGCTCTCATGTGTCCTTGTATGCTCCATTTAGGATTTGGTTGCTCATGGGCTCTTGTATGGCTCTCTCGAGAGTCAAAATGACCTATTTTCTCTCTTTTCCCCTCTTTTAGCCCCTTTTTCTTACTTTTAGTGGGTCTTTTTTGGGTTTTTTGCTCATTTTTTGCCTTTCAGACCATGAAACCTTCATCTTATAGGTTTAGGCACATTCTAAACACATTAGCATCTTCCATTTTTTAATATGAGGCTTCTTTGGGCCCAATTTGGCCTCATTTTGGTTCTTAGGACCCATTCTAAGTATCTGCTAACCTCTTAAGCCTGTGTCCCATCTCATGGGCACCCAAGGATAGAAGTTACTTGTTGTATTTATTTTAGTTAGTCATTTATTTTCTTTTATATATTTTATCCATTATAACTCCCTCTCTTTCTTGTTTCATTATGGTTATAGGTAGGGTTATCAGCTAGATATGGTGGTTTAGGACTTACTCTAGTCTTACTGACTAGTCTTCATTTTATTTAAACTTCCCCCCACTTTCCCTTGTTACCTCTTGCCATGGTCAGTATTGCTCAACCGTTATGACTGTGACTTGATTTCATTATTTGTTTTGCTTGTGTAACTCACACTACTTCACTTTGAGATCACCTTTATGTAATAATTTGTCTTGCATCCTTGATCCCAATTATGGTGCACCTCTTAGTGGTGATTCAAACTGATGGTGATAGTCAAGGTAACCTAGGATCAGTAGCTATAACTTGAGTTATCAATGATCAGTGGGGCCATAATCTTGTTATGGCTAGTTTCTTCCTTACTAGTAAGATGAATAATACTATTGAGTATCACATAATTGTTATAACTTTGACCAATTCCTATGAGTTAAGCACATACTATGTGTATTTATTATCTAACTCACTCTTAGCCACTTCTCAACTCACCAGTGTCTAGGCCATCCTTAGCTCTGTGTTGCTCCCCCTCTCTGAGGTGATGCATGATTTGTTCTCTTTTTTTGAGGATGTCTAGTTCACCCATATCCCTCATAGGGAGAACATTAGGAATGACACCCTAGTGAATGTCATTTTGTATAGTATGATGTGATTTTATGTCACTTATGTCCCTTCTTTATAGGAACTAGAGTTAGATTTTGGATTATGCAGTATTTTCACTCTCACCTGTGGATTGCACCATCAACTTATTTTTCCACCATCCTTATTTGGTAAGTGTAGGTAATTTTTCCTTTTATCTTTACAGTTATTATTTTTTATTTACTTTAGTCTATCTTATAGGTACTACACAACACTCCTTGTTCATTCGAATATTGATTGCTTATACCTTGAGGGCATATATAATCATACTTCCCATGACCTTACTCCTCTTTATGATTATATATCATCTCAAATGAAGAATATTAACCCTAAAAATCCTACTCTAAGACATCTACCACCTATTTTGACCTCTCTCACATCATATTCCTATGCCCCATACATCTCTAGTTCATATTGGGCCTTTTGCATGCAAGACAAGCCTTTCTAGAGACCTCCCAGGGCCTCTTGAGAGCCTATGGACCAACCCAAGTCAAATTTTAACCCAATCCATAGCTTTTGTGAAGGAAACCCATGGCCTAGGCCACATGTTTTCTTCACCAAAGCCATAGCCTAGGTAGAATGTTGTAAAAGGCCTAGATTTGAAGCCAAATGACCAAAAATGGCTACTTTTAGGTCATTTGGTGGATTTGGGAGGGGATATATGTCTCTTTATAATTAATTTGAGTTTTCTCTCTCTTATCATTCCATCTCTTGACTCTCATGCCTTCTTGAATCTCTATTGGTTCATTCTTGGCACTCTTGAGGTTGATTGGGGATAGAAAATCCCATATGCTACTACACTCTTGCTTGGAGACTCCATTACTACTCTCAATTATTATAGATTCCTTGTGGCATGATTCCAAGCTCCTAAATTTAGCATTTCACATAATTTTTGCACTTTGTTGGAGGTCTTACACCATTACAAGTTCTCACTTCACCTCCTCCTTTGCTCTTGGCTCTTGGTTTGGACTTTAGCTTGCACCTAGCTTGGTCTTACTCCTACATTGCTTCCTAGATTGGATTCCTGGTTGGTAAAAAAATTTCACTTCATCTTTGAGCTTGATCTAAGGTCACTTTTCTAGGAAAAGTGAAACTCCATTATTTGTGTAGTGTATATGCTAGGGTTTGAACTGTTTAGTGAAATAGTTGTTTTGCATGTTACTTAGAGTAGTTTCCAAAGTTCATTGCATTTGTATATGTTTAAATAATATCTTCATTTCTTGAAATATTCCTTTGTTTCATGTCATTGATCTTTGGAATCCTTCCTAATTGCATAAGTAGAGATATACATGTTCAAAACACACTAGAAAACTTGCTCAAACATTCTCTCCCTCTCTTGCTAAAACTAGAACATTGCATGACTAGAAAATAGTAGTGTTTATTTGAAAGGATAAATCAAATCTAGATTAGGCATGCTCTTAAACCCTTATCTAAAAATGCCTTTATTGTGTAAAATGTCTTTCATTAGATTCAAAGTGCCGTAATTGCTAGATTAATGTTTCATTATTTATCTCATTTCATTCAACATTGTTGCTTTCATATTATTTATGCAACCAATAGTATAGTTTTATCCACTTGTCTTACTATTGTTGGATCAGTTAGAGGTGTTTATGTGTTGTGCATGCTAGCCCCAACCTGGTTTACAAATCTACTTATATCTTGGTGTAAACCAACAAAATGGATATCCATTATATACCTCTTATATCCCATAGAACCCCTGAGCCTTCTATCCTCTTAGTGGTTTGGTTTATCACCCTATCAAACACTGGTGGTTTTGTTTAGATTATTGGAGCTATAGTTTCATGTTGATCTTGTATTGCTTTATTTTCCAAATTTTCATCAATACCACACCACTTATATGGGACTTTCAAGGTTAATCATATATTTATTTCACATTTATCTCTACCATTTGTGTATGTAATTTGGTTTTAAATGGTTTTCAACCATTCTATCATAAGTATTTTTACAAACAATGAGAATAATGGTACCAAATCAAACCAAAATATTTGTCCTAAAGGTATGCAATAAATTATGAATTTTAATAATCCCCCTTAGCCTGATATTTGTTTACAAATTGATTCTATTAATAATGTTTAAAATCATATGAAAATAATATATTTATATCTTTTTATGTTGGTCTTATCCACTATGAGGAATCCCTTAATACCTAGATTCATTTATCATTAATAATTTTTTAGTTTCCAAATTACTAGTGTTTGAAATTTCACCAAGGGTTTTTCCTTTTTCCTTTAGATATCCCTATCTATTCCAATCCCTCATTTCTAGGTATGTTTATTGTTTCTTTAATAATATGCTCATGATTGTTTCCCTTGGACCCATACTTTCAAAGTCTTAAACTAGACCTCCCTTAGGATGCTTGTTTTGATAAAACTTTCTAGCCTTCCAATTTATCTATAGGATTTTATTGATGAGATTTTAAAACCCATAAGGTGGGTTAATTCCCATAAGTAAAGAAAGTTTTAATTATCTTGTTTATGTTGAGGTAAATTTGACTAAGGACTTGAAATATTCCATTAATATTCAATTAGGTATAAAGTATTAAGCACATGAATTCACCTACTTTAATATCTCAAACATTTTATTTCTATGTTAGTCGCTTAAACATAGAATTCATAATTTTCCTCTTATGGGTTGGTAAAATCTCTCTACCAAAAAGGTGCCTTCTAAAAATAAAAAGGTGGTCGAGAATAATGATTGTTCAAAAATGGTAGCTAATTAAAAATCCTCCACTAAAAACAAGGGTTCTAAGCCAACCAATGTCCCCTTACTATAAAATCCTCCTTCAAGAAAAAATGGAATTTCATGGTCCCCATATAACCCTCCTCAGTCTCATAACTCTTTGATGGCCTCTTAGATTCACTTTTCTCAAGTTATTTAGCCTTAATAAGTTATTGCCACACTAGGACACCCTCCACAAGTGGTCATACCAATCAATAATCACTTAATTTTTGGAAGTATAATATCAAAAGGTAGGTATGAATGATAGGTGTGTGATGTATAACTGATGTATAATATTTTTTATGTATTCATCACATGATTTTATATCAAAAATTTATAATAAGATGAAGATAATCCTTTGAGAGATAAATTAAAGGTTAGGAATGCAAAGAAAAAACATATTTGAAGCTTGATGAATACTATTCATTTGTAAAGGAAAAGAATTCTAACTATGAGATACTAATATAGAGATATATTTATGGTTATTTAAAATTATTTTGTGTTGTTTAGTGTGTGTGCATTCCTCTTTTTTTTTAAAGTTTGTGAATATAACAATGGATGTTCCTTGTGTAATAAGTTATTTTTCAATGAGTATTCACTACATTTGAAACAATGAATGAATTTTCTTTCCATATCCTCTTAAATTAAATTTTATCAAGTTATTTATCCTCAAGTAAGTTATTCCCACACTAGGATACCCTCTAAAAGTGTTCATACCAATCAACAATCATATAATTTTTGGAAGTATAATTTGAAGCATAATATCATAGGGTAGGTATGAATGATAGGTGTCTGATGTATAACTAATGTATAATATTTTGTATGTATTCATCACATGATTTTATATCAAAATTTTGAAATAAGATGAAAAGAATCCTTTGGGGGATAAATTAAAGGTTAGGAATGCAAAGCAATAGAACATCTTTGAAGCTTGATGAATAATATTCATTTGTAAAGGAAAAGATTTATAATTTCCAACTATGATATACTAATATAGGGATCTATTTATGGTTCTGTTAAAATTATTTTTTATTTTTTAGTGTGCATATTTTCATTATTTTGTTTGGATTTATTTGTGAATATAAAAATAATGGATGTTCCTTGTGTAATAAGTTATTTTTCAATAATATTTCACTACATCTAAAATAATTAATGAATTTTCTTGCCATATTATTGTCTATGTTCTAAACCTATAGTGGAATTCACATAAAACAACCTTAGCATGTTATGATGTGAATTTATAGGAACCTCTACTAATATTAAGTGTAGAAATTGAAACATGTTGAAATGACTACCATGTCAAAGAGATATAGAATTATGGTTGGATGAGAGAAATTATAAATTCATAAAAGGAGAGACCAAATGAATTGGAAGAGTGATGAAGGACATCATAATTTATAACATTCATGGTGAAATATATGAAATGTTATGTTGCAAGTTTTTGTAACTATTAGTCATGCGGTTGTCAAAACTAGAATATGATTCATTCAGGACAAGAAAAAGACAACACTTTATCTAGACTGAAGAAATTTTATAATTATTGAGTTATTATGGAATTGATTGCATGCATGATATATATCATTATTTATCAAAACAATTGATGGATACATCACTAAATTTTTCATGTAGGGTTACATTGTGTTTAAATTTGTGTAAGATTTATTTGTGAGAGGCATCAAAGGAAAATTAATGTATTGACTACCTATACTTCTAAAGGCATTGGTTGTGGAGAAGGCCATGGTACCAATCCCAGTTGATATGGATTCATAATTTAGGGTGTTAAGGGGATGTGGACTTTAAGGGAGTGAATGATGAAGATTTGAGAGAGGGAACTTAGACCTGAACCCAAAAGACAAAAGACACAAAAAATAAAAAAGAGAAGATAATTATAGGGCTTGGGAGAGATTTAATAAAATCAATAAAATAAACAAAATGATCCTTATGTAATTAAAAGTAAAATTAGAGTATAGATGTAAAATACTTCCTTAAGAGATAGACCTCTAAAGAGAGCTACAAACATGGAAGAAGGAGAAATTAGAGTACCCAAATGAATTTATGGTGCCAAATAGATCTAAGGAAATAATTTTTATTAGGAAAGTGATTCAAAAAAAGTAGAACAAAGAGAAAAATATATCATGAAGAGGTTGTAAATAAGCAACAAGAATCATCAGATGGTAGTTTTATGAGGCAATTACAAGGGAAGATGTTGCTTGGAGATGATGAAGTATAGTCTCTTGAAAAAGTGATGAAAAGTCACAAAGTCAATTTAGGTTCAAGTTCAAGTGAGAAAAGTACCTTATATAAGGATCATTCTTTCCAAGGGGATACATCCCTATGCCTACTTTGATAATAGAATTTAAAAGTGTATAATTTGAAATGGATAATAAGTTTTTTGACCATTTTGTAGATAAGTTTTGAAATATAAGTGTAGAAACTTAGGAGTTGGTATAAAATTAAAAGAATAATTCTACCAATTTAGTTGTATAAAATCTTAAGACACCTATGAAGCTCAGTCTAAAGTAGCCAATTATTTTGGGTGAAATTGAAGAAAACATTTCTCTCAATATGAGTGTGTATGTAACTTTAAAACCTATGATGGGTCTACTAACCCCAATGAATATTTGTTACCTACGAAAGAAATTACTAGTCTAAGGGTGTCACAACCAATGATGTGAATAAGTGCAAACTCATAGGAGCTTTGATAGGCTGAGATCTATAATTTGAATATAAAAATTATCTAACCATAATATCTATACAATATGTTAAGAATAAACTAATAGGGGAGTTTAATATGTATAAATGTGCAAGCTATACTATCCACGACCTAAAGGAAAATTTTCAAAAATCATGAGAATCTATTTGTGATTATGAAAAAATATTATTAGATGTTATAAATTGAGTAAGTTTCTAACTCAAAGGACTGCCACCCAAAATTTGGTTTTATATCACACAGACCTAATTTTTTTGTAAAGTTGATGCTTGATGAGTTGCAACCCTAGTTGGGTGGATAGAAGACTATGGAGAAAGTCTGAAGCCTATTGAAATAATAGATGCTTAGGTAGATGTTTTCATGTGAAATATGGATTAATTTCATGAAAATAATAGGCTAGATTAGTGATATGGTGCACTGAATTTAGAAAATAAGGAAATCATAGGAATGATTGTCTCAAAATCAAGATGGTGTAGTTTTATGAGATATGTCACATATTTAGACACCCTATTATCAAAATTTATCTTATAAAGCAATGCATACAATATTTTCATAGCCTATACTATAATTTTTAAAATTTCCATAACCACTATGCAGTAGATTCTAGTTGTGAAACTAAGAGTTCCAAGTCTAGATGTGGATATGGTCTCAGTTACATAATATGATCCTAATTGGATGCCCAAATCTCTATAGTATTTACCTACATAATCTCCTTAGTACCAACCTCAAGGTTTCAAAAAATAGATAACACAATCACCACAATATTAAACTAGATGGCACATTCAGCTCCATAATACCAACAAACTATGATTTTTGTCTCCATCAAAATTATCAGGTTCCACCTTCCTTTGTAGATTTATCATGGGGGATATGATGGATAGTGAAAATAAGGGTGGAGTTGTTCATAAATAAAATAAGAATATCAAGGAGGATACAAAGGAGGATATTAAGGAAGTAACCAAAAATATAGACAAGATAACATATAGGACAAACAACCTCTTATTTTTTATGTGTAGTAAATACAATCTCATCGCATGAAATTTTCCCTAAAACCCATAAATAAATACATATTTTTTTTATTGTAAATTATATGGTAGCACAATATAGATAATTATCAATTCCAAAAGAAATAAAGAAAGGATAAACTAGTGTGCAATGTGAATATGGTAAATGCACAACGAAAATACTCTGTGTATCTATAAGATTTCACTCGAAAATATTACATATATCAAGGATTTACACCCTTGGATATGTCACATGAGACTCTAGTTAGAAAGGTTTGGTAGGACAAGTATTTAGACCCTATAAGACGGAAGGTATTGGTGTCTAAAATATCATAATTTATATAAAAAATAAAAAATTGGAGTGCTCTCGAAGGAGATGTTGCAATGTTGTAGTGAAATTTATCCATCCAAATTTCACTACTCTATTTTATAATTTTCATATATATATATATATATATATATATATATATATATATATATATTTGATATTTTACGAGACCCCATAGTGCAATGAACAAGGCATTATTTTTTATTGGCCCAAAGATAGTAAGTTGTAGATTTTATGTTGTGGGCTCAATAGGAAATTAATTGAATTAACTCCATTATTAATTATTTAATAATTAATTAATGTTAATTAAAGTCATTTTAATGACTATACTTTTTTGCCCATTTGATATATTAATTATTTTTATATTTAATCTTGTTTCAAAATGCAAGTTACATTTGCCTAAATAAAAAATCAAAAGAGAGGAAAATGAATGGCTTTTCATCTTGCTTGGTGGAGGAAATTTTGTACAAAAGAATAAAAATCTAGATTTTTTGTGGGGGTTCTTATTTATTGGAAGATCTTGGAGAGAGATAGTTGTAACTTGTGTGGAGTTATGTGAACTTTAGATTGGAGAAAATGAACTACAAGCAAATGGGTGGGATTGTTCTTGGGTTTTGTATAATTTATATCCTTTGTTTATGAATTCTGAGTTACTATTTGTAGATGAAGGCTCCATTAAAATTGTACATTTTCTTGATTATTTCCACCCTATGGTGTTTATAAACTTTATGTTGAAAATACCATGTATGATATTTCTTGATGTCCATGATTTTTTTTGTGTTTAATCTCAAGAAAACTTTGTACCAATTTTGTGTAATTTAGTTTATGAGGAGACTTTATGCTTCTAGGCATCCCCTTTTATTTCCAAACCCGTGCTACTCTTATGTTCGTTTTTATGTGAGAAGGAGGATTTCATTTTTTTATTTACTCTTTAATTATCATGGTGGTTGTCTACTTTCATCCCATTCTATATTTCTCTTATATTCCCATTTTATTTTATATATTGTTTCATTTTATGCTTTTGGGTAAAAAGTACACAAAACCCCTAAATTATTCATATATTATGAGGGACATATCCATCTCAAATGTATAGGAGAATCACCATTCTATATGGTGGTATCTCCAATTGTTGGTAAGTTTGATTTACCTATTGTTGGGTGAGTCACAAAACTATGGCAACCAAATTTTACACCAACTATTTTTGGTGACTCTGCTATGGATTTAAAAAATGCCTTTGATTCCTAAATTTTGAAGAGAATATTCCCATTGAAAAATAATATTGGAGACTCTATTGAAGATATACTTTGAAATGATGTAATACAACCTATGATTCTAATTTTATAATTTTTTTATTGTTGGCCATGGTCTGATTTTGGTTGCAGGGATGAATAAATTCAAGATGAAACAAAAGTATGCATACTTTAGAAACATTAGATGGCAAAAGAAATAAAAAATAGAAGTGTTTCAAATGAGCCCAAATTAGGGGCTCATTGGGTTTATACAAATAATGATAAAAAAAATGTTTTCATCTTCATACAAACCTTCAGATAAGATCCAATCCATGAAGTTGTGGATGATAATAAAAGAGTTTAGATTCTCAAAAACTTTTATGGAGTCATACAAGTAAAAAGGAAATAAGAGTACTCAATCCAAATTTTAACTTAAATGAAAGAATGCACAAAAAATAAAAATTAAGCCACCTTTCAGGAGCATGAGATGAGTCATGACGGTAGTGGGCTTCATATTGGTAAAGAGATGGTGTGTAATTATGTTGAACATGAGCACATGAAATGTTTTGAAAAACAAAAAAGAAGCAACCCACAATAAATTTCCAACCATTTAGAGTGCTAAGAGGTTTTATCCCCAAGCTCACATTTTGGAGGTGCCTATGTGAAATTCAGTCCAGCCATTCATGGTTGAAGAATCATAAGAGAAGCCAAGAGATGAAAGTGTTGGAGGTATGTCTCATGTTTTCTATGTTTCAAGTTTCAAGTTAAATCAAACCTTTTTCATTCATGATAAAAATGTGAGTGATTTTTACATTCTAGTTATGCAAGTTCAAGTGTTTGAATCCATTTTTATCTTTCCTCCCATGCCTCATTTCTTTCCCATGGACATAATTAAAAAAATGTTGCTGTCCTTACTCTTATATTTGAGAAAAATTTCCTCACCATGCCAAAAATTTCCCTATAAAGGCTCATACTTTTCCCAATCTGTAATTGTCTTTATTTAGTGTTGTAGTGTTTTATGTTCCTTTGTAAATAGTTTATCTTTATACTATTTTTGGCTTGTGTTGTTTATCCCTTTCATTTTATTATTGTGTGTATGTTGGTGTTCAATAAAACCTAGCTTTTTTATTGTGGTATTCTCTACTTCTCCCCGTGTTGGTTTCTTAATCCCACAAGATGTTTGGTTGGTTGTGCTCTTTATCATAGAACCTTATGTTTTTAATAAATTATATAAAAAATGTCATATTCATATTTTCTTTAGATCCATTCATTTGGTGTGCATATGTTCTATCTAATTCATCATTGGATGGCAAGGTGTTTTATTGGTTGTGTTCTTTCCAACAAACTTTCTAATTCAGGAGAGTTTTGAATAAATATTATCTAAATTTGGTGAGTTTATGTGTGGATGACTATGAGACAAAGCAATGAGTGCATGAATGTAATGTTGGACTTTGAGGGAATTTACATTTTTGAGTTAATAGAGCAATAATAATTGTTATTTTACATTATGTATGTTGCCATAAATAACATAACAATCTTCAACAAGGAGGAATTTATTTTGGATGGGGAAACAAAATTCACATTTGACCATTTTTAGAATGGAAATTGGATTAATTAAATAGTATGAAAATATTTTTAAAGGTCTATTTTATATTGTGATAATTAATGTTGAAGATTTTAATCAATATTTTTATCAAAAGATACCTAGAATAAGTAACAAGTTATAGGAAAACTTCATATCCAAAATATATGGTGGATAGGTTGAGATAGCCACAATGCCTCCTTTCAATCCACTTGAGTATCAGGAAACTATGGAGAAAAACAAAAACATATCATGGACTAGAAATTAGTTCATATTTACAGAAGGCATAATACTTGAGAATGGGATATATGTCTGTAGAAACAACTTTTGTAATTATTATATGTCAATGATGTGTCAAGCACAAGGTCCTCAATTTAAGGAACAACTTGTGAATGACACTTTTGAATATGATCCACTTATATATAATAGTATTAATTAATCATGTGAAACCCAAGATAGCCTAACTTTCATAGCCAAAAATAACCTTGTTTAGCACAAAATATCACTTATAGGAGCTCTATCTCATTTTAATTTTAATGCACCACTAATAGCTGAAAGTAGTTATTTGGGATGAGTCATGAAAATTAATAACATGGGTATGCCAACCCTTATTTATTGAAACAACTTAGGTGGTAATATGGTTTCACCAAATAGGCTAAGTCATGACATGGAATTTCTATGACAAATTAGTTTTTGTACTCAACTATTAAATCACTTAACCATGAATATGGATATACCAGAGACTATGGGCAAGTTTAGCATGAATGTTAATTTATGTTTTGTAGAGTGCCTTGCTAGGAGTAGTTCAGATTCTATCACATTAAGTAATGTAGGGAAAGGCCAAGGATATATTCTAATCTTATCAATTGAATCTTGGGAGGATAGAACAATGATTTTTAGGAACTATGAAGGCATTCAAAACAGTGGAAAGAAAAATCAACAAAAAGAATATGCCTAAAAGAATGCAATATGCTTAGGTGCATTATAAGAAATGTTATCATGATGTCCACTATGATAACTATGATTTTGATAATCATCTATTTATGAATTTTGTAGAATTTATAGAGAGTATAGAGCTAGATGGTGGAGATTTTATATTGGAAATAAGAATATTAGTAAGTCACCAAGAATTGGTGAAAGTTGTATTTCACATTCAAGAAGGTATTCATTGGTAATACAAAGCTAGTATATGAATAAACCATTTAAATTTTAATTTTTCCCCTGTAATATGTTAATTCCATAGGTATGTCTCAAATAATAAGTTTGTATAGTGCTCAAATTTCTTTTTATTAATTTATTATAGGTGATAGATTTTGAGTTTTGTATGGTGTAGAATGATACATATCTGGCTTTTTGATTAAAAATGCTCACATTTTATTAATTGTTTCTCAATGGAAAGCTTCTCCCACTACATATTTATCCATAAGTTCTTCATGATGAGATTAACAATGCCACTTACAACAATTATGGAAAGTTCATGGATTGGTGTTATATTGTCAATGGATAAAAATAATGGCCTCATGGAACAAATATTTATAATGGTAGAGTTAATTAATTATGGTACATGATATTTAAAGTGATAAAAATTGGACCATAGGATCAAATCTACTAATGAATTAGAGTATGATATGATACAAGGTTGAATTGGAAGCTCCATATGTCAATCAAGGTTTTCTATGATAAGGTTGTAGATGGGGTGTAAAGGGGGAAAAAGCATATGGAGTAGTTAAAATTTCATGAGGAAACCATGGAAAATAATCAACATTGATTGAGGTGGGCCATGAAAATACAATTGGCCATGAAGAGGGAGTTTGTATAGACTGATTCATCACCCAAATAACAAGTTAAATGAGAAGAAATGGTTGAGTAGATGGATCTTAAAGTTTTTTACTATGAACCATCAAATTAAAATTTTGATGTATATAGGTTTGGTATAATATTGTGATAACTATTGGCTTTTAGCATCGCTGACTTGATATTCCAAATGATATAGATCCTATAATTATAGACATCATAAGATAATGTTATCATAATGTTATCATTTTTGATATCATGACTAATTTGAGAAATTTACAAAGATCTCTATTGTCCACACAAGTAACTAGGTCAAGTGTTATAAATAATCAGCTATCAATGTTACATAAGGGACAAGTACCAACTAAAATTGATTTTCATATAAAATTCAAGAATGATTTTGAGTAGTAAGAGTATTTTGATCCAAATTTGGCAGATGAAGAGAGATAATAAAGTTTATTTTCAACTTGAGTCTAGCATAGTGAAAGGCCTTCATCAAAACCAAAGTGTGATTTGGCTGACATAAAGATATAAAGGCTTTGGGTACAAGCATGCATTGAGAAATTTGTTCAAACAAAGCCCACGTAGAAAAATAGGTGCATTTCATTGAATCATTTCATCAAATAGTTTGTAGGTAAGAAAATGAGTTAAATAGTGGTCAAGAAAAATGCAATTTATAGGTGTAAAATTTGAGTGCATAGTCTTTCCTGCACTATCCCAACTCATATGAAATTAATTTTTTTCATGATGAAGGCTGATAACTTTCAATTAAGCATAAAAATTCATTGAAGCATTTTGTCAATTAGTTCATGGGAGGATAAATGTTATAATTATTGGTTTAAAAATTAGTGCAATTGACATGTATTTCAAATTCAATGTCCTCCATAAGAATCCTCCAAGCTAGTACTAGGTCAATGGTCAAGTGAGATAAGTTTCTCTGAGTCATTTTGTTAAATATTTGGTGTTAATTTTGTTTCTATTCAACTTGGAAAATAAATTTATCTGATGCAAGTTGTCAAGTAGTGTATCAACATTATTGAAAGTGATAATATTGAAGGAAAAAAAATCATCATAAATGATAGTGGACAAAATCACAACAATTCAATATGATTCTAGTGATGGCTTTCTTAGAGAGTTGGTTAAAATGGTGGTAATGCCTATGGAAGATATGCAGCTTTTATTTTCAACTGATATAAATTAGTTGATCAATAATTTAAAATATGTGGTTTTTTAAGCCAATGGCTTATCACTAAGAATTCATGACTTCATGGATCATGTTAATAACCTGGAGCATCCTACCTGCCTGCATCAAGACTATGCAAAAAAACTAGTCTCTCATCAAATGCTTCATTTGAAATGGTATAATGGAGAAAATGGTGGAGTACATAAAGATTAACTAAGCTTGTTTTTATAAATTTACATAAAAATAGGTTGCATATATTCTTTAGAAAGAGTAGCTAGTGTACCATTGGATACTAACTACTATGATAATCATAAAGAAACTACATATCCTCTATTCCTCTAGTATATGATGACAACATTGAACCAAATAGAGCATGTGTATAGGGTATTAGCTAAGTGGGTGAATTTTATTCACCAAATTGCTTCTTCGATAGGTCAGGTTGTTTTCCATGAGCAAAGTAGGTTCTACTCTGATAGGCTACAAAAGCCAGTTTGTGTGGAGGTAGACCTTTCTTATGACCTTAAAGAGTTTAAAGAGATTCAAGTTGGGGATTTGAGACTCTAAAAAAAGGTTCTATATATTAATTTTCCCAATACCTACTTTCAATGCCAAACTACTAACCATAAAATTTGAGATTGTCCCCTTCAACTAGCCCATAACAATGTTCCCAATCGCCCATCCTCTCCTCTTAAGTCCTCTCTGGAAGATGGAGAAAACCAACTGAGGATGGATGGACTATGGGAGGGAAGAATAACAACTACATTAAATCCATGAACTCAAATGCAAGAAATCCTAAAGGAGGTAAGACATCAATAAGTAATGGCCTACGGGACCAAGCTCTTACCAAGAAAGAGCATTCAAAGATTGAAACTTTAAAAGTGATAAAACAAACCTAGGGTATACAACATCCCTCTTATAGCTAATGCTATATCTCATGATTTAGGGTATTCTCTACCCAATTTTTCTATTTTTTTAGGCTCATATACAACCTCTCTACCACTTATTGCTCGATGAGATGTACCCAAATGCTCTCATAGCCTTCTTAGGAGGTGCAAAGAGTCATAGAAAGGAGAGTATTGGGTTGAATATGATGTGAGGAAACAAGTAGAATTAGATGCTTTTTAAATTCCAATAATGGGCATTTTTTATAGAATTGTTATGATGCCTTATAAGGCTTAGAATCCAAGAATATGTCTCTTAGCACCTATCATCTATGAATTGTTCTTCAAAGAATGTTTGGGTATCTTACAAACACAAAATGCAAGTTTGTTGTGCATGATTTCAAAAGGAAGTTTCTCAAGATGGACATTTTTCATTTGTAAGAAGTGAAAGTGAAATTTTTTTTATTGATGATGATTAGTAACTCTATCTAGCATGATAATATTATTATTCATAGTAATCATGAGATATGATGTGGTGGTGTGATCACATTTATTTCTCTAAGGTGGCAGTCACACTTAGTGCAATTAGAGTGGACCCTAACAATTGATTAGTTTGGGCCCTTTTCAACATTTAAATCTAATCATTTGGATTTATTAATATTTATGATTCAAATTATACCATTGAGAATACTCATTTATGGTGATGGATTGCAGATGATCTCCCTGATTCTCAATGGGTCATTTGTGGTGAATTAAATATGGTCATGTCTCTCAAAGGAAAAGTGGGCCACCTACCAATGCATTGGGTAGTTGTCAAAAGGGAGGTGTGGTATTATATATGCACTAAATGGGTATTTCATGACCTAAATTTGATCTGTCAACCTCTAGATGGAGTGTGGTAAACCTATAGAAATCTCAGGGAAGGCCCTGCTAAGATTCTAAAGCACTTAGATTGAGAAATGATGTCTACTCAACCATATTTTTACTTCAATAAAATTATTTCTCCTCCAGTATAGGTTCTACGGTATTTTGGGCTTTCCAATCACTCCCCCATTTGGTTTCAATTGACATGGTAGTTTAGGAAACTCAAGGTTCATAAAACCCAATTCTTCCTCAATACCTCCCTGCTCAAGCATAGGCCTATTGTGGCTCACATTTGTATAGTTTAGAATATGGATCCTCATATAACCTAAGATTCTAGTTGGATTCTCTTGTGTAATAACACCATCAAAAGGACTTCTCACTTTTTGAGAATCTGTGACCACTAACTTGCTAAAATTTGATGACACTCTTACTCTACTACTTCCTCAAAGCTTAGTCATGTAACTTTATCCCTAGAAAAGATCCCTTTAATGAGATATTATAGGTCAAAGTTTCTTCTTGTAGAATCACATCCATTTTTTAGATAATTACAATGCTTGGGGAGCTCAAATCAAAGATATACTCCATTAGCTCAATATAGAGGACAAATCCTCCAAAGAGTTCTTTCAAATGATTAGATCCAAAAACTCAAAGTAGTAAATTCAAGTTATCTTTGATGCTGGTAAGAGATTATCAAAGACACCATAGATTGTTTAATTCTTTGTCCACCATTATCAACAGGTGTTCAAATCTCAATCATCCTCTATAGAGGATGACATAGCCCTTTAGTAGTGTCTCACAGTGGTACCTTTCAAACTCATTCTTTCTTAGCGAGTATCTTACAATAGGCTCTTCACTATGGATGACCTGCAAGAGGTAGTGACTCATATGGTGAATGATAAAACTCTAGGAATTGATGGTTTCCCATATAATTTTATAAAAGCCTCTAGGATCTTATGGGTTCTGACTCATACCATGTCTATAGAGAAGCCTTTCATAAACATTCTCTAGGGAAGAATATAAATAAAGGAAATATTAAATTCATACCTAAATAAGGGGATCCCAATTTGATCTATAATTGGTAGTCAATCACCCTCCTAAATGTTTCATACAAAATCATTGCTAAAGCTTTATCACTCTGATTATGTAATCTATTATTACACATCCTTCATCCTAAGCAAACAGGATTCATCAAAAGTAGATATATATTAGACAATATCTTTGTGGTTTGGGAAGGAATGGACTAAGCTAGGAGATCTAATCAAAAATCTATGTTCATAAAAATTGAATTGAAAAAAGCTAATGATTTTATTGAGTGTCCTTTCATCTTGGTCATGCCTAAAGCCCTGGGATTTGGGCCAAATTTCATTCAAACCATCTAGATGCTTTTTCTAGATTCCTTGGTCATCCTCTCTATTAATGGAGTCACCTCTAAACAATTTGGTTTGTTTCAGTCTATTCACCAAGGATGCCCATCAGTACCTACCCTATATGTGCTTTCAGTAGAGGGTTTTAGATATATTCTTAGAAATTCCCAAACTAGGGGCCTTGTCAAAGGAAACTATTTCCCTCTAGATAAAGAAAACACCCAAGAAGATTCCAATTATTGAATCACCACTTTGTTGATGATTCTTTCCTTACTATTTTTGAAGAAGAGGATAATGTGGAAAATGCCTTATAGTGTCTCAACACCTTATAACTTACTTCTATATCAAGCTTCCAATATCAAAAGACTCATTGTTATAGGAAGTCATACCTCCTCCCATCGATGTGGGCTATCAAGTATGGGTGGGCCTAGATCCAATATGATGAAATCTTTAAGTTTTTTGGCATCCCTTTTTATTTTGATGCCTCTTCACCCATGTTGTGGCAATATTTTATTGATAGAGTAGTAAATAAATTGGAGTATTGGGTGCCTAAGCTCTTATCATTAGTAGGAAAATTTCAAATCTGCTTGAAAGTGCTTGTGAACACCCATGTTTACTACTCTTCATGTTGGGTGCCTTCTAAGAATTATTACCAAAAACTTGAAAATATTCTTAGGTACTTTCTTTGGGCTAATTATTCACATGGCCATGACTTCCATAAGGCTACTTGGGAATACTGCTACCTCATGTAGGATGCTGGAGGTATGGGGCTTATTGATGTGGCTCGTCAAAGAGTTACCTTATGTGCTAAATAGATTATGCAATCCATTGAGGGAAATAAATTGAAACCAATAAGATGTAGCTCCAGTATTCTTAAGACCAAATGGCATTACTTGATAACAAAATTTTCCCCATGGAGTGGTGAACACTATTTTATGTTGGTCTTCTAGTGCTATTCTGATCTAGTTGTATCTTGAAAAGCCATCTATGAGTGAAAGCATTTCATAACTCACTATGGAGTCGATGATCATGTCAATATTAGGAAGTATAAAGTCATCCTTAGGATAAGATTTGTTTATGTCTCAAAAATTAGTACAGATTTTAATCCCTTCAGGCTTTTTGTTGATAGGTACAATAATAGATATCCATTTTGAGTAGTCAGTGGATCAAATACATCCTGCCTCTAAGAGTTTTTCCAACTCTTTCTTTACCAAGACAATAATGTGAGGATGCATCTTACTCAGCTTTTGCTTCACTAATTTAGCATCAATATTGACCATAAGGTGGTACAAAACCAAGGCGAGGTCTAAACTTGGCATGTCAGAATATGCCCATGCAAATATATCTACAAATTCTCTCAATAGAGTTGTAAAGACTTCACATTCCTCCTCAGTGAGAGACATGCCTAAATTTATCCATTTTGGGTCCAATGGAGTCTTGATGTTTACCTCGATTATATCTTCAAATAGAAGGGTTGAACCATCTTCTAAAATAGTAGGCAAAGATTTGAACTATTGGGCTATATCAGGGTCCTTTGTTAGGACTTGCTCTTCAACTTATCCTAGGCATGATGAATCCGAGTTCCCCAATGGGAGATATGGCCATGTGATAAAAATATTCAAAAATTCTTAAAGAATTTGATCAAACACTTTTTGTTCAAAACTGAACTTAGATCCATATGCAAGTTCATCATTGGTGGCCTCTTGGTCTAAATTTGCAGAAGAATGAACACCCCCATCTAGTGGTGCCTGAAATAGGTTTTCACCACTAGACTAGCCTTTATCTTTACTTTTTCCCTAGTTAGAAAGTACCTTAAAAAGGTTTTCACTTTGGGACCTCAATGTTTTATCTATTTTTTTTGGGTTAAGGGTGTTCACCCACTCTCCAAAATAGGCTTCAGGATCAAATGTAATTGAGAATCCTGATTTATGGTCTCTCAATAGAACATTATCTCTAAGGCCTAAAAAATCATAAAATGCCTCATCACTCTAAAACTCATCAACTGGTAAACTAGATTCTTATTGGTCCTAATCTATCAGTTGGGGATAGTATAATGGCAATGGGTTATGATAAATGATTGGGTTAAGGGCACATATGACATTGTTATCAAATAGGTTAGTCTCAGATAGGTTATCAAAGATAAGACTATGATCAGAATCTACTTCATTGTCAGTATCATCATCACTAATCACTAGTGATATAACTTGAATAAGATATGTGGGCCCAACCCCAGGCAGTTTAAATCCAAGTCCATAGGGTCTTTTGTACTTAGTCATAGAAATTGGCTTAATGGTTCCTTGTTGATTCAGTTTGAGGCCTCTTCCTTCATAATCTTGATGTTCCATGATCCTATTGGGAATATGATAATTTGAACTTTTATAATAAACAGCTTGGTTGTCATTGTACAACCATGATTTGTCCCCTTCAAGAGGGTCTAGTTCTAGGCCAAATGCTAGTACAAACATGATAGGTATCTTATTTTTGTTCTTTTGTTTCCAATACATGTGTGGGGAACTTTTAGGTCATCCAAAGGTATTTGGATTATGAGGAATATTGGAAATATGGAAGGTATCATGGGTCACATACTCCCTTAGGCCATTATCTAAAATGGTGCAATGATTGGAAGCTTCAGGAGGTGGCATGTGGGAAAGAAATCCAAGATATTAGGATATATGCAATTATCCTGTGGAGGATCAATAAGTATCACCTTTTATTTATCCTGCTTGGAACTTGGATTCATGTTGTATTGGTAATTATAGATTTAAAACTCAGCCTAAAGATATTTGTAGTGTTCATATGGGTGTAAATCTCATAGAATATTCACTTCCATCCCTGAGTGGGAGAACTTGATACATTAGTGTAGTGTTGATAGAACTTCATAAATCTCATGTAACCAAGGCCTACCTAGAAGCATATTATATGACAACTCAAGATCAAGCACATGGAAAAGTGTATCATGGGTTAAAGGTCCAATGATAACTAGTAAGCTAATGGTGCTTTGTGATTCTCTTTCTTGATTATCATAGGCTTTGATAGTTATCATTTTTGGTTGGATATATGCTATTGTGTACCTAAGAAGCTTGATGAGCTTTAGAAACACTATGTTGAGGCCTCATCCATTGTCTATAAGGATATATTTCACTTTATGCCACTTTATATAAACTTCTATGTACAATGGATTATTATGGAACGGTCCAAGGGAAGACATATAACTTTGGTTGAATGTGACTTGTTGGGTTGGAACTAGGTGTCCAACAAAAGAATGAAATTTATCAGGGGATATGTCACTGGCAATAGTGGATTGGGTTAAAAACTCACTCAAAATATTCTTGTGGATTATTGACATTCATAGTAAATATAAAATAGAAATTTGTGTTGGGGTCTTCTACAATTGTTCCACAATATCAAACTTCTTGTCTTGGTCAATGGTGAATGGTTTATTCCAAGGTTGAATGGTTGGTTGGATAATAGGTAAAGTGGCAGATGGTTGTGGGCCTGGGATAGTAATCTTTGACCTTTGAGTTATGATTGCATAATTAGGATTAGATGTTAGACCATAATTTCTAAAAAATGTTGAGAATGGTGTGGGACTAAATATGACAAGTCTCAGTTGTTGGTGCACTTGTATGTGGTCACGTGGCAAGGGTGAGTTATCAGTATATGGTCCAAAAGTGGGAGTCCCAATTTTTTGGGTTCACTGTGTGGAGTCCCAGGTCAAAGAAGGATTATCTATGTAATTTGGTTGAGTGGTATTGTTTATCAATGGTCTAGATTGATTATTGCTCGATCTAGGATTAATGAAGATGGTATTAATGCTACCCCTTGCAATATGACCTACAACCCTGTTGTAGTCATGTGCAACAGCATGGTAGGTTTATTGGTTGCTACTACTCTGACCTTGGTTTTGCCCATTGTTCTAACATTGTGGGTTTTATTATTGATTTTACTGGTACGGTTTTTGATTTTGATACTATTGATTTTGTTTTTGCACCAGCTAGTGTTATTGTTTTTGTTGATTGTTATGTTGTTGTTAGGTGTTATGTTGTTGTTAGGGGTTTTGATAAATCCCAAGATTTTGATTAGAGGTGGAAGCACCATTATCTAATGTTATCTCCCCATTCTCCAATATATTCTCAATCAAATGCTTGATTTGCACACATCTTCATAGATTATGATCATTGATCCAATGATATTTACAAAATTCATTTTCATGGTACCAATTAGGATAAGGAATGCCTTATGGATAATGCTTTGGTATAGGCCAACTAATCAGATTAGCAGTGATAATTTTGTGAAATATAGACTCAATAGGTTCTCTTAGGTCACTAAAGACATGACACGTAGGGATAGTTCTCCTTAGAGGAGGGGTTTGTAATGGTAAAGGTTGATGTATTTATTATGCAAATCTCAATTTTTATGTTTGTGGTGTTGGTTGAAGAGGTTGTTGGGTAGGATTGAGATGAAAAGGTGGTGCAGATGATGTTTACACTATTTGGATATGATGTGACTCAGTTACTCTATCACCCACAACATTCTTATTGCGGTTGAATTGTTTTGATCTATATTGGTTAATGGTTTATGATGGTTGTGGTGCTTTTTCTTGGATTGGATGATGGTTTTGGCCACTTACCTGATTGGTATCTTGATTTTGATTAGTTGACATAAGCTTGATGATCCTTTTATTAATAAGGGATCGCTCAATCAACAAGCCTTTGTTGATGATCTCCTTAAAAGTATGTGCACATTGTAGTTCCAAATGATAAACTATCTCACCATGCAAATTTTTAGTAAACACAATAGATAATTGTTTATTTGGTAAACTATGAGTGAATCAGCCTACAAGGGATCTTCATCGTTGTAGATAACTTGAAAAACTCTCATCAGATTTTTGTTTTGCTTGTGTCAAGTCAACCAATGAAATCTCATGTTTGAGATTATAGGAAAAGTGTTGCACAAACTTGTCAGAAAGATCATCAAATTTTGTTACTGAATTCTTGGGTAACTTTAAGAACCACTCCAAGGCTTGTCTAGCCAAGCTCCTTGGAAATAATAACAAAAGGTATATATCGTTATATGCCACTGGTTGACATGCGACAAAGAACTCAGTTAAATGGGCCTTAGGGTCACCTTTCCCTTTGTATTTGTGAATTTTGGTGGTTTGTATCCTAGAGGAAATAGTATCTACAAGTACTCCATGTTGAATGGATAAGAACATATGTCATCCAACTTAAAAATTTTAGTTTCTTTCTTAGCTTGAATGGTAGCAATTGCATCCTTCATCTATTATAAATATTGGGATAGGCAACTGGAGGGAACATTGGTTTGAGGAAGAATATTGGTTTGGGTAGATGGTTGGGAGGTCACAAGTGGGATACTTTGGTTGGGGTATAATGGATATATCTATTAGAGTATGCTAGTTTGGTTGGGAAATGGACCAAGAATATGCATACATAGATTAGGATGTACTTGAAATTGCACATTTGGTTGTGTGATATTATGGTTTGGGTTGGCTATAAAGGTTTAGATTGGAGGATTTTTTGATTGGGATGGAGGGATATAACTATATTATGCATGTTGTGGTTGAAAAGGGACATGATGCTAACTAATCGAACCTTGTTATTGAGTAGGAACTTGTAGACCAAGACCCTGTCTCTAAACTTGTGGCACATTTTGAACCAATTGTTGTCTAGTAGGGACTTGAGAAACATGGGAGCCTCTTTGTTTCATGAATCCTTGTTGGGAAGTGGCCACATGTTTAAGATTTGAAATCTGTTAGTGACCAATATTTATACATTATTGGCTAGTCATGATTTGGTTTTGGATTGGTACACTAGTCTGTGACTGAAGAGGTATGTTTATCACTACATGATGAGGTGGAACATTAGTTTTCCCTTGTTGAGGTGGTAATATATTCAGCCTCTATTGGGTTGGTACACTAGATTGTGCCTGCTATTGTGGAATACTACTCGTCACTTGTTAAAGGGGAAGTAGGATTTGTCACATTATGTTGTTGAGACGTGACATTGGTTGTTGGTTGACTACCTAATCTTGTTGGTTGCACACTTGATGAATTAGCCAGTTGAGGTTGGGAAGTAGGTGGTGAAGGTTGGGATGCAGAAGCTCCTATTCCTTGGTATGATGATCCACTCATGCTATTAACTATAGGCACATGTTGTTGACTAGTTTTTTGTGTGTTAGTACCACTTTGATTTAGATTGGACGTTACTTGCACATTGTCCACTATATTTTTCTCATTATTCTACGTAGAAGCAAAAAACACTTCTTCAATAATGGGCATATGTAGAAATTTTTCTACTAAATAATTTTTCATGAATGGGTCTGAACTCTGATTATCTTAACTAGTTAACTCTATCAAAACTCCTGTTGAAGGAACTAAGTCAATAAGAGGTTTTCTCACCATGGTCATCTGATTGAAATTATGTGCTAGATTCAAGTAGGTTTGATATGTCATTTTCATTTGGTTAAAGTGGTCTTCCATGAAGTTTTTACCTCTGTTAGGCATATTAGGGTCCTGATATGTTGTTTGGAATAGAGCCAAATGATTGCTAGAAGAAGCCTGTTGATCATAAATTATGTTGTGGGGCATTCTTACTAGGCTTGGTAAATTATCATGGGGGAAGTCTACTAGAAACTTGGGCCCTACATCTATGGCTCAAACTAAAATCTCATCTTTGTTCTCCAACAAAAGATTCTTAAATAAAAATGGATCATATGTGGAAGGCGTATTAGTAGAGCATGACTGTTGAAGAATTCATTCATCAATTGTGGGTATTATAGCCAAGTATTGTGGTTTGTTTTTGGTCTTGTTCTGAATAAGGTGGTGTATTAACCAAATAGTTAGCCAATGGATCTTGGATTTGTGCCCCTAATTGAGTATTATAAGAGAGATAAAGATCCATCTCATATGTAATATTATCTATGTAGGGGTCTTGCACCATTTCTTCCTGTAAAATGACATTACTAATCCCTAGATTATACGTGAGTCTCCTATGAGTGTAGGAATACATGTTGGGATCCATAGTAAATGTTTTTACAATAAAAGGTCAAAGATTTCTACAACTCTAAAAAGAAAATGTATAAAAATGACATTCAAACTTGGTCTAGATTTGTCAAAATAAATGGATATGTATATCCAAAAAGGTTTAAGCAAAGATTTGTGAGGAAACAAGATAGAATTAAGTAGCTAATGCTTCATGTTTCACACAAACATAAGCAATTAAATAGATCAAAAATCAAAATGCCAAACTCTAATGTTGAAGTGTTTCAAATCAATCTAATCTAGGAAAAGCAAAATTTGCTAGGTCTTTTGGCCAAACGTGGCATCTAAAGCTAGGCTCAAACAAGGAATGTGCTAGGACTCTTGGCAAAATGGTGTCAAAAGATAGACTTTGAAATAAACATGATTTTTAATCTAATGGATTTGAAACACTTCTAAAAAACACTAGGCATTTGAGTTTTGGATATAAACTTGACCAACTATGCATGAAGTATGAAACAAAAAAGAACTTTGGAATAGTTTATTTTCTCACAAACAATGGCATAAAACTTGTTTCTTTTAATAAATAAACTAGATAAAAAGTTAATGATGTAACTGTGCTAGACAAAGGTTCAAAAAGGTACACTAGGATTGGTTTGAAAATGTAGGAATAAATTTTGAACTCTATGCAAGAGGGCTTATGAAACAATATCTATAATGTTTTAGGCAGCATAAAAGTGTTAGACTAACCAAAGATGTGACAAAATGCTCATTTGGAAAACTCTCTAAGGAAAAGATAATTTTTCACAAATTTGACATCATAACACTACCTTTATTGACTCAAAATGTTGTGGTGAATAGACTCAACATGAAAGTATTTAGCACAAAATGGCTTAAGTCTATCAAGTGGTGATAATGACCATGAGTCTTAAACAAACTTTAACCCAAATTGGAAATTGAACCTAAGTTCCCTCAAGTTTAGTGAAAATGGTGAATCCACTTAACACATCAACCCTATGAACTTGTGAAGGTGAAATTTCAAATTTAAATTATAAATGAAGGACTTAAACAAACTTTGGAAAAGGTCTAGACTAAAATGGGTAGCATAACTGCTCTAAAGTGGATGATATGACTCTAAGTTTTGATGAACTTTGAACAAGGGAAATTGATGATTCACGTGGGTAGCATAACGCCTCTTTGTTAAAAGGAAAATGAGGACCATGTGTTTTGGTTTAGATCATTTTTTGACACCAAACAAGACTTTAATCTATGACAAAAGCAACTCATTAATCATTCTTAGATATTAAACTGATAAGGTTGCTTAGTATTGTTGGAATCTATCAATATACATCATTTGAGAAGATTTTAAGTGTTCATCCAAAAGTAAATACACATTATATAGTAGGGTTTTTACACCCCCTTATCTCAAATGATAGTACTGCAACATGGACTTTGAGGTGCACCTTGCACCAATAATACTTCCATGGTAAGTGGGGATTTGTCTAAGATCTATAAGTTTTCAAATGTTCAAGGAGAATCAATTGAATAATGACTTTCATGTCAAACAATGCAAAAGAAAAGCATGGATTTTAGGTCTATATCACTTGGCTTGTTGTAAAAAGGTCTAGTCCTTTTTAGAACCACTACATCCTGCTATTCGCTTAGTGTAGTGCGATGTCCAAAGTGCCACTATGTCCTGTGTGCAATTCCAATATGGAGCCAAATGAAGTCAGTGTTAGGAGGTGAAACCTCAGGTCAAAGTTTTTATAAAGAACTCATAAGAGGTAATGACGTCACCCTCGCAATCCAAGTTTGCATGAAATAAAAAATCACAAAATAGAAAGACTTTATGGTCGTGTCAAGGTCACCCAATACTTTTATGAGTTTTTGGGGAGTACCTTAGATGACGTTCTTTCTATGCCTTAGACTAGGCCATTTTACAAATAAGGAAACGCTTTTGATTCCAAGGGTTCCCTAAAGTGGACAAATAGAAGATCATACATGCAACATCCTTGTATTTTGTGAAAACAAAGTGCTAATTGAAACAAGTAGTGAACACGAAATATTTGAAAGATTAGTTCATTTTTAAGCACCAAATTTGAAAGATTAGGTGGTGTTCATTTGACCCTTTGGTCTTAAGTGTAACTTTGAATGAAAACCATAAAATTTGATTGAGAAATAACCCTAACAAGTTTTCATACACACCAAAATAAATATTTTATTAGTTAATTTTAAGCATCTACAGAGATCTAAAAAGCATGTTTTAGCAAATCTTTGGCTTGGTCCTGTAATGAAAAAGTTAGCATGCCCTTTAGCCTTGAAGATAAATCTAATTTGAAACAATTAAGTTTGAAAAATGAAGTCTTGATTTTTTTCACAGTGCAATCCCACTACTCACCAGTACAATACCATGAGTTGTAGGACAATCCCATGACTTGAAGAGTTGCAGTATTACAAACAACAATCTCAAGGTCACAATCTCACTACTTGGGGTAAAATGAGGTTTTGTGAAAAAATTACACAACTTCAAGCTAAACTAATAGAATATTGTCAAAATTCATAAAAACCACATGGTTTTAAAAAAAATGTCAAAAATAAAGTCCAGATGACCCCAAACCAAGCTCCAAAAAATGCCCTGTTCTGCACACTACAATACCGTGACTCACAGTGACAATCTCATGAGTTGCAGGACAATACCAAAAATTTAAAATTATCAATATTTTTGCTTAACTTTCTAGTTTTTAGACAATACTATGACTCAGTTAGGCAACCTTACGAGTTACAGGATAATCCCATAACTTTAAGAGTTGCAATATTATAACATCGCAGATGGTTTGGTCACAATATCGTGACTCTGTTTAGCAATACTGTGAGTTGTAGATCAATATCACAACTTTATAAGTAGTAGTATTTTCACTTAACTGCTAATATTTTATTCATAATACCGTGACTTGGTTAGACAAACTCATGAGTTGTAGGATAATCTCATGACTGTGTCTAGTAAAAACTATCACTTATAGAAAAACATGTTTTTCTCAAAATTTTCACTCTTTTTAACCTCCCACTCCAAGATTATGCATAACAAAAGTTAGTGATTTTATTGAAGGAGTATTTTGATCAATTTTGTGAAGTTATTCGGGTCTCATCAGGCTTGCCATTATGTGGACTAGGAGTTTGACTCAAGATAGGTGGTTAGTATTGTGTTAGTTCCAAAATAAAAATAAATTTGATAAAAACACACTAACTAGCATACATCTCTAGGCCTAGTTACTATGGGGAGCTTAATAACAAAAAAAAATTGAAAATCACAACTAAAGAGTAAAGAAAAATAAGAATCCTTCACCTTCCTTTGATGCTCCAAATGCTTGTTGTAGTGGCTTGCTCGGCTTGTGCTCATGAAGTCTTCTTCAAAGGAGGCTTGGCTATCTTCTCTTCTCCTTCACACCTTGTGGCTTTGGCTTGGCTTGGCTTGGGTCAATATTTGGGAATAATAACACTAATTGGCATGAGGCTTTGGAAATAATTCAGCATTATAACTTTGCACAATTTAAGCTCTCTTTTCATGTGGTAATGCCTCCTATTTATAGATTTTTAAAAATGGCTAGAATCAACCTGAACCATCCATCTCAAGATTGAGATGTGTGGCTAAGGATTAATCCAATTATGTAATTAAAATCCATAAATAGGCTTATCAATATTTGGGATAGAGGGGCATTGAATAGGCATGAAAGGGCTTTGATGAGGCATGGGAGGCATGAATCCTGATATTTGTGGCATTTATGACCTAGGGATGTCTTCTCAAGAAATGAGGTCACCTAATGATGCAAATATTAAATATTCATTTCTAAAAACAAGTATTCAACAAGTTTCCATGGAATTATTAATTAGGTTGTAATTTGGTTTAACTAGCTCTTAAGCATGATTAAGCACTTTGTGCACAAATTACTCAAATTGATCAGAATGCCTTGTTATTAGTCTGAAATTCAACTGAATTAGAATTGGAAGTCAATGTTAGATACGTTGGATCTATTATCCCATTTAGGATGTTACCAACAACAAATAACAAAGGCACGCATCTTGTGCAAGAAATTTGATAGGAAAGAGCAATCCAGAGCACCTAGGTGTAAAATTGGCATTTTGACTCAAAATAATCTTATCAAAGTTAGCTAGCCCATAAATTACACTGTCCTATTTATCCCTAGCCAAAATCAGCACTTGACTATATCAAGTTTAAAGCTTTTAATGTGCTTTAGTGTTTTTAGGCCAAATTGTGTATTTTAGTAAGAATTGGTCAAAACCCTGGTTGGAGGTTATCGATGGCCAGATTTAGGTGTCTACAACCCTAACTTACCTCAGCCCCTTTGTCTTTGTGCCTTAGGTGAGCATGCAAGGATATCCTCCTTGCATGATAGACCAACATAGGATTTGATTCTAGAAGAATCACAAAGTACCTATGAATTATAATAGCAATGAAGCATAAAAATTTATTTTATGGCACTGCAAACCCTCTAATTTGCCTTATGGTAAATCCAATTGGAAAAATATCAGGTTTTACACTTTGATTGTTATCACTGCTCCCGTCAAGATTGATGAATCTTTTATTACCAAAAACATTTGTAAGGATTTTAAAATTATCAAACCCTATTTAAAATAGGTGGGTAATGGTTTTTCATAGTGACCTATCCTTCAATGATCATAATATCTGGTGATCTCTCATTATGACTAATTCTAGTATTTTGTTAGTATAATAGCTAGGTATGAAAGCTTTGAGGCTTTTCAAATAAGGCATTCATATTGTTAAATATTTTATTTCTTCTCGTGATTGAGATCTTTGGTGCACGTGCACACGCGCGTGCACACACACACACACACACACACACACACACACACACACACACACACACACACACACACAGAGGTAGGTGTGTGTGTGTGCACACCAAAGATCTCAATCATGAGAATAAATTTTATATATATATATATATATATATATATATATATATATATATATATATATATTCAGACTTACCTTCCATTATGCACATTCAAGAAATGATGTCTGATGTCATGTTGTGTAAGATGGGGTTGTAATCTATGTGTGATTGGTGGAAGGATTGAAGATGTAACTGTGATACTCAATTTTAAAATTTAATCTCTATTTCTCCTCTTTAAAATCATGACCTCATTCTCTTTGGCTTTGGACAAGTTGAATAGGCATTGAAATTTGAATTCCTCACCTAGGACTTGGATTTTAAGACTTAACAGAATTTGGACTACTAAGCTTAAGATCAAGCTCACTCACTTTCTTTGGTGTCTAGTATACTAGGGTCTTTCCCTTAGGGAGTGGCTTTTACATATTGTAATTACTCAACCCAAGTGTCCTACATGCTATAAACTAGAGTCTTTCAAACACCTCTTTTAGAATTGTCTCAAAGCTCAATCTATTTAGCATTGGATTCATATCCTTTTTTAGCCCTTCCACCCATAACCATTCTCTTGGTGTATGGTTTTTTGTGGGATAATGGTCAATGCTCAGCACATATAACTTTTCTATGAAATTTATTTATGCCTATAATTTTATTTTAACTATAGAAAGCTAGGAATTCAACTCTATTTAATAATGAATAAGCATCTTGTCATATTTTTGTTAATGACAAGGTGATTTTTATCTCTAGAAATTTTATTCAAATTCAAGCTCAAACAGAGAAGGTGACTTGAATTGCAGCACTTGCAGGAGTTACACAACCACTACGGGAGTGCTCCTTGTACTATGAGTTGTGTCCCTTGGACCATCCACCTCGCGTATCTCCTTCCCCAACACCCTAGTGCTAGTGATGCCACTCTCACAGTCACAAAAACTTATCCACTCCTCATTATTGAAGGGGTATGGGACGCAAGGGAGGGAGAATGAAATGCACATGGTGGAGTCCAATACAACCCCATGAGAAGTCTATTGTTGGCCTATTTGGGTGGAGTTTATTTGTGCAATAAAATGGTCTAGTTGGTATTGTTGTTCAACCACCTCCTTGTTGGGGCACTACTATTTCTTTGGCTCCCCTAGAGTCTACTAAGGATGGTTAGGTGGTGCTAGATCCTTCTTTAGTTGAGCCTTCTACTTGGAGTGCCCAACCTCCCAAGGATGATCAACCACCTCCTTTTTTGGAGGTTACAACATATGCCTTATTTATTGTAATTTGTTATGATGTTGTTATAGTTTCTTTGATTTTTTGGTTATCTAATTTGTTATGCTTTGTCAATTTTTGGGGGTTTGAGTTATGTTATGTTTTTTGGTGTGGAGTATGGGTCGTGAATACCAACTAGTTATTTTAATCTTGTAAACATCAATGCATATTATTATGTTTTGATTAATAATAGTGATACTGACATGTTCCAATAGGAAATAGTTTTTTTTTACCAACTTTTTGGCTTAGTGCCAAGGATTGGGGAGTATCCAATTTGTCAAATTTATTTGGGCATTGAATCAACCTCATCCCTTATGATATCGGTGCTTTACTTTTAACAAGAATTAAAATAGTTATTTTTATTTACATAAAAAATAAAAAATATAATCTGATTGAAGAGATTATATTTTAATAGATACAAATGATAATAAAGTATGTTTACACGCTATCCACCAAAGCACAAGTTTATCACCTATTAAAGTATAAGTTTGTCATCTACCAAATTACAAGTATAAGAGATATAAAAATGAATGAAACTAAGTTCGAATCTAAAATAAGATTTAAGAGAATAGATATCTCTCAATCTTTAGTACTAAACCTAATAAAATGTTTTTCTTTTATAAAAAGCAATACCCTACCATTCAATAAAGGCATGTAGTGATATTTAAGTAGGATTCTACAAAATCTTCTATTTAATAATGGAGAAATACTTCTATAAATATAAAAAGAAATGAAACTAGAATAATTGAAGGTATCAAAAAATAATTGAACGAGTGTTAGTTTAATAAGTATAGATAATGTTAAAATATGTTTACATGCTATCCATTAAAATAGAAATTTACCATCTATCAGATTATAAGTTTGTTATTTACCACTTCTTATAAGAAATATCAAAAAAGATTAAACTAAATTTCAGTCCTTGAATAAAATTTAAGGGAATAAATATCTTTCAAATCCTTAAACCCAATAAAATATTTATCCTTTAATTAAAAACTAAATAAAAATTAATACATCAAATCATTCAATAAAATCATGTAATAATATTTGAATAGTATCAGATCCAATAAACTCCAGATCACTAGGTCTCGATTTCAAAAAACAAAAATGAGTAATATCTACCAAATCTTCTATTTAGTAATGGAGAAACACCTCTAATATCTACCAAATCATCTGACATCGGAATAGTTATCCCTTCAAACATTCTGAGTCGAATCTATCAAATCCAAGAAGAATGCCCTGACAAGTAATTTCACTAATGGTGATTCCCCGGAGATTTTTATGCTGTAAGAAACAAAACCTAAGTCGAATCTTATATCAGAGCAAATTTAGAAAATTTCTGTGTGGAAGCATTAGTTTCAAAATTAGCACTGTCTATTTCATAATTAGCGTCATTCCTTAAAGACAATGTCAGTTTCCAAATTAGCTTGATTCCTGTGTCTCAGGAGTATATATATAAGTTGTGGAGGCGCATGCATAGAACACGCGACCAGGAAATTCTTGACTTGCCTGTTAATGCTTTTCTCTGTTAGGAATCTCTTGCTTAACAAAGCAATTAGTTTGGTGTGGCAGAAATCATGAATATACAGTGTGTTGTGACATCTGTGCTTCTAATGGGGTTTTCATCCTCCTTGACACAAGGAGTAAGGCCTAAAATTATAATGTTAAAGGCATGTAATAGAATTTGTGGGGTATTAACGACAGTGCGATTGTTATCACTTCAAACATTTTGCGTCGAATCTACCAAATCTAAGAAGAATACCCTGCCAAGAAATTGCATTAATGGTGATTCCCAGGAGATTGTTATTCTAAGAAAACGAAATCTAACAAGCTTGAGTCGAATCTTATATCAAAGAAATTTTCTTGTTTTTTTGGGGTTGAGGGTCAGTGCGTGGCCATTAGTTTCAAAATTAGCTCCATTCCTTAAAGACACTGTCAGTATCCAAATTAGCTTTTGATTCCTATTATCTCAAGAGTATATGTATATAAGTAGAGGCGGCACATGCATACACCACACTGCAAGAAAATGCTCGACTTTACTGTTAATGCTTTCCTCGGTTAGGGAACTCTTGCTTTGTTGAGAAGCTCTTGCTTAACAAAGTAATTGGTTTGGTAGGGCAGAAATCATGAATATACATTGTTTTGTGGCATCTGTGCTTCTAATGGTGTTTTCATCCTCCTTGACACAAGGAGTAAGACCTAAAATTATGACGAGAGGTAAATAGTCTTCTGATTTATTTTGTTCCTCCTTCGTCTTTAATAGCTTCATGGTATTTATTTTTTCATTAGAACTTTGTTTGAACTTTGCTTAATGGATTGGATTATGCAGATTTGCAGCTAAATATTCCGTCAAGCCCAAACACTATTTACCATGGTAGTGGGAGTACTTATGCGGAATTAGAACTGCCTATTCCAAAAAGTCCTGATCCCATTCCATCACTTGGTGATGCAAGAATTTATGCTGAAGATAAACGCCTTGTTCCATCAGGACCTAATCCTATTCAATCACTTGCTGCTGAGAGTTTTTATGCGGAATTAGAATGGCCGGTTGCAACAGGCCCTGGTGATGCAAGAATTAATGCTCAAGGTAAACGCCTAGTTCCATCAAGGCCTAATCCTATTCAATCACCTGCTGGTGAGAGTTTTTATGCAGAAATAGAACAGCCGGTTGCAACAGACCTTGGTGATGCAAGAATTTATGCTCAAGATAAACACCCAGTTCCATCAGGGTGCAATCCTACTCCATCCCCTGGAGGTCGGAGTTTTTATACAGAATTAGATCAGCTGGTTCCAACAGGCCCTGGTGATACAAGAATTTATGCTCAAGATAAACACCCAGTTTCATCAGGGCCTAATCCTACTCCATCGCCTAGAGGTGGGAGTTTTTATGCGGAATTAGAACAGCCAGTTCCAACAAGCCCTGGTGATGCAAGACTTTATGCTCAAGATAAACACCCAGTTCCATCAGGTTCTAATCCTACTCCATCCCCTGGAGGTGGGAGTTTTTATGCGGAATTAGAACAGCCAGTTCCAACAAGCCCTGGTGATGCAAGACTTTATGCTCAAGATAAACACCCAGTTCCATCAGGGCCTAATCCTACTCCATCACCTGGAGGTGGGAGTTTTTATGTGGAAATAGAACAACCAGTTACAACAGGCCCTGATCCCATTCCATTACCTGATGATGCAAGAATTTATGCCGAAGGTAAACACCCAGTTGCATTAGGGCCTAATCTTACTCCATCCTCTAGTGGTGGAAGTTTTTATGCTAAAATAGAACAACCAATTCTATCAGGGCCTAATCTTATTCGATTCCCACCACCTCATGATGTGAATATTTATGCTGGATTTCAACGACCAGTTCCATCATCAGGACCTAATCCTATTTCATCACCTGATTTGAAGTATTGAATGGCCAATTCACTCAAGTCCTGATCTTGACAGGAATATGAAGTATTTATGCCTCGTCATTTCCTAATCCATCTACCAAGGAAATAATAAATCAATAATATTTTCTCTTTGTTTTCAGTTTTGCATTATGTTATTTATGCTATGATATAATTTCTTTGTTAGTCATATCTTAAATATGCCTATGAAGATATTGATCTTGTATGTTTAATAAACATTAAAAAGAAAAAAATTGAAGTTAACAAATGTGTATCTGCACCATAGATAAATAAGGTCCCCTGTTTTCTTTCAAGTAGATATGATTAAAAACATTTTAATAACTGTCACTTCTCAAAAGATAAAAGATCGGCAATTTTATTTCAAATTAAATAGTGTTGGTAGATAAAAATTATTGTGTTTGCAAATATAATGCAATAAAACAGGTGAGAAATTGTTACAATATTAATGATTATTTTGTTTAAAGGGGAGATTTTGATATAGGCATGGCCACAGTGACATGGACATGGATCAGGGTACAAGAGTGAATAGGTTGATTCTGTTATAAAAAAATCCAATCATATGAAAATGCAGGGACAGGGATGGAGATGTGATCCTTATCCCTATAATGAGGTCTCCCCGTGACTATGTTTTATGCCATGTCATCTATTTGTATTGGCAGGATTCTTTCCATATTAAAATTTTGTTTCAGCCTGTTTCATGTCATGAAAGCAGACTTAAATGAATCATGCCATAACCAATATTTTGTGTAAGGAAGTTCCATGTCATGTAAGCAGACTTGATAAAATCATGTCATAATAATATAACATAATCTAGATAAAAGAATCATGGACATATAAAAGAACAAGACAAAATAAAAACCTGCATAAACTCAAACCATGATAAAGGAATCACGGATGACACATAGGCAACAAGAAATACGCACAGTATCTTGCTCTTTACGAATTACATCTTTTGCATGCTTTAACAAACTGCCGTTTGGCTCTTATATTGTCTGTGCACTGTGTAGTGGGATGAATAATTCCAACTACAAAGAGCTGTATCAATTATATGATAGGTACAAAAATAAAGATGTTTTTTTTTTTTTTTTCATTTTGAGCAGGTGGCACTTAAGGCTCAATGCTTGGACAGTTTTTAACATCTTTCAAGTTCTAAACCCGACCAACTGTACCATGCGCTGCATGTTGGCTACTCCATAATTCTCACATACATAAAAATATAGTGAACATAGGTGTACAACAAGATGCAACTTTATTATTATGATATATGTAAATTTAAAGATGAGTATTGATCGTATTCCAGATAAATTTTGCAGAATAGATATCTTTTAATCTTTAACATTAAATCAAAAAGGTTTTTTATATACTTAATCTATATAAAAAACAATTTTTCAATCAAAAAATTTAATTTTAAACTATAATCGCATAACAAATCTAAATTTCATATAGAACATTGTTTTCACTTAGTACTAATTGTATTTCATCATTCTCAAATAATAAATACCAATTTATTATCACACAAAAAAGATAAAGCTTTACTTCAAATTATTGTGGTTCTTTTTCAGTATTCCTAATCTGGATTGACTCAACCCTGAGAATTTAATTGGCCTGCATTTTAAAAATTTCTATGTTCTAAATTTTCTACAAATGGTATAGTTATAAAGAGCACAAATTATTATCTATATTAGCCTTCAACTTTTTCTTTTTTTTTGAAATCGATTCAATTTAAAAAATATTTTTATTTTAATCAATCAAATTTAATTCATAATTTTGATTTTATCTCAAAATCTTGATGATACTAATTCCTTCTAGGGTCCATATTCTCTCTTTAGCTGAGATTTGACCATAATAAGTAATGTTGAAAATATCAGTCAATGAAATTATTGACATCAAATTTTGATTATTAATAATTTTTCAGATTCATGGATAATTAATAGGATAATGTAAATGTCCGGCATCCAAAGCTGTCAGTTGAATCTGTTGACTTTTGATATGGATAAATATATTATTCTTTTGACAAATATTTATCATCACAGATTTATGTACAGTAATTTTGTCAGGAAAATTTTGGAATCTATTATGATATTATAGCACTTTAATTAGCTGTCCAAAGTTAAGATACACTACCACTTAGACCTTTCCCCTATGCCAGTACTTTCAACATCCTCACAAATAACAAACTTCTGCTATACTGCTATGGGACCCCATTTTCTTGGCAATCAGGTCCCCTCCATCAAACTGAAAAAAACGCTTCTTAATACAATATTTAAACGTTTTCAAATAAGAATAGATGTGTCGATGTGACATCTCAAATATAAAATGTATTAATATACTCAATTTAAATTTATGTTTTTATATTGAAAATTATTTATGGTTGAATATTGTTCATGTCAGTAAATGTTTTATATTAATTTATGTTACATAGTGTTTAGCCACTGTGCTTATATTATAAATTATTTAAAGTTAAATTTACATGTAAATTTGCAATGCAAATCCAGTACAATAGTAAATAACATGCTGAAACTAATAATAATAAATAGAGAAAGGCATTAATAATGACAGTTAAGAATATAGTGTTTGTATAGTCTATGCTATATAAATAATAACTAATACATATAATATAGAGATATGAAGATGTTAAGAATAACCAGGATCAGAGATAGATTATACTATATGATCTATAAATTTAATTAACATATAATGATTCTTCCTAAAAATTTATAATTCAAAGTATCCCTTTTTAAAATCATGATTATGCAATGAATCTATTAAAACATATAAATATGTAATAAAATATATATATATTAAATTAATATATTAATGACTAACATATTTACCCTAATTACTATAATTTTAAAGCCTATATAATATAGTCATATTCTTTTACCATAGTTAATAGTCATAAACTTTAACTTAGTAACATAAAATCCATGAAACATTTTGCAAAGAAGTCATGTGAAGATATTAAATAAAGAGCTTTGTGAAATAGTTGTGCATATTCAAAAATTGTTATGCATCTCGACAACCTAAGAAGTTGTATAATTGGAGCCACGCGTGTGATTAAGAGAAGGTTGGCATTTTTTACCCATAATACAACATTCACGAGGGTCGCAGAAAGTATGTGAAACAAAAATGAATCTATTCATACCATGTGGGTGCTATTTGGAGACGTCCATCGAGAAATGCACGTGGTAACATAAGAAAGCAGAGGCAAAATTGGTTGGAGTCATCCCTGGTATTCAGTGTGTTTTATTCAGTAGGGTTGTTATAATATTAATAATCTAGTGATTAATTAAACTGTCTTTGCGCACACTTGTTTCAACATTTTGCATAAATTATGAGTTAAGTGCCAATGTTTTCAGAATATATGTACACTTATCTCATAATTTTTTCATAAATGTATATACATGTATCTATTTTGAAATTTTTGTGTTAAAAAATAAAAAATAATTGCATTAAAAGAACATGAAAAAAATAATGTATAGCCAATAGAATAAGTAATAATAACTTTTCTAAAGGTCCATAAAGTATAAAAATTGAATAAAAACTATATAAATATAAATATTCTTTTATTTTATTGGTTTTTTATGTAAGAGTTATTATTTCAAGTGATTCTTATAGTTCCCTGTAGGGTAAGAACTAATAAAAGTCAACCCAAATAAGCAATAACACTAATATTTTACAACTTGAGATGTATACACAGAGGAAGGGTTATGATACAGATGTCATTATAGGATACACACTCCATTATGAACTGTCATTCTATCTCCACCACACCCTTGTCATAAAATAGGCATGTTCTCATTTCCTACTTCTTAGGTGTTGTCCACCTACCACTCTCACACTTAATATGGTGCAAACTAGTCCTTAATCAAATCATCAACATTAATAAATATGGTTGAGTTTTGGGCTCACCAATGTGAGTAAATGTATTTGGTCTTATAAACATTTCATGACTATTAATCATGATCTTAAGCGTGGAAGAATAGTTTCATTTATTCTCTAAGATGGTGGTCACATTATGTTGATCATGGATGTGGCCCCTTTAATCGATCTCTTTGGGTTATGTGAAATATTCAAAATTGTTCTTTTAGAATTATTATTTTTTATGCCTCTAATGATGTGGTAGATAGGTTAGTCCTATGGTGTTTGCTTGTTAATGAGTTGTCATATTCACATTAGATGTTGCGTGTCAATTGTGATATGGTTAAAATAGTGTTTGACAAGCTTGGTCACCTCCCAATGTGTTGGAAAACTGGAAAACTAGAGGTGTGATATTGTATGCAGAATAAATTTGGGATTTATGACTCAAATTACTCACATCATTCTACATCTTTAGTTTGGTACATGTAGTCAAATCTCCAAGGTGGAGTTGAAAGAGTGCTTTATAAACTTGATAGGGTCATGATTCCAACTCAATTGTATTTCTCCTTCACCAACTATTTCTCGTTGTCAGTGGAGGCTCTATTGTATATTATCTTTTCCAACCTATACCGATATGGTTTTTGCATTGAATGGCATTTCAAAAGGCCCAAAGTGGAAAAGACATAATTTTTTATTAATGTTATTTTATCACATCATGGCCCCACTTTTGCTCACATATAGCTGTTTTGGAACCTTTTTCCATGACCTTTAATGAAAATTAGTTGCATTGAATGGAAATTTAATGCCATTAATCAAATGACTAAGTTCCCTCACATCTATGACACCTATTGACACATATATTTTCCATAAGTATTACTCTGCCACCACATCTAAGCTAGGTCATGCAATCACCATACTAATCCAAAAACAATATTTGTCCTTCAACCAAATTTTAAAAATTATTAATGCATTATCATCTAATAAAGGTATGTAGTAATGGAGAAACACCATAAACTTGATCATCTAACTTTGTGATTGTTATCAATGGAACATTTAAGTCATATATACCAAATCTTAGAAGAATGTTCTTATAATAAATTTCATTAATGGTGATTTCCCAGAGATATTTAAAACCTTGAGTTGAATCTTATATTAGAGAAATTTTGCAATTTTATTGCCATTACTTTTGAAATTAGATTATTCCTTAAAGACATTGTCTATTTCATTATTAGCTTCATTCCTTAAAGATGTTTTCAGCATCCAAATTAGCTTAATTTATATCGTCTCAAGAGTATATGTATATAAGTAGAAGAGTCACATGTATACAACACACCACAAGGAAATGGTCAACTTACCCATTAATGATTTCCCTTATTAGGAAGCTCTTGATTTGTTATTAAGCTCTCTCTTTAGTTTTTTTTAGTTTGGCATGGCACAAATCATGAATATGCATTGTCTTGTGACAACTATGAAAATAAAGGTGTTTTCATCCTCCTTAACACAAGGAGTAAGGCCTAAAATTATGAAAAGTGGTAAACTGATTCATGGTTTATTAATTCCTTATTCATCTTAATAGATCCATAGTTTTTATTTTTTATTAGAACTTTGCTTGATGGATTGGATTGTGTAGATTTATAGTTGAATATTCTGACAAGCCCTAAACCTATTTACCATGGTGGTGGGAGTACTTATGGGGCATTAGAATGTCTCATTCCAGCTAGTCTTAATATGATGCCATTACCATGTGGTGGGGTATTTATGAAAATTATAATTCCCAATTCTAATAATCCTTGATCTCGTGCCATCACATGTTAGTGTGAGTATTTATGATGAATATCAATGACTAGTTCTATTGGTGCCTAATCTTATTCCATCACCTAGTGATGGGAGTATTTATGTTGAAATATAATGACCAATTCTAATAGGTGTTGATCATATGAAATCACTTGGTGGTGGAATTATTTATGGGAAAATAGAAAAACTAGTTCCACCATTAGGGCTTAATCCTATTCTATCACCCGATTCAAAGTATTAAATGGCTAACGTAGTCAGGCCCTGATCTTGATAGGAATATTTATGCCTCATGATTTCCTAGTCTATTTAACAAGGAAATCAATAAATAAATAATATTTTCTCTTTGTTTTCAAATTTGCATTAATATTTTCTAAATGTGAAATTGGAATTGGTCTAGGTCTAGGTTTGGCATGTAATTAGTCTTAGAGAAGAAATCAATTTAGGAATGAAATTGGGACTAATATTATGTCTGAGGACCTTGGTTTGAAACAAAAAAGGTATATTTAGTCTATACAAAACTTGGAAATAAGGCAAGATGTGGTATTAGTCCAAAAGGGAACTTAGTCTAGGCAAAGGTCTTTAAACTAAACTAAAAATTGATCCAAGTTACATAATCTGAACAGAAAAGGTGAACAAGTCAAACCCAAGTTCAAGGCCAGACTCAAGCATAAACCAATCATCTTTTAGATCTGAACTTCAAAAGATGGATTTAGAACTTGGGTTTTTGAATGAATAATGTTCTAGACTAAATTTGGTAGCGTAATAATTCTCTTTAGAAATAAAGACACAAATTGGTTTTTATCTTGTTTTAAACAAGGCAAATAGTTTGGAATAATTTTGGCATCATAACACTTTTTTGTGTAAAGTGGTGTGTGTAACATGTGTTTGTTTGAATTTCTAATTTTTTTGATTTGAAAAAGTGATTTTAGACTCAAACAATACAATTAAAATAAGAAGTAGAACCTAAGCACACAGTCCTACACTAAAACTGACATAAGGTGTGTATAGTATCCCCCAAAACTTCCACCGATATACTAGTCTTGAAAGGAATTAATTATTAATCCAAAAATAAAGAGAGCATGTAGGTAGAGTTTTTTAAGCCCCCTGTATCTCTCAAGAAATGATACATGGCAAAAAAATTAGATTTTTGAAGCAATTCATCATTTGGCTAAATAATCTGTAGCAAGTGGGGTCAAATTATCTAAATTTTTGAATTGGCTTATCTAGATGGTCCACAAGTGCCTAGAAATACTTGGGCATAATAAATATCCATCAATGGATTCAAACTGCCTAGCTTGTTATGCAAGGGTCTTATCCCTTGTACAATGAATTCAACCATATACTACTTAGTAAAATATGATGTCTACATTGTCGATTGATCTGAGTACTCTTATATTTGGTCAAGTTAACCGCTTAACCATTGTCCCATCTATTTGTCATGCTTAATGTATATACTCCACTGAGTAATTGGGGTTATAACAATGTTGGGAGATGAAAACCCAGGTTAATTTCCACCTAAATAACTCATGAGAAGGCGATAAAATCTCGCTCATAAGCCAAAAAAGAAAAATAAAAGAAGAACTAGGTCGCTTCTGAGTCACCCAAGTCCCTAGGAACAAGGGGAAAGAATACATGACATTTATTCAAGTTTTGTCTCTCAAGCAAATAAGGCAAAACCACGTTTCTAAGTCACCCTATAAAAAAGGAGAGAATACGCACAATTTAACCCAAACAAAAACTATCTAAGCAAGAAGCACTAAAATTTGCATAAACAAATTCCAAAATAAACAAGTTTTTAAGTACCAAATTTCAAATATGAGTAAGTATTTAAAACACCAATTTAAATGTGGTGGATTTCCTATTAGGATGCAAAATGGTTTATCCTAGCTTGAGAAAACCTACAAAAACTTGTTATAAGTTTCAAATATGTTCTTTGGCAAGCAAACCTACAACAAACTAGTTAGATTAGCAAATAAATTAGTATTCTTGTATATTATGTGTTATCAAAAATACACAGAATATAAAGGAAAACTAACTGCATAATCTAAAAATTCATGATGAAACATGTGGTTTTAAAAAATCATCTAAAACAAAGTCTAGATGACCCTGAATGAGCCTCTTGAAGTTGGGCAGTTTTTACAAGGTCGAAGTCATCATTTAGAAGTCAACGATGTCATCATTTAACAGAAAATAGAAAATTCACCATTTTCACATGGTCAAAGTCATCATTTAGTAGGAAAAAGTGCAAAGTCACCATTTTCATCGATTGAAGTCATTGTTTTCTTGAAAAACACAAAACTAAGACACATAAACTAGTGAAGTCACTTATACGTAGTAGCGAAGTCATCGATATACAAGCAAACACAAAACATGATATTTTTAGCGAAAAAGATAAAATTAAGGTCTAAAATGAACTTTCTTGGATTTTTAAGAGTGCCAAAGTACTCCTAAGTTGAATTGCGGGGTGTGTGGTCCAATCGGGTGTGCCATTATGTATGCAATAAGAGTCTAAGGGAAAAGACACATTAGTCAATTATTAGTAGAATCAAACATCCAAAATAAACAAGCTGAAGACAAATAATTCCCAAGCCTATATACTAGGGGGAGCTTGATAATAATAAGATAAAACAAAACACAACTAAAAGGACAAGAGATAAATCCCTTTCACCTTCCTTGTAGATCTAAATCGCTTGTTGAGATGGTAGTTAGTTTGCTCAGCTTGTGTCTAAATTAGAGTATTTTTTGATTCTCTTACTTTGTGGGCAGCACCTCCCATTTGTCCACTATGGTTTTGGTCTTGGAATATATTGGTCTATGAAGCTTCTCTTATAAATTTTGCATAATAACTTTAGACAAAAGAGCTTGTTGGAAACGAGTGTGAGACCTTGTATTTATAAGTTTCAAACTAACCCCAACCTAGGTGTGATTAGGTATAGGCTAACCTTAGGTTAGACTTGGGATTTCAAATGCAATAAATAATGTCCTTAATTATGCATTTATGGAGGCATGGATCAACATTTCATATTTGTAAGGCATTTATGTTGAAATTTTACAATTCTTGACTTTGAAGATGATGACATCATCATAACCTCATTTCTTTTTGATATTTATTGAATTTTGATTTTTGAAAATTATATGTTCACTAATTCAACATAGATTATTTAACTAAGTATTTAGTTTGATTTAATTGGTTAATTAATCTTGCTTAGACTTTTGGTCATTTCAAGAATTAGATTAAGTGCCCCACTTAATTGGTCTAAAATGTCAGTTTTCTAGGCTACAACTTGACTAGGGATGAATATATAGAAGATTATCATTGCGTACAGGGTAATACCCCAAATAAGGATGTTTTGATAAAATTTTGGGCACTCATGTCCGATGTGCAGATAAATTTGAGATGTTCAATGGTTTCTAGACTTAATTTGCATAGTTTAATAGAAACCAGTTTGAAGCACATTTTAGACATTGATGTGGATGAAAAGAAGTGTCTACATGCATAAGGGTAAAATGCATGATAAGTAAATACATGCAGTGACCTAGCTTGTAACTTGACAAATATGGTTCATGGGTTACTCTTTGAATGTTTCATACATGTAGAAATACTACTATTACTGATATAGAATTAGGGACAAATATGGCATATTTCTCACTTGAATGTTGGATTGAGTGTTTCTTGGTATATTACCTTATGGGTTGTATGTGATTGCCAGATGAGGAATGAACAAGGGTTGATTTTGTAAATATACCAATCCTTTTTGGAAATAACTCGTATTAAAGGACTTAGGTTGACCTTTTAGATAAATTTTGGGCACTAGACACTTTGTAGAAGAATGGATAGTTGTGTCAAAGCATGTGTTTGCTTAGGATTCAAGTTTTTGGGGAGCTAAAAAATAGGTACAAGTAAAAAACTAATAGTGAAGGATAATAATCAGGTTTAAATCTTTTTTCATAGTATAAAAGGCATGGGTCACCACAATAATAATTGTAAGACTAAGAGATAAGTAAATAGGCATTAAGAGATAGTGAACACGAGCCTTTTGGCATTAGGAAGGTCTAGAACTAAAAGGTAAAACCATGATAGGTATTTTCCAAGTGTACAAGGCTAAGATACTATATAAATTAGATTTTAGTATTTGCGCATGCTTTGAATGGCCTTGCCCTTCCCTATGGCTTTTCCATTGTTAAAACTCATCATGAAATGAAATGTCTCCTGCCTGCATGGCTCATTGCCATGTCGTATGAAGGAACACATAACCTCATCTTCTATTGTCACATCACCATAAATATAAGATTATTATTTCTTAACACTTTGTGTATAAAAGTTCAAATGGGGTCAACAATCATGGGTTTTGATTGAGGTACAACTAATGATTTATACTCTTTTGCTTTACAAAACCCCTCTTTACCAAAATAAAAAATTACAACCCTTCAAGCATAACTTTCACCTTTGGGGCAATTGCTTACACACACACACACACACCAATTGTCATGGAACTAGAATCTCTAGTACACCCATGCGACACTAGGACCATCCCCTAGCATGATTTCTACCTAAAAACCATCGTCTGCCTTGGTCAGGGAACTCCTCTAGCTCCATGGGTAGTGCCTTGCATAACTGCCCTCTTTGAGGGTGTTCTTTCCCTCATGCCCTAGAGTTAGTTCTACTTTTGTCTATTTGATTGCTCGATTCAATGCTCAAACATAATCCTTCACTACATGTACTTGTCCACTATTTGCATCTCTAAGTTGTGTGGTTCAACATCAACATCCTTCTCCCTCCACATAACTTTAGGTCTCATTTGTTTTGGGTTAGTTCGTCAACGAGAAATGAGACGATCCTACCCAATGTGAGGGGTCGGATGTGTGAAGACTCTGATGCAAGTATGTGATGCTTGTGTAGCGAGTATAATACTTATTATATAATAGTGTACATATTATATAATTACATATATATAATATATAATATAATTATATATATAATAGTACAATATTTTTATATATTAATTATATAATATATAAATATTATAATATATTTATTAAATATATTATAAGTATATAATAATGTAATAAGAATATAATTAAATTATTATATACATATAGTATAATTATATTATATATTAATTACCAGTATATACTTCCATTTATGTTGAAGGCATTTCATGGCCACATACCCTTGAGATCACTATGTTGGTGACATCGGTCTCTTCTGAATCAATATCAAACACTTACACGACATTTGTTTTCATAATATATTTTTCATCTCTACTTTGAACTTAGTCTATTTACTCTGAAACACTTATCATACAATGATTGGGAAAGTTTTATTATTTCATTTTAATTTGACTTTGGTTTGTTTACTAAAATTCTCAAAGAATTTGATCTAATCACATATTAGATTATGTAAACTCGACAATGAAGAAGATCAAATAAACATCAATCATAACTAAAACAAGCAATAAAATAAGTTCAAAGTGAAGCCATAGACAAAATGAAAACATTTAAAAATAATATTATCATTATTAACTTGACAAATCCAAAGTGAGAAAATAAAATGCTTCTTTACATTAGGACACCAAATTATATTTTTCTACGATTAATAGACATATAGATGAGCTCCAATAATTTATTTATTTTCTATTCCAAAGTAGAATCATTTTCCAAAATGTGGCGTGGATGGAGCGACCTTTTGAACTTTATAGGTTCGTCTTTAACTCTTTAAAAGTAGCTAATGATAGCGAATATTTCTTCATCAAATATATATAATTATTATTAGATGATTTTTATCTTTTGAAATTTATTTGGACGTTACTAAATTAAATTTGGTTGGTTTGACAGGTTTGACAGAGATATCTGTTTGATTAATATGTGCAAGAGCAAACTTTCAAGAGGGAAACTACAACGAAGCTTGGTTTGTTTAATGAGTCCATAGGCAAGCTTTAAACAGAAAAAGTATACTTTGATGGCACATTTAAGGTTTTGAGCCAACATTTATTTGGGTAGGATAATATTTCTTGCCGTCTATAGCTAGATGATAAAAATTTATGTTTTTATCAAAATATATGAAAGTGGTTATAGTGTTTTCTAATTTTTATTTTAGTGAAATTTTTAGATTATCAACATTCAGTATATTGGGTATAATAGACTCTTTAATAATTGAGTTTAAAATTTAAAAGGATGTTAACAAATTTACATATATTATATCTTGAATTTTGAATGTTACAAATTCAAAAAAAAATTATATTTTTTTTATTGAATTCATTAAAAAATTATAATTTATATATTAAAATTTTCAATTTTATAAAATTTATCATATTATTAAAAAGAGAAATTTTCATTTTCAGAAAAAACATATATTTTATTAATTATTAAACTTAATTATTAGACAAAATGATATGAGGTGTATGGTAAGAGATTTCTTAATTTGTAAATAATATATAAAATTTTGAAAACATAGATTGAAAAGTAGTTTAAATAGTACTAATTATGTTTAAAATACATATTGAAAAGAAAATCTCATATCAATTATTTATGTTGGTAGAAATATTTTTTTAATGATATTTTTTTATGATTGGAATATAATAGTATAAGATATCAATAAAAATGGTAAATTTAAAATTTGATTTTTATTTAATCATTATACAAAAGTTTTTTTTATGTTTGGATAAAATGATTGAAAAATGGTAATATTTTAATATTTTGGGTACATAGTAGAGTTTGGTGTTCACTATTTTTTATGGAAATTTTTTTCCAACCCAAACATATATTGAATATAGATTGAAGTTATTTGTCACAATAGAGAATTCATAGAGAAGATAATGGATTCATCAATGAATGTAGCATATGACAAATTCAATTGTACCTGATCTCTCTTGACATTTTTCAGATAAATATATTTAATATATTAATACTAGGTATATAATACAACATTTAATTGCATTGATGAACATTTTATAATGTTGGAGTGGTGGTGGAATGTAATGTTAATAAAATTCTAACAATTAATAGCTAATTTTAGATTGACATCCAATCGATTATTATATAGATTTTCTTTTATTTTTACTTGGAGAAATCAATCAATAACAGTAATATCTTGAGTATATGGTGGAGTTTGTAGTATTTTTTTAAAAGAGTCATTTCAAGTAGTGGAGTTTGGAGTCCTTTTTTAGAAGAGCTCCTCCAAACTTTACACAATATTGAATCTAGATTGAGATTATCTATCACTAATCAATGGAAAATTTATGAAGTTTGGAGTCTTTTTAAAAAAAAAGGTTATTTCAAGTGGTATAAGAGTTTTTCCAAGCAATGTCGAATATAGATTGAGACTATCTATCACTAATCAATGGAGAATTTGTGAAGAAAATAATAGAATCCTTAATCAATGGAAAATTTGTGAAGAAAATAATAGAATCATTAATCAACTTGATATGCAACAAATTTAAAATAGATGACTTGAGATTAATATGTTCCAACATTTTTCAAGTATATGTATTTAAAATATATATATTAGTTAAATAATATATAATTAAAATAGAAAACAAAAATATAAAAACTCAAAGATAACATCAAAACAAATTTTAATATAATATTTATTACATCTATTTAATTAGAAAAAAATATTTCACAATTAAAATATTTTGAAATTTTTGAAAAAAATCATAAAAATAGAAAAATTATATTAATTTTAATTAATATTAAATAAAACCTTATGATAATTAATTTAATCTAAATAATATTAAAATATATTATTAACATCTAATAATATTTAAATATATATTAATAAAAATAAAAATATTCCTAATAATATATATAGTTTAAAGATGAATGCTTCTAAATTAAATTAGGTGTGTATTTTTTGAATCAACATTTAATAATAAATTTATTGTAATTAATAAACATAGAAAAAGCCCAATTAAAAACTTGAATTAGTGTAAATAATGTTAAAGCCTATCATTAACAATTAAAAATATTATATTAATTTTAATTAATATTTAATGAAACCTTATGATGATTAATTTAATTTAAATAATGTTAAAACCTATTATTAATATTTATTAATAAAAATAATAATATTTATATATAGTTTAGAGATGAATGTTTATAATTTAAATTATGTGATATTTTTTATAATTAATTAATTGTAATTAATTAACACAATTGAGACACAATAAAAGGCTTTTACTAAGGATTTTAGCGTGAATAAGAAGACCCTTACCAATGGATTTATTGGGAACAATTATAATTCACATAATATAAGTTATAGTTTAGAAGTTTACAATTATATTAATATTTATAATATATAATTGTGTGACTAAAATATTTTAAGAAAAATGATGTAACTTTTTAATATATAATAATATTTTTAACATATAATTGTGTATTTTGGTATATCAAACATGTAGGTTGTGAAATCACATCTTAAAAATATCCAAATCATGTTAACTATTATATCCTTACAGTGTTCAACTCATTATGAATAAACCCTATGACTTAGTGGTTTTAATTTTTGATTTTGTCTTTCCATTGTAAAATATATGCATTGTACAATATATCAAACATGTAGGTTGTGAAATCACATTTTAAAAACATCCAAATCATGTTAACTATTGCTACTTGTAATTGATCTTCTGTGTGCTCAACCCATTATAAATAAACCCCACGACTTGATTTTAATTTTTGATTTTATGTCTTTTTATTGTACAATATATGCACTTAGGAATATATGTAGCAATACATAATTTTATATGTAATGATCCAAAAATCCATTTGAAAAACATTACAATACATATAATATTCAAATCAAACATGATTATCAACAATTTATGTTATCAACTGAGTTATTGAAATTCTTCCCAAATAAATGAAAAACAACTACTCATATAACCTTATAAATACTACTCATAATCAATAATCTTATCCATGGACCTACATCCTAAATAAATTTAAATAACTTATTTTTTTAAATTTAATTTTATCAAATAAATTAATTATATATCAAACGCCCTTTGTGTCAAAAATATTTTTAACCTCTTCCACCCTGCCACAACCTATCATTATCAGTAGGGTCACTGAGGGTAAAAACTGTGGAGGTCAACTTCCATCAAAATTACTATAAAAATGTAAACAATGGAGATGGGTATCCGGTTTTATTATTTAAATCTAGAGGAGGATCAAACAACATTGACACCCTTGCACTCATCCTCTTGTCTCTAGCCTTACGCTTCACAAACAATGGGTCAAAAATCATAGCTTATAGATTATTGTCACTTTATGCTTGTCTTCAATGCTCCATTACCCAATTTTTATTTTATTTTTTTCCTTATAAATTTGACCCCGTCGTGTCCATAAAATGGAACAACATTTGCAGAGATTTTCAAAGAATCAATGCTGTTACCAGCTTAATATTCATATACTTTTCAGGGAGGAAATTTCTAAAAACCTGATTTTCAATGGATCATGCAATAATTATTGGCTTAGTTAGTGTATTTGTAGTATGGATAATCTCAAGAATCCTGTTTGGCAGAAGCAGTAAGAGTTTTCTGCCACCAGGTCCAGTGGGGCTGCCATTGATAGGACATTTACACTTGTTAGGAACCCACCCCCACCAGGCTCTGCAAAAACTAAGCCTAAAACATGGCCCCCTCATGCAAATCCGTTTAGGGTCTGTACTTTCTGTTGTGGTCTCTTCTCCACACATGGCAAAGGAATTTTTGAAGACCCATGAAGTCAAATTTGCATCAAGGCCCCAATCTGCTGCCATAAAATACATGGCCTACAACTGTGCAGACTTCTCTTTTGCTCCTTATGGGCCCTACTGGAAATACATGAAGAAGATCTGCATGATGGAGCTTCTGAGTGGCAAGCAATTGGAAACATTCTTGCCTATCAGGACCCAAGAATTGGTGTTTTTCATGGACTCCATATTGCAGAATTCTGTAGAAGGGAAGGTTATTGATTTGGGTTCTGAATTAATTTGCATGGCAAATAATATTATATCCAGAATGGCCATGAGCACAAGGTGCTCTGGGACTGATGCTGAGGCTATTGAATGCAGAAAGCTGGTGAAGGAGGTTGCACTTTTGACTGGCAAGTTTAATTTGGGAGATTTTATATATGTCTGTAAGAATCTTGATTTGCAGGGATATGAGAGACAGATGAAAGATGTTCACAGACGTTTTGATAGTCTGATGGAGAAGATATTACAGCAGCATGAAGCAGAAGCAAGAGGATGTGATGACCGGCCTAAGGACCTGGTTGATATTCTCTTCTCCATTTCTAAGGACAAACAAGCAGAGATGAAGCTCACCAGAGACAACATCAAGGCATTCATTCTGGTAAGTGTCTAAATCTGGAATGTTTTCTTGTATACTTTCAAAAAGCTTCTTGTTTATCAGACCAAGGTTAACAAAATGTGAGTATTTATTTGTTGGTATTGTTGAACAAACAGGATCTGTTTGCTGCTGGGACTGACACTTCAGCCATTACAACCGAGTGGGCATTCTCAGAGCTTTTGAGAAATCCCCAAATTATGAAAAAAGCCCGTGAAGAAATAGACCTTGTGGTGGGAAGTGAAAGACTAGTTGAAGAATCAGACATTCCCAACATGATTTATCTTCAAGCAATAGTGAAGGAGACCCTGCGCCTGCACTCTCCAGGACCCTTGACAGTGAGGGAATCCACAGAGGATTGCACCATAGAGGGCTACTTCATTCCTGCACAGACCAGAGTTTTTGTTAACATCTGGGCTATAGGCCGAGACCCTGCTTATTGGGACAATCCTCTTGAATTTCGACCAGAGAGATTTGTTGGCAATGATGCAAGTACTAATACTAATATTGATGTGAGGGGTCAGCACTTCCATCTCTTGCCATTTGGGAGTGGAAGAAGAGGGTGCCCTGGAACTTCACTTGCCTTATATTTCATTCACACTGCTTTGGCTGCCATGATTCAGTGCTTTGATTGGAAGGTAAATGGCAAAGAAGACATGATAGACATGAAGGAAGGTGTTGGCTTGACAATTGCCAGGGCTACCCCATTGAAATGTGCGGCCATCCCTAGGTTTGCCCAACTTCCTCCATGGAAATCTGGGTAGATGGAGGACAGATCTCTTTTGGACTTTGCTCGTAGTTAGATTCATGTTTCAGTAAAAGCATATTTGATACTTTTTTAAGATGCAAACCGTCTATTATGCTCAGAGCCCGTGTTGAGAACTCTCTTATTGTTAGTACCTACTTCATCCCTAGGAAGTATTATTAGTGCGTGTTAGGCATCGCCTCACAAATATATTTGTATTGGAAAAAGTAACAACCAATAACAATATTTTTTTTTTTAATGAATTTCAATCTTCACATTGTCAAGATAATATGTATGATATATTAATTGTTTGTTATTGTTTGAAATAGAACGACTTGATAAATATTATGAAGAAATATAAATTTCTGTTAAGGAAAATAATTAACTTTTATATAATGTGAATAAAAATAAGAGAAATATTAGAAAGAAAATCATTTCAGATAGAGGGCCTTTCAAAATTCAATACTTAACAGACAAACGCTTTTTTGCCATGCATTAATTGCTTGATTGCTATCAACCATCAATGCTCAGCCACTGCCAATCATAAAACAATATGTGTTCTGTCAATGCTGCAACCATGTCAGTGTTGTGTTGATGCTTTGAGAAAGTGCTGCAAAACAAGTATTTTTTTTTACTTTGTTTTTTTTAATTGTTGAACAAAATTTTAGTTTCAAAGAATTGAAAAGATATGTACAAGATGCAATAGCAGTTTGTGAAGCATGTATGACAAGTGATAACCTTTTTAGTAGTAGGAAAAAAAAATCAATTATAAATTATTGTAAGAGCGATAATTTGGAGTTTACACTATGCATATAACGTGTTTAGACTGTTATTGTGTCACAACAATAATAATTATATTAATAATATTAAATTAGATAAATAAGATGTAACAACCCAAAAAAAAAGGTCATCTTCATTTTCCAAGGTCAAAAATATCATTCCACCAATAAATGTGTATTACACTGTTTCAACTGTTTGTATTTTTTTATTAATATTAATAAAAATGTGGAAATGATTTTAGCCCCATCAACATCAATAGATAAATGCTAGGGATCATCCAAAAGTCTCAAATTCATGTATAAGCTCATGACTAAAAAAACTTGTTGAAAATCTCGGAACTAACAATAAAGGAAAAATGTTACACCTATAACAAAGTTCTCGTAAGTTTTAGATTTTCCTGGTGACATCTACACTAAAGGAGAAGGGTAGAACTTCTTTTGCTTTACTGACTTATATTTAACAGATATTTCCTACTTTTTCTCCTGGCTGTTTCAAATTCTTCAATGACCTCTTTTTCTTTCTTCCTCAAAACCCCATATTGATCCAGCGCTGTCAAATTGGGTGCTGTTCTCTCAATTTCCGATGTAATTGAGACCATTTTGCTGTTGAATTCTGCTTCAAGTTTGTCTCTATCAGCGGACCTCGGATCCTGCATAGACAAGGTAGCCCAAAACCAATAGAAAAGAAATTTAAACCAATGAAATCCATGATTAAACAATGCCACAAATGACAACGAACTAAAGGGAATGTAAACACACAGGGTACAGACTATGTTTCACCTGTTGATGAGTTCGGCTGAGTTTTGAGTAATCAAAATTTGTCACTGGTAAGGTGAGACCTGACGAATCAATTTCCACCATATCATTCGAAAACAAGAACTTAAAGGCATAATCATGGATATAAGACTTGACCAGGTTTCCATTAGTCATTAATTGAGCTCGATCTTTGCATGTAAAGCATGAAATATTCGTCTAAACTATAGCACATAGATCTGAACTCTGATTTAGCATAAGAAGATATCAATCTTGATTCAAGTGACTAAGGATAAAACTCAAACCTCAATCACACAAAACAAAACAAGGACCTCATAACTTCCTACTCTGAGTCAGTTAGGTAGTTCCTGTGGGTTTTATGTGATAGTTATGGGTTTTATATATGCAGTGTCAACTGCATGGAGAATCTCAAGAGGAACTTATTTCCATTAATTTAAGTTTATTGAATTAATTAGTTTAGATATTTTAAATTTTTATTTATAAAAGGTTGATTCAGATTATTTTGTTTGTTTAGAGCTTTCATTTTGATTAACAAATTTATCACGTTTTTTTCAAAATTTCTACTAAATAGTTATATAAGATGGCCTCAATCTAATCACACCATTACAACATGATTTATATGGACTAAATCAAACCTTTGAAATCCACCTCTACTAATTCCTTAGCAATTGTATATTAAAACTTAAATCTAACCTAACTCATCAAAACAAATGTCTCATTGTAGCATGCTAATCTAGGTGTTTGTATCAATTTTCTTGGAGTTAATACCAATAATTGAAGGGAATTAGGAATTTACTCCAAATATTTAATGTTTAAATAGCCTATTTTAATTTATAATCAAAGCCACTTCACAAATAAACACTTTCACAATGAGCAACATGTATTAAAGCTACTTCACAGCGTTTGTTTTACATTGAAAAATGAGCAATTAATATGAATAGAGTATTTTTCTATATTTTAAAGTTTTGACATTGGCTTTACAATAATCATGATATAATAAATAAAAGAGAAATTGTTTTTTTTTTTTTTCTATTAACTAATTGTATACGACATGAAAAAAATTTGCACTGTTAACTTTTTAAAAAACACACATTTTGTCATTATTTTTACCTTCATGTTTTTCAAAAAACCAAAAGTGATACAACTTGTTGAATGATGCCAATAGATATAACATGCGTTTATAACGCAACAACCATCAATACACATTAATTCTACTTTGGCACTGTAATGGCTAAATCATTGGATTATAATTCATTTGTAAGGGAGTCCCTTTCCTTTGTTCCACATGTCATGCCATATTCAAGGCTACAATTTATTTATCATCAAGACATAAATGAATTGAACTTTTTCTAACATATCAAGAGGAGATTGCCAAGAATATCTAATATATCACCAGTATGATGATTGGGTTTTTTTCTTTACCTTCCATCATCTCTATCTTGTTGTTTCTTTGAAAAGTGAAAAGTAACATAACACATGATCATATAAATCATATGAAGAACTTGTCAACTTTTCATCATAGATAGACACGTTCTTTTCTAAATCTTCTTTGTCAGTAGGAACATGTTTGTTCATTTGATTAGGACCAAATTATGTTATAATATAAGAAGCAAGAATTCACAAATACATAGGAGACCATTAAGCAAGAACAAAAGATATTTGGAGATTATAAATGGGGAAGATTTGAGATGTTAGCATTACCTATGAGTTTCATGAATGGTGGAATGGAGAATTTGAGAGGGAGCTCTGGGTTTTAAACTCATGAACTTGCACATAGTTACACTGAAAATCTTGTCACCAATGCCAAATATAAAGTGAAAAAATGAAATTATCTAATACTAAAAATCCATATTGATTCAAGACAAAATATACTTTATACATATAAATCCAAAAAAATCCTAATCATTATTATTCTATTAAGAAACCAAGCTCAAATATAAAAAAAATACAAATTGTTATAGGTTAAACATAAAAGATCCTTAGGTACAAAATTTGTGGCAAATAGGATGGTGAATTTCAAAAAATGTTTGAATGACCAAAAGGCTTTCCAATTTAAGATGGTACATCTACTCATTCTCTTTTATTATAAAGCCCTACCTTTGTACACGCTTCTTCCAAATAAATGCAAAGGGCAAGATATGTACCAAAATTTCATTTTTTCCATGCCTTTGTTTTATATGTTGAGCAAGGTTGTCAAAGAGAATAAGTATTGCATACATCTAATGTGAGGAATTAAATATTTAAACTTTTTGTTGGATATTTTTAAGTTGATAACAAGCCAATATTTTACCGTTTACGAGTCAAAATCATTGTGACACTTAAAGATATTTTTTAAAATGTTAAACTTGCTTCTATACATGTGGAGGATTGTTGCTACCATCTTCATCCTTACTAAATACATGCATTTTAAGACTCTATAGATTATGATATAAATTCCCCAATGAAATTGTCTTTACATATTAGTTGCTTCATCTTTGAGGGTAAAAAAATGATTTGATGAAGACCTCAACACTTTAACGAAGTAAAAAATTATATTCAAATTTTTAAGTCATTATCCTTTATTCTTATACATCTAAAACTCTCGTTTTAATAATACTACCAATTGGATTACAAGATTTTGTAAGCACTACATAAAAAATTTATTTGTCTATTTTAGATCAACATCGTGATCCATCCTTAGGAGAAATAATTATATTTCCAATGATTATTATACCATAAGTGTTTTCATGGCAGAGCACTAAGCAAATATTCCTCTCCGCTTATTCTAGTACACAAGGGTAGTTTCTTGGACATCATCTTTGTATGAAAGACTATTTGCATTTACGTCATGCTTTCACTATGGACTGGGATATCTTGTGAAGTTTCTTGCTTTCCTTATCACTTTTCTAGTCATTATTTTCTTTTTTGTGGTAGTATTGTTGTTCTTGTGTTTTTATACTATGTGTTAAAATATTATTTTTTGACTCCCTACCTACTCACCTAGGCAACTCTGGATTATGATAGCTGAAGCCAATTAAATGCAACAGATTTCAAATTCAAATTTGGGGAACTGTTTAGCATTGGGTGGCAAAAAAAAGGAGTTAGGTGTGTAGTCAAAAGAGACAAAAGATATAAAAGACAAAAAAGAGGAATTAGAGCAGTAGATGAGTTTAGACACATCAGCAGTCGGAATAGAGCAAAATAAAATATATGCACGTAGCAACAACCTGTAGGAAGAGAGAGAAAGGGGAATATAAGCTTGGAGAGTATAGTGGAGCAGCATCAGTCTGTAAAAGGATATAGCAGTAGTATGGGAAGAAGAAAAATAAGTAGAAATGAATATGCAAGCATCAACAGTCATCAGGGGTATGCAGTAGAATAGGGGAGATATTTCCAATAATTAAATAAAGTTGTTAATATGTTTTTCTTTGTAAAATTTTATTTTGTAACAATAGCAGTTGTATGATCTGTTTTAAGTAATAGAAGATTTGAAACATATGTATATATATATATATATATATATATATATATATATATATATATATATATATATATATGATATTTTATTTTTTATTTACCTACTGCCCACCTGGGCCTGCAGTTACTTTCAGTATTTCTCTCTCTTCCATAGCCATTAATGCTGTAAGCTTTTTCCAACAACTAGTATCAGAGCAACAAAGTTGGGAGTCCATTTAGACATGACAGAAGAAAGTTTAGGGTCATGGAAGTAGCCCCCTATGTTTGATGGAAAAAACTATGATGTGTGGAGCATCAAAATGAAAACTATATTCAACTCTCAAGAGCTATGGGAATTGGTTGAAGTTGAGTATAATGAGGTTGTAGACATGGTAGGCTTTAATGCATTAACTCAAGCACAAAGGAATGTGTTGAAAGAGAATAAGAGAAAGGGTTCCAAGGCACTCAGTTACATACAAATAACATTGATTGATTCAATCTTTCTTAAGATAACAATAGGTGCCCATTTCAATCAAATATGAGACATTTTGCAAAATGATTATCAAAGGAGTGACAAGGTAAAGCTTGTCAAGTTACATCTCTTAAGAAGAGACTTTGAGACCCTACAAATGCAGGAGAATGAGTCTATCAATGACTTCTTCACAAGTACAATGAACACTATCAATCAAATGAAAACATGTGGTGATACCCTTGAAGATCATAGGATCATTGAGAAGGTGTTGAGGAGCCTTCCAATTAGATTTGATCCTTAGTGGTTGAAATAGAAGAGTCAAAAGATTTGAGGCAAATATGGTAGATGAGCTAATGGGTTCTTTGCAAACCCATAAACAAAGATTAAATAGGTCAACCACCTCCTCCCATGAGAAAGAATTCAAGACCAATGTGAATGTGAAAGGAAGGGAGAAATGATCGAACAATAAAGGAAGAGAAAGAACTTGTAGCAGTCAATAAGGTGGAAGGCATAACCATCAAGAGTCACATGGAAAAGGAAGAAGAAGGAGCAGTAACACTTCTAGAGGTAGATCTACACAAAGGTATGCTAAATCTAACATTCAATGCTATTATTGCAAAAGGTATGGACATTATGCTAGTGAGTGTAGAAAGGAGAATGACATAAATATATAGAATTATAATTTCTCACATACACAAGAGGTTGAACCTAATAGGAATGAGAAAGGAGGAAGCTTGTTTATAACATATAACATTGCTGAGCAAAGTAGTAAAGAAACATGGTACTTGGATAGTTGTAGCAATCACATGAGTGGGAACAAAGAGATGTTCATCCATATAGATGACTCAATCAAATCAAAGGTGAAGATGGGAAATAATGAGAAGGTTCATCTCATGGGCAAAGGTAGCATTTCTATCCACACCAAGCAAGGTCACAAAAGGCAAATTCATGATGTTTACTATGTACCTGGGTTGAAGCACAACCTTATTAGCATTGAGCAATTTGTCTAAAAGGGGTAAAAAATCAGATTTGAGAATGGTAAGTGCATCTTATTTGATAGGAGTGGCTACAATAGGTAGATTGCAACACTCAAGATGACAAGTAATCAGATGTTTCCATTGAGAATGCAAAGTGAGCTCGTATCAGCATTCAAGATAGTGATAGTAGATGAGGCTACTCTTTGACATCTTATGTATGAGAATTTGAGCTTTGAAGGGTTGAACCTTCATAAGAAGCACATGGTGAAAGGGTTGCTTCTAATAAAACAACCAAATAAGGTGTGTGAAGGATGCATATTAGAGAAGCAACATAGGAGTGTATTTCCTGTGAGTACAGCATGGAGAGCTAGAAATCCTTTAGAGTTGATACATTCAGACTTGTGTGGTCCAATGAAGACCCCATCCCTATCTAAGAATGTCTACTTTATGACATTCATAGATGACTATAACTAGAAGATATGTGTGTACTTTTTGAAGATTAAATTGAAAGTATTTAAGACCTTCAAGCAATTTAAGGCCATGGTGGAGAAGTAAAATGGCCACTACATCAAGATTTTGAAGATGGATAGAGGGGGAGAGTATATCTCCAATGAGTTCATGAAGTTTTGCAAGAATCATGGCATAAAGAAGCAATTTACAACCAGGTATACACCACAGTAAAATGGTGTGGCTGAGAGGAAGAATAGGACCATCCAAGAGATAACAAGGAGTAGGTTAAAGGCAAAGGGTTTGCCTAATGATTTTTGGGCTGAGGCTATAGCAACACCATGTACCTGTTGAATATATGTCTAAAAAGAGTGTTAGGGATGTGATCTCTCAAGAAGCATGAAGCAACTGGAAGCCAAGTGTAGAACACCTTAGAGTGTTTGGTTGTGTGGCATATGGACATGTGCCCAAGCAAAGAAGAACGAAGTGGTATGAAAAAGGTGAGAAGTGCATTTTTATAGGGTATAGTGACCAATCAAAAGCATATCGATTGTACAATTCCACCACTAAAAATCTCATAATTAGTTGGGATGTTCAATTTATTAAGCATGAAGCTTGAGAAGAGAAATGAAGAGAAGAGCATGTGAAAAAAAGGATTGTTGGATCCTTTGTTGAATGTGAAATAGTAGGTGGTACAGCCACCAATGCACCAACTTAGACCCCTATTTCACAAAGGATTGAATCATTTGGTGGCAGCAGCCATCAAGGAGGCCAAGGAGTTGTTCATGAGTCAACATCTTCCTCGTCCAACTCAAGTCAACATCAAGGATAAGAAGATTGCAATAAGTCTATGAGCAGTCAAGGTATGAGCAAAATGAAGATGAAACTATGAATTATGCACTCTTTTTATCGGCTAATCCAATCTACTTTGAAGAAGTAGTCAAGGACATCAAATGGTGTGAGGCTATAGATGAAGAAATACATGTCATAGAGAGAAATCAGACTTAGAAGTTAGTTGACTTGTCAAAAAGAAAAGAGGTCATAAGAGCTAAGTGGTATACAAGATAAAAACTACTCCTAAAGGCAATATAGAGAGGCATAAGGCAAGGCTAGTGGTAAAGAGCTACAATCAAAGGCCTGTTGATGTGATTACATTGAAATATTTGCACCCATATCAAGGATAAAAATGATAAGGACAATCATAGTCATTATTGTGCAACACAAGTGGAAGGTGCATCAAATAGATGTGAAGTCGGCATTCTTGAATGGAGTGTTAAAAGAAAAGGTCTATGTGAGACAACCACTCGGATATGATATTCTCAAGCATGAGAACAAAGTGTGTAGGCTGAAAAAGGTGTTATATGGGTTCAAGCAAGCCCTAAGAGCATGGTACAACCATATAGACTCATAGTTGTTGAGCAATGGTTTTAGCAAAAGTGCAAATGAGACCACACTATACATCAAAGCATGCAAGGAAGGTATTTTGATTATTGTATTGTATGTGGATGATCTGATATTCACTGGTAATGCAAATCAATCCATTAAAGAATTCAAAATAGCCATGAAAAATGAATTTAAAATGATTGATTTGGGCTTCTTGAAGTATTTTCTTAGAATAGAGGTCAAGTAAATGGATGAAGGCATATTCATATGCCAATCTAAGTATGCAAATAAGATTTTGGAGAGATTTAAGATGCTAGACAACAAGTCTATATCCACTCTAGCCGAGACAAGTCTTAAGTTGTGTAAAGATGATTGCAGCAAAAATATAGACCCCACATGCTATAAGAGTCTAGTGGAAATTTTAATGTATTTGACTACAACAAAGTCAGATATCATGTATGCAGTCAACCTCATATCAAGATTCAAGGAGACGCCAAAGGAGACACATTGACAAACGAGTAAGAGGATATTGAGATATGTAAATAGAACAAGGGATTATGGAGTTTTGCATGCAACAACAAATGATTTTTAGCTTGTTGGTTACATAGACAGTGATTGGCTAGGCAATCTTGATGACCGAAAGAGCACTTTGGGGTATGTATTTCATCTTGGATTAGGAGCCATATTTTTGGCTTCAAAAAAATAACCCATAGTGTCACTTTATACAACTAAAGCGAAGTATTTAATAGCCAATGCAACAACATGCCAAGCTATATGGTTGAGAATGATACTTTCAGACTTGCATGAGAGCATCAAGGAGATTCTACAATCTATTGTGACAATATATCATCCATAGCAGTGTCAAAGAACCATGTATTTCACAATAAGAGCAAACACATTGCAATCAAGTATCACTTTATTCATGGGTTAGTTGAAAATCATGTCATAGATCTTAGCTTTTGCAAGTCTGATCATCAACTAGTTGATATTTTTACTAAGCCATTTTCTAAATACACTTTCATGCACCTAAGAGGAAGGTTAGAAGTCATTAATGCAGAAGCATTAAGCCTACAAAGTTTTATGGTAGCTCCAGAATCCTACAACAGAGCTACATATTTCGACAGGGTAGCTATGGATTTCGACAGTCCAACTATAGATTTTGTCAATCCAACTACAGATTACAGTCCAATTACAGATTTCGTTAGTCTAGCTACCGATTTCGATAGTCCAACTACAAATTTCGTTAGTCCAGCTACATATTATAGTCCAACTACAGATTGCATCAGTCCATTTGCAGATTTCATCAGTCTAGCTATAGATTTTGATAGTCCAGCTACATATTACAGTCCAACTATGGATTTTAGTAGGGTAGTTACATATTTCAATAGTCCCGCTACAAACTCTATTAACAGAGTTACGGATTTCAGTAACGAAGCCCTGGACATGCATAAAAAAGATGCAGAAGCATTTGAGAAGCTAAAGAGAAGTTATAAGGAGGTTTTGGACACTGAAAAAAATCCAACTAACCGTAATAGGAAGGTCAAAAATAAGAGGGAGTGTTAAAATATTATTTTTTGACTCCTTACCTACTCGCCCAGACAGCGCCGAATTATGACCGCTGAAGCCAATTAAATACAGCAGATTTCAAAATTAAATTTGGGGGAACTGTTTAGCATTGGGGGGCAAAAAAAATGGAGTTAGGTGTGTAGTCAGAAAAGACAAAAGATATAGAAGACTAAACAGAGGGATTAGAGCAGCAGATGAGTTTAGACATAGCAGTAGTCTGCAAAAGGACAGAGCAACATACGAGGGAAGAAGAAAAGTGAGTAAAAGTGAATATGCAAGCTACAGTAGTCATCAGGGATATGCAATAAAACAGGGGAGATATTTCCAACAGTTAAGGAAAGTTGTTAATATGTTCTTCTGTGTAACATTTTATTTTGTAACAGCAGCCGCTGTATGATCTGGTTTAAGTAATAAAAGAATTGAAACATATATATATATATATATATATCTACCATTTGACAACCTTATTCTGCCTCCCCTCTTCCATATTTGATCTTTTATTTTTTATTTACCTGCTGCCGACCTGGGCCTGCATTTACTTTTAGTATTTCTCTCTCTTCCAGAGCAATTAGTGCTGTTAGCTTTTTCCAACACTATGCAAGCTTTTTTGGTGTGTTCCATTTCAAAGCGAATTGATGCATTTTATGTAACAGCAGGAGGTGCTACAAAACAGAGTTTCACTTTAAAATGAACACTCGCAAGTCGAAATGCTCGATAAGGACTGGGAACGAAAGCAGAGCACATGAAGATTTACAGTCGATTTATAAAATAAATATTCGATAGTTTCTTTTTCTCTAACCTTTGCAGTAATATGGCGCTTTAGTTTTCCAATGTTTGTTGTTACATTATCGGATTTCTTTCTCAGTTCCTATATAGCATTTACACATTCATTTGCCTTTGCTTTCAGCTCTGAAACCATATACAAATGTATCAATAGATAGTAATGGCCGAGGTTTTGAAAAAACAACAAATTCATCTCTGTTAGTGCCATCAAACAAATACAGATCAAGCAGCAAGCTGCTCCTCATAAATAAGAGAACACTGAAAACCCTAAAATCATAGAGGCGATTTCACTCCAAATCTTATGGAGTCTGCATCCCCTGCTATTCTTCTATACCAATTTTCTAGGCTTCACTATAACACACCACATTGTTGGAAGCACAATGGACATAGACCAAGACCACTCAAGGGAGCCAAAACAGTAGAAGACACTCTTCTCTATGCTATAACACAAACCATTTCTCCAATGGAAACCAAATCAAAATTAAAAGAGCTCCAGGTAAATTCCCTGGACTAAAATTCTCCTTTCATAAAAGACTACATATGGCAGCACCAATCCTTCAACCTCAAACCGTCAATAACAACCTTATCCTACCCTTGTTTTTCTGCTTCCGAAGATTCGAACCCCTCACCACCTATCTCCCATCTCCACGACAGGGTAAAATACGATGACAATGTAGATGACTAGTGGTTTGTAGTATTCTTACTCTATGAAATCACTCACATAATATCGTATATATTATAATTTAATATAATAATATAATGTATATATTTTAATATAATATATAAATATATTATTAATTATATATAACATTATCATTTTATTAATATTTATAATTATAATATTTAATATCTATATATCATTATATACTATTTATTACAAATAATATATATGGAAATATATATTAATATATTTAAAATAATATATGAAATTATTTTTAATAATATTAATGTACGATACTATATGAAAAAACCCTGTCATTGCCTCTCACCATCATCAATTCCCCATTGCTCAAGTTCATCATGAAATGAAACATCTCCTCCCTGCAAGCACATTCCCATGCCATATTAAAAAACATACAACCTCATTTTTCACCACACCTCTACCAAAAATATAAGATTATTGTTGCTTAACCCTTCATGCACAAAAGGTGAGATAGGGTCAGTGGTCATTGAGAAGGCCATTGTTGAGATTCATCGCAATATCTTTTGATTCCATTTTTTAGTGGTTGATAGCGGGTGGGTTGAATGGTTGACAACTGGGGGGTTGAATGGTTATATTAGATCAATAACCACCAATTATGCAAAACAAAGTAAAGCATATATAATGATTCATATACAATCTAGGCAATTTCATACACAGAAGGATTCATTTCATCATCTCCCATTTATCTAAACATACCCCTGATCTTTGATATCAAATTATCTACCCTTTTATCGAGCTTTGTTGCATCAAAAAACCAAATCGAACAAAAAGACATTAACTTAACTAAACATAGTTTTAGGTAATTGAGTAATTTTTCATCAAATTTTTAAAAAAATTATTTACACTTAATAAATTTCTAATAATTATTGGCAATTTTTTCCTATTAACTCAAAACGTTTGCCCACTTGTAAAAAAATACATTCCTTAACAACATCCCTTCATACTTAATAAGATGACAAATGAATTAATCAATTCATCCTTCCAAATTTTTGGAAGTGTTGGGTGAATATTTTGTCACCAGCTGACTGACGGCAAAATGGTTACATCAACCACATCATAAGGAGATTTATGCGGCAAAATGGGTGTGGTGACCACAGCCAGAATGAGATAAATCTCTCCTCTCAGCAAGGGGAGGTTCCCTATATATATATATATATATATATATATATATATATATATATATATATATATATATATATATATATATATATAAAGCTAAAAATACACAGAGAAGTGAAATCATACCATCCATCTCTCTTTTTTCAGAGATGATGTTCACAAAATAGAGGAGAATTCATGTGTAATTGCTGAAGGCATTTCTCTTATTTCAGAAATGATGTTAAAAAAACCAGAGGAAGACTTCTTAGGTAATAACTGTAACCACAAGAAACTCACAAAAGTACAAAATCTTTCGTTGCTTCTCTCACTGATTAGGACGAAGGACATCGTAGGATTAAGTGTAGCCCAAAGTCTCCACCTAAAACTACAACAGAGTAAAAGATTAAGAAGGATAAAGAGAGCTCAAAGTCTCTCTAGTATCCTTTACACAAAATACAAACTGAAGACAATTATGGTAGCACAAAGTCTCCCATAGTCAGCTTCAGGACATCTTCCAACTTATTTCCACTTGTTCTGCTTGTTTGATTAAATGGATAAGACTGTATTTAGGAAAAAGACATAAGAACAATTTCTTAAATGACACAAGCTATTTCAATACAAAGTTTGAAAGGTCACTTGCTTTCTCATTCACTTAACAAAATATGATTAACAGTCTGAGCTCAAAGTTTCAGGAATGCCTTTCAATTTGGGCAGAGCTTCGCTTCTAATAATAGAGAGATCTTCCTTATACAAAATGAGAGATTACAATATATAGCATCACAAGAAAGACTTAGGCGCTTATTTTCATGAAAATGGTCCATGCTGAATTGAATGCATTGAATATCTATGAAAGGGCCATGTTAGAACAGGTCATTGGCCTTGACTTTGGCATTTTGAATCATATCAAATGTCTCCTCCTAAGCATGGGTTGTCTGGTCTTCTTTATGATGCTTACACGGCTATCTATTCGCCTTTACTTAATGCAAAAAAATAGGCCGCGCCTTTGAATGTTTACTCTTTCTGATATCCATCTGGTGGACTGTTCCACCTATTGGAATAACTCTTCTACAAATATTTTTAGACTTTTTGTAGTCGTTCCCTCCTTCCTTGCCACGTTTTGTCTCTTCTTGGTGATCTGAGCTCTCGGGGCTATCTTCTTGCTTTCAGTTGGCTTCTTCGGCTCTTTTCTTGACTGGTTGTTGAGTTTGTTCTTAGGTCTTTAAAAATCAACGATATTCTATCACCCTGAATTTGATGTCTGCAGGGACGTCACCAGTCGCTTGAACCACTTTGAACCTTGAACTCTTTTGGTTCAAAGGTTTAGTGGTTAAATGGTTCAATGGTTCGATAATTCAATGTTTTGTAAAGGGCCACGTTCACTTGGTTTTCTTCTTCGGTTGAACCATTTCTTTGAACCATTTGGTTAAACCTCTTTCTGGAATCTTTCGCTTCATCCATTCGCTTGAAGCTTCCACTCAAACTTTGAACTCTTTGAACCCTTTGAACCTTTGAACCTTTTGAAGTTCAAGGTTCAATAGTTCAACGGTTCAAATCTATTTCTTTGAATCCTTTGAAGCTTCAAACTCTCTAGATCTTTTCATTCTCTAAGTCCGTTGGACTCGTTGAACTCGTTGAACCTTTTGAAGTTCAAGTTTCAATGGTTCAATCTTAACTCTTTGAATCTTTTTATTTTTTAAGTCCGTCGAAACCGTTGAACCTTTGAACTTGTTGAACCTTTAAACCTTGCAAAGGCGAGGTTCAATAGTTCAATGGTTTATTCGAATTGTTTGAAGCCCACCGTTAAGTCTTTTGATTGAGCCTCGCTGTTGAACCATCCTCAAAACACTAAGGAAATGCCTTAAGTGTTTTCAACTTTCCTTTGAGAAAGTCCGCCTATTGAACCTATGACTTCCTTAGCTGAAAAGACTTCAATATTTAAAAAACTTAACTACTCAGAACATTTTGAAAGAAAGAAAGAGAACATTTTGGCCTGCATGACCAAAAATGATCAGCATGTTGTTCGCAAAAATAAGTGACAAATTTTGAGAACAATAGCTGGCTCTAGTTGGGGAACTTCAATCGATTGAAATTTTAAAACAATCGAAGGGAGTAGAATCCAGAATCTCAGTGCCTTCATCTATGCCATTGGGCTACGGAGTCATGCTACCCAAAAAAAAAGGTGCCAAAAATAAATGAAAAACACAAAACAAAAGGAAGACTATACAAAAATTATACATGTGTACAACTAGACTTATCTGATACTTCAAAGATTAAAGTGCTTCAGATGCTTCCCATTGTGAGGCAGAGAAAATGGCGTCTCATCTTGATAAATCAGCAAGAGACTATTTTCACCCCAAAATCAGTGATTGGCAAATGGACTTCTCCACCAAGAATCCAATTTTCTGTGCCTTCCTTTTGGTTTCCTCTTCTTGCCCCTTATCAAGACTCGATCTCTACCATGAATCTTTGCTCTCTTGTCAAAGATTTTTTTTGCCTGACGTTGATGTGCAACAATATAGTCCACTATCATAGTTTTTTTGCTCTTCGGGTCCAGTGAAGCACATGATTTTATTGTCAGCATCAAACACCTGCCAATGGTTGGCATTATTAGGTACACTTGATCAAAAGACTAGTTCGATAGTGTAACTATGCTCTTCAAAGTCTTTGTGAGGAACCATAAGGGTTGCAGAGACAGCCAATGAATCTGCACGATTATGAAGCTCTCTGGGCACTGTAGAAATATTGAAAGCATCAAAACTTTTAAGATAGTCCCACACCAGATTGTGATAATATCGCAATCTCTCATTCTTGGTTTGATACAAGTTCATCACCTGACAAACCACCAGCTCAACATCTCCCTGGGCGTGAAGCTGCTTGATGCCTTTAGCTTGAGCGACCTTTAATCTGAGCAACGAAGACTCATACTCAGCAGTGTTGTTAGTTTTGTTGAACTGTAACTTGTATGAGTATAGAAAAATATCTCCTTGAGGAGATATCAAAACAATTCTAGCTCTAGAACTAGTAGAAGAATTGTTGTGATCGAATTCTAGAATCTAAGCATCATTAGAATCTGATCTTCTTTCAGATTTTTCTTCATTAAGAAGGGAAGATCTTTTTTCATCTGTACTGCACCCTACCAATTCTTCTGATGTCTCATCTAAATTTTTTGGATTGTCATTTATACAACTTTCATCTACTGAAACAGGAATGTCTTCAGTAGAAAGAAAGTAATTACCCATTCTTGAATATTCAAACATAATTTGAGCTTCAGGGGCTGAAGTTTGAGTGACAATGTACTTTGCCTCCTTCTCAGGAAGCAACTTTTGCATGACGCCCTTGATAGGGATCCTCACCTCAGACAGGTCTATGCTCAATTCTCCACCAACATCCTTGCAAAAATTTCACCCAAGCAGAATGTCGTAAGAGGTTGCCTTCCTGTCGACGTCGGTTGGCCTGACCGACGCCGGTGACAGTAACACTCCGCAACCCTTCGCAACCTCCTTCCCTGCTTGCATCAGTGAAGCTTTTAGCTCCACAACCTAACAATACAGATGTCATTATAGGATACACACTCCATTATGAAGTGTCATTCTATCTCCACCACACCCTTGTCATAAAATAGGCATGTTCTCATTTCCTACTTCTTAGGTGTTGTCCACCTACCACTCTCACACTTAATATGGTGCAAACTAGTCCTTAATCAAATCATCAACATTAATAAATATGGTTGAGTTTTGGGCTCACCAATGTGAGTAAATTTATTTTGTCTTATAAACATTTCATGACTATTAATCATGATCTTAAGCGTGGAAGAATAGTTTCATTTATTCTCTAAGATGGTGGTCACATTATGTTGATCATGGATGTGGCCCCTTTAATCGATCTCTTTGGGTTATGTGAAATATTCAAAATTGTTCTTTTAGAATTATTATTTTTTATGCCTCTAATGATGTGGTAGATAGGTTAGTCCTATGGTGTTTGCTTGTTAATGAGTTGTCATATTCACATTAGATGTTGTGTGTCAATTGTGATATTGTTAAAATAGTGTTTGACAAGCTTGGTCACCTCCCAATGTGTTGGAAAATTGGAAAACTAGAGGTGTGATATTGTATGCAGAATAAATTTGGGATTTATGACTCAAATTACTCACATCATTCTACATCTTTAGTTTGGTACATGTAGTCGAATCTCCAAGGTGGAGTTGAAAGAGTGCTTTATAAACTTGATAGGGTCATGATTCCAACTCAATTGTATTTCTCCTTCACCAACTATTTCTCGTTGTCAGTGGAGGCTCTATTGTATATTATCTTTTCCAACCTATACCGATATGGTTTTGCATTGAATGGCATTTCAAAAGGCCCAAAGTGGAAAAGACATAATTTTTTATTAATGTTATTTTATCACATCATGGCCCCACTTTTGCTCACATATAGCTGTTTTGGAACCTTTTTCCATGACCTTTAATGAAAATTAGTTGCATTGAATGGCAATTTAATGCCATTAATCAAATGACTAAGTTCCCTCACATCTATGACACATATATTTTCCATAAGTATTACTCTGCCACCACATCTAAGCTAGGTCATGCAATCACCATACTAATCCAAAAACAATATTTGTCCTTCAACCAAATTTTAAAAATTATTAATGCATTATCATCTAATAAAGGTATGTAGTAATGGAGAAACACCATAAACTTGATCATCTGACTTTGTGATTGTTATCAATGGAACATTTAAGTCATATATACCAAATCTTAGAAGAATGTTCTTATAATAAATTTCATTAATGGTGATTTCCCAGAGATATTTAAAACCTTGAGTTGAATCTTATATTAGAGAAATTTTAGAAATTTTGCAATTGTATTGCCATTACTTTTGAAATTAGATTATTCCTTAAAGGCATTGTCTATTTCATTATTAGCTTCATTCCTTAAAGATGTTTTCAGCATCCAAATTAGCTTAATTTATATCGTCTCAAGAGTATATGTATATAAGTAGAAGAGTCACATGTATACAACACACCACAAGGAAATGGTCAACTTACCCATTAATGATTTCCCTTATTAGGAAGCTCTTGATTTGTTATTAAGCTCTCTCTTTAGTTTTTTTTAGTTTGGCATGGCACAAATCATGAATATGCATTGTCTTGTGACAACTATGAAAATAAAGGTGTTTTCATCCTCCTTAACACAAGGAGTAAGGCCTAAAATTATGAAAAGTGGTAAACTGATTCATGGTTTATTAATTCCTTATTCATCTTAATAGATCCATAGTTTTTATTTTTTATTAGAACTTTGCTTGATGGATTGGATTGTGTAGATTTATAGTTGAATATTCTGACAAGCCCTAAACCTATTTACCATGGTGGTGGGAGTACTTATGGGGCATTAGAACGTCTCATTCCAGCTAGTCTTAATATGATGCCATTACCATGTGGTGGGGTATTTATGAAAATTATAATTCCCAATTCCAATAATCCTTGATCTCGTGCCATCACATGTTAGTGTGAGTATTTATGATGAATATCAATGACTAGTTCTATTGGTGCCTAATCTTATTCCATCACCTAGTGATGGGAGTATTTATGTTGAAATATAATGACCAATTCTAATAGGTGTTGATTATATGAAATCACTTGGTGGTGGAATTATTTATGGGAAAATAGAACAACTAGTTCCACCATTAGGGCTTAATCCTATTCTATCACCCAATTCAAAGTATTAAATGGCTAACATAGTTAGGCCCTGATCTTGATAGGAATATTTATGCCTCATGATTTCCTAGTCTATTTAACAAGGAAATCAATAAATAAATAATATTTTCTCTTTGTTTTCAAATTTGCATTAATATTTTCTAAATGTGAAATTGGAATTGGTCTAGGTCTAGGTTTGGCATGTAATTAGTCTTAGAGAAGAACTCGATTTAGGAATGAAATTGGGACTAATATTATGTCTGAGGACCTTGGTTTGAAACAAAAAAGGTGTATTTATTCTATACAAAACTTGGAAATAAGGCAAGATGTGGTCTTAGTCCAAAAGGGAACTTAGTCTAGGCAAAGGTCTTTAAACTAAACTAAAAATTGATCCAAGTTACATAATCTGAATAGAAAAGGTGAACAAGTCAAACCCAAGTTCAAGGCCAGACTCAAGCATAAACCAATCATCTTTTAGATCTGAACTTCAAAATATGGATTTAGAACTTGGGTTTTTGAATGAATAATGTTCTAGACTAAATTTGGTAGCGTAATAATTCTCTTTAGAAATAAAGACACAAATTGGTTTTTATCTTGTTTTGAACAAGGCAAATAGTTTGGAATAATTTTGGCATCATAACACTTTTTTGTGTAAAGTCGTGTGTGTAACATGTGTTTGTTTGAATTTCTAATTTTTTTTAATTTGAAAAAGTGATTTTAGACTCAAACAATGCAATTAAAATAAGAAGTAGAACCTAAGCACACAGTCCTACACTAAAACTGACATAAGGTGTGTATAGTATCCCCCAAAACTTCCACCGATATACTAGTCTTGAAAGGAATTAATTATTAATCCAAAAATAAAGAGAGCATGTAGGTAGATTTTTTTAAGCCCCCTGTATCTCTCAAGAAATGATACATGGCAAAAAAATTAGATTTTTGAAGCAATTCATCATTTGGCTAAATAATCTGTAGCAAGTGGGGTCAAATTATCTAAATTTTTGAATTGGCTTATCTAGATGGTCCACAAGTGCCTAGAAATACTTGGGCATAATAAATATCCATCAATGGATTCAAACTGCCTAGCTTGTTATGCAAGGGTCTTACCCCTTGTACAATGAATTCAACCATATACTACTTAGTAAAATATGATGTCTACATTGTCGATTGATCTGAGTACTCTTATATTTGGTCAAGTTAACCGCTTAACCATTGTCCCATCTATTTGTCATGCTTAATGTATATACTCCACTGAATAAGTGGGGTTATAACAATGTTGGGAGATGAAAACCCAGGTTAATTTCCACCTAAATAACTCATGAGAAGGCGATAAAATCTCGCTCATAAGCCAAAAAAGAAAAATAAAAGAAGAACTAGGTCGCTTCTGAGTCACCCAAGTCTCTAGGAACAAGGGGAAAGAATACATGACATTTATTCAGGTTTTGTCTCTCAAGCAAATAATGCAAAACCATGTTTCTAAGTCACCCTATAAAAAAGGAGAGCATACGCACAATTTAACCCAAACAAAAACTATCTAAGCAAGAAGCACTAAAATTTGCATAAACAAATTCCAAAATAAACAAGTTTTTAAGTACCAAATTTCAAATATGAGTAAGTATTTAAAACACCAATTTAAATGTGGTGGATTTCCTATTGGGATGTAAAATGGTTTCTCCTAGCTTGAGAAAACCTACAAAAACTTGTTATAAGTTTCAAATATATTCTTTGGCAAGCAAACCTACAACAAACTAGTTAGATTAGCAAATAAACTAGTATTCTTGTATATTATGTGTTATGAAAAATACAGAGAATATAAAGGAAAACTAATTTCATAATTTAAAAATTCATGATGAAACATGTTGTTTTAAAAAATCATCTAAAACAAAGTCTAGATGACCCTGAATGAGCCTCTTGAAGTTGGGCAGTTTTTACAAGGTCGAAGTCATCATTTAGAAGTCAACGATGTCATCATTTAACAGAAAATAGAAAATTCACCATTTTCACATGGTCAAAGTCATCATTTAGTAGGAAAAAGTGCAAAGTCACCATTTTCATCGGTTGAAGTCATTGTTTTCCTGAAAATCACAAAACTAAGACACATAAACTAGTGAAGTCACTTATACGTAGTAGCGAAGTCATCGATATACAAGCAAACACAAAACATGATATTTTTAGCGAAAAAGATAAAATTAAGGTCTAAAATGAACTTTCTTGGATTTTTAAGAGTGCCAAAGTACTCCTAAGTTGAATTGCGGGGTGTGTGGTCCAATCAGGTGTGCCATTATGTATGCAATAAGAGTCTAAGGGAAAAGACACATTAGTCAATTATTAGTAGAATCAAACATCCAAAAAAAACAAGCTTAAGACAAATAATTCCCAAGCCTATATACTAGGGGGAGCTTGATAATAATAAGATAAAACAAAACACAACTAAAAGGACAAGAGATAAATCCATTTCACCTTCCTTGTAGATCTAAATCACTTGTTGAGATGGTAGTTAGTTTGCTCAGCTTGTGTCTAAATTAGAGTATTTTTTTATTCTCTTACTTTGTGGGTAGCACCTCCCATTTGTCCACTATGGTTTTGGTCTTGGAATATATTGGTCTATGAAGCTTCTCTTATAAATTTTGCATAATAACTTTAGACAAAAGAGCTTGTTGGAAACGAGTGTGAGACCTTGTATTTATAAGTTTCAAACTAACCCCAACCTAGGTGTGATTAGGTATAGGCTAACCTTAGGTTAGACTTGGGATTTCAAATGCAATAAATAATGTCCTTAATTATGCATTTATGGAGGCATGAATCAACATTTCATATTCGTAAGGCATTTATGTTGAAATTTTACAATTCTTGACTTTGAAGATGATGACATCATCATAACCTCATTTCTTTTTGATATTTATTGAATTTTGATTTTTGAAAATTATATGTTCACTAATTCAACATAGATTATTTAACTAAGTATTTAGTTTGATTTAATTGGTTAATTAATCTTGCTTAGACTTTTGGTCATTTCAAGAATTAGATTAAGTGCCCCACTTAATTGGTCTAAAATGTCAGTTTTCTAGGCTACAACTTGACTAGGGATGAATATATAGAAGATTATCATTGCGTACAGGGTAATACCCCAAATAAGGATGTTTTGATAAAATTTTGGGCACTCATGTCTGATGTGCGGATAAATTTGAGATGTTCAATGGTTTCTAGACTTAATTTGCATAGTTTAATAGAAACCAGTTTGAAGCACATTTTAGACATGAATGTGGATGAAAAGAAGTGTCTACATGCATAAGGGTAAAATGCATGATAAGTAAATACATGCAGTGACCTAGCTTGTAACTTGACAAATATGGTTCATAGGTTACTCTTTGAATGTTTCATACATGTAGAAAGACTACTATTACTGATATAGAATTAGGGAAAAATATGGCATATTTCTCACTTGAATGTTGGATTGAGTGTTTCTTGGTATATTACCTTATGGGTTGTATGTGATTGCCAGATGAGGAATGAACAAGGGTTGATTTTGTAAATATACCAATCCTTTTTGAAAATAACTCGTATTAAAGGACTTAGGTTGACCTTTTAGATAAATTTTGGGCACTAGACACTTTGTAGAAGAATGGATAGTTGTGTCAAAGCATGTGTTTGCTTAGGATTCAAGTTTTTGGGGAGATAAAAAATAGGTACAAGTAAAAAACTAATAGTGAAGGATAATAATCAGGTTTAAATCTTTTTTCATAGTATAAAAGGCATGGGTCACCACAATAATAATTGTAAGACTAAGAGATAAGTAAATAGGCATTAAGAGATAGTGAACACGAGCTTTTTGGCATCAGAAAGGTCTAGAACTAAAAGGTACAACCATGATAGGTATTTTCCAAGTGTACAAGGCTAAGATACTATATAACTTAGATTTTAGTATTTGCGCATGCTTTGAATTGCCTTGCCCTTCCCTATGGCTTTTCCATTGTTAAAACTCACCATGAAATGAAATGTCTCCTGCCTGCATGGCTCATTGCCATGTCGTATGAAGGAACACATAACCTCATCTTCTATTGTCACATCACCATAAATATAAGATTATTATTTCTTAACACTTTGTGTATAAAAGTTCAAATGGGGTCAACAATCATGGGTTTTGATTGAGGTACAACTAATGATTTATACTCTTTTGCTTTACAAAACCCCTCTTTACCAAAATAAAAAATTACAACCCTTCAAGCATAACTTTCACCTTTGGGGAAATTGCTTACACACACACACACACACCAATTGTCATGGAACTAGAATCTCTAGTACACCCATGCGACACTAGGACCATCCCCTAGCATGATTTCTACCTAAAAACCATCATTTGCCTTGGTCAGAGAACTCCTCTAGCTCCATGGGTAGTGCCTCGCATAACTGCCCTCTTTGAGGGTGTTCTTTCCCTCATGCCCTAGAGTTAGTTCTACTTTTGTCTATTTGATTGCTTGATTCAATGCTCAAACATAATCCTTCACTACATGTACTTGTCCACTATTTGCATCTCTAAGTTGTGTGGTTCAACATCAACGTCCTTCTCCCTCCACATAACTTTAGGTCTCATTTGTTTTGGGTTACTTCATCAACGAGAAATGAGACGATCCTACCCAATGTGAGGGGTCGGATGCGTGAAGACTCTGATGCAAGTATGTGATGCTTGTGTAGCGAGTATAATACTTATTATATAATAGTGTACATATTATATAATTACATATATATAATATATAATATAATTATATATATAATAGTACAATATTTTTATATATTAATTATATAATATATAAATATTATAATATATTTATTAAATATATTATAAGTATATAATAATGTAATAAGAATATAATTAAATTATTATATACATATAGTATAATTATATTATATATTAATTACCAGTATATACTTCCATTTATGTTGAAGGCATTTCATGGCCACGTACCCTTGAGATCACTATGTTGGTGACATCGGTCTCTTCTGAATCAATATCAAACACTTACACGACATTTGTTTTCATAATATATTTTTCATCTCTGCTTTGAACTTAGTCTATTTACTCTGAAACACTTATCATACAATGATTGGGAAAGTTTTATTATTTCATTTTAATTTGACTTTGGTTTTGTTTATTAAAATTCTCAAAGAATTTGATCTAATTACATATTAGATTATGTAAACTCAACAATGAAAGAAGATCAAATAAACATCAATCATAACTAAAACAAGCAATAAAATAAGTTCAAAGTGAAGCCATAGACAAAATGAAAACATTTAAAAATAATATTATCATTATTAACTTGACAAATCCAAAGTGAGAAAATAAAATGCTTCTTTACATTAGGACACCAAATTATATTTTTCTATGATTAATAGACATAGATGAGCTCCAATAATTTATTTATTTTCTATTCCAAAGTAGAATCATTTTCCAAAATGTGGCGTGGATGGAGCGACCTTTTGAACTTTATATGTTCGTCTTTTAACTCTTTAAAAGTAGTTAATGATAGCGAATATTTCTTCATCAAATATATATAATTATTATTAGATGATTTTTATCTTTTGAAATTTATTTGGACGTTACTAAATTAAATTTGGTTGGTTTGACAGGTTTGACAGAGATATCTGTTTGATTAATATGTGCAAGAGCAAACTTTCCAGAGGGAAACTACAACGAAGCTTGGTTTGTTTAATGAGTCCATAGGCAAGCTTTAAAGAGAAAAAGTATACTTTGATGGCACATTTAAGGTTTTGAGCCAACATTTATTTGGGTAGGATAATATTTCTTGCCGTCTATAGCTAGATGATAAAAAATTATGTTTTATCAAAATATATGAAAGTGGTTATAGTGCTTTCTAATTTTTATTTTAGTGAAATTTTTGGATTATACTGTTGGGTATAATAGACTCTTTAATAATTGAGTTTAAAATTTAAAAGGATGTTAACAAATTTACATATATTATATCTTGAATTTTGAATGTCACAAATTCAAAAAAAAAAAAAAAAAAATTATTGAATTCGTTAAAAAATTTACAATTTACATATTAAAATTTTCAATTTTATAAAATTTATCATATTATTAAAAAGAGAAATTTTCATTTTCAAATATATATATATATATATATATATATATATATATATATATATATATATATATATATTATTAATTATTAAACTTAATTATTAGACAAAATGATATAAGGTGTATGGTAAAGAGATTCCTTAATTTGTAAATAATATATAAATTTTTGAAAACATAGATTGAAAAGTAGTTTAAATAGTACTAATTATGTTTAAAATACATATTGAAAAGAAAATCTCATATCAATTATTTATGTTGGTAGAAATATTTTTTTAATGATATTTTTTTATGATTGGAATATAATAGTATAAGATATCAATAAAAATGGTAAATTTAAAATTTGATTTTTATTTAATTATCATACAAATTTTTTTTTATGTTTGGATAAAATGATTGAAAAATGGTAATATTTTAATATTTTGGGTACATAGTGGAGTTTGGTGTTCACTATTTTTTATGGAAATTTTTTTCCAACCCAAACATATATTGAATATAGATTGAGGTTATTTGTCACAATAGAGAATTCATAGAGAAGATAATGGATTCATCAATGAATGTAGCATATGACAAATTCAATGTGTACCTGATCTCTCTTGACATTTTTCAGATAAATATATTTAAAATATTAATACTAGGCATATAATACAACATTTAATTACATTGATGGGTGTTTTATAATGTTGAGGTGGTGGTGAAATGTAATGTTAATAAAATTCTAACAATTAATAGCTAATTTTAGATTTGACATCGAATTGATTATCATATAGATTGTTTTTATTTTTACTTAGAGAAGTCAATCAAAAAATAGTAATATCTTGAGTATATGGTGGAGTTTGAAATCCTTTTTTATAAGAGTTTCTCCAAACTTTACACAATATTGAATCTAGACTGAGATTATCTATCACTAATCAATGGAGAATTTGTAAAGTTTGGAGTCTTTTTTTAAAAGAGTTGTTTCAAGTGGTATAAGAGTTTTTCTAAGCTTAACACAATATTGAATATAGATTGAGACTATGTATCACTAATCAATGGAGAATTTGCGAAGAAAATAATAAAATCGTTAATCAACTTGATATGCAACAAATTTAAAATAGATGTCTTGAGATTAATATGTCCCAACATTTTTCAAATATATATATATATATATATATACATTTAAAATATCTATATTAATTAAATAATATATATTAAAATAGTTAAAAAAAATATAAAAACTCAAAGATAACATCAAAACAAATTTTAATATAATATTTATTTACATCTATTTAAATTAGAAAAAAACATTTCAAAATTAAAATATTTTGAGATTTTTGAAAAAAAAAACATAAAAATAAAAAAGTTATATTAATTTTAATTAATATTAAATAAAACCTTATGATAATTAATTTAATCTAAATAATATTAAAATCTATTATTAACATCTAATAATATTTAAATATATATTAATAAAAATAAAAATATTTTTAATAATAAATATAATTTAAAGATAAATGTTTCTAAATTAAATTAGGTGTGTATTTTTTGAATCAACATTTAATAATAAATTGATTTTAATTAATAAACATAGAAAAAACCCAATTAAAAATTTGAATTGGTGTAAATAATGTTAAAGCCTATCATTAACAATTAAAAATATTATATTAATTTTAATTAATATTTAATGAAACCTTATGATGATTAATTTAATTTAAATAATGTTAAAACCTATTATTAATATTTAAATATGTATTAATAAAAATAATAATATTTATATATAGTTTAGAGATGAATGTTTATAAATTAAATTATGTGATATTTTTTATAATTAATTAGTTGTAATTAATTAACACAATTAAGGTACAATAAAAGGATTTTACTAAGGATCTTAGTGTGAATAAGAAGACCCTTACCAATGGATCTACTAGGGACAATTATAATTCACATAATATAAGTTATAGTTTAGAAGTTTACAATTATATTAATATTTATAATATATAATTGTGTGACTAAAATATTTAAAAAAAATTATGTAACTTTTTAATATATAATAATATTTTTAACATATACTTGTGTATTTTAGTATATTAAACATGTAGGTTGTGAAATCACATTTTAAAAATATCCAAATCATGTTAACTATTGTATCCTTCCAGTGCTCAACCCATTATGAATAAACCCTATGACTTCATGGTTTTAGTTTTTGATTTTGTCTTTCCATTATAAAATATATGCATTTTACAATATATCAAATATGTAGGTTGTGAAATCACATTTTAAAAATATCCAAATCATGTTAACTATTGCTACTTATAATTGACCCTCTGGGTGCTCAACCCATTATGAATAAACTCCACGACTTAGTTTTAATTTTTGATTTTATGTCTTTTTATTGTACAATATATACACTTAGAAATGTATGTAACAATACATTATTTTATATGTAATGTTCCAAAAACCCATTAAAAAAACATTACAATACATATAATATTCAAATCAAACATGATTATCAACAATTTATGTTATCAAGTGAGCTATTAAAATTCTTCCCAAATAAATGAAAAACAACTACTCATATAAATTATACAATAACCTCAAAAATACTACTCATAATCAATAATCTTATCCATCAACTTACCTCCTAAATAAATTTAAATAACTTAATTTTCAAAATTTAATTTTATCAAATAAATTATATATCAAACGCCCTTTCTCTCAAAAATATTTTTAACCTCTTCCACCCTGCCACAACCTATCATTATCAGTAGGGTCACTGAGGGTAAAAACTGTGGAGGTCAACTTCCATCAAAATTAATATACAAATGTAAACAATGGAGATGGGTATCCAGTTTTATTATTTAAATCTAGAGGAGGATCAAACAACATTGACACCCTTGCACTCATCCTCTTGTCTTTAGCCTTACTCTTCACAAACAATGGGTCAAAAATCATAGCTTATAGATTATTGTCACTTTATGTTTGTCTTCAATGCTCCATTACCCAATTTTTATTTTATTTTTTTCCTTATAAATTTGACCCCGTCGTGTCCATAAAATGGAACAACATTTGCAGAGATTTTCAAAGAATCAATGCTGTTACCAGCTTAATATTCATATTCTTTTCAGGGAGGAAATTTCTAAAAACCTGATTTTCAATGGATCATGCAATAATTATTGGCTTAGTTAGTGTATTTGTAGTATGGATAATCTCAAGAATCCTGTTTGGCAGAAGCAGTAAGAGTTTTCTGCCACCAGGTCCAGTGGGGCTGCCATTGATAGGACATTTACACTTGTTAGGAACCCACCCCCACCAGGCTCTGCAAAAACTAAGCCTAAAACATGGCCCCCTCATGCAAATCCGTTTAGGGTCTGTACTTTCTGTTGTGGTCTCTTCTCCACACATGGCAAAGGAATTTTTGAAGACCCATGAAGTCAAATTTGCATCAAGGCCCCAATCTGCTGCCATAAAATACATGGCCTACAACTGTGCAGACTTCTCTTTTGCTCCTTATGGGCCCTACTGGAAATACATGAAGAAGATCTGCATGATGGAGCTTCTGAGTGGCAAGCAATTGGAAACATTCTTGCCTATCAGGACCCAAGAATTGGTGTTTTTCATGGACTCCATATTGCAGAAATCTGTAGAAGGGAAGGTTATTGATTTGGGTTCTGAATTAATTTGCATGGCAAATAATATTATATCCAGAATGGCCATGAGCACAAGGTGCTCTGGGACTGATGCAGAGGTTGTTGAATGCAGAAAGCTGGTGAAGGAGGTTGCACTTTTGACTGGCAAGTTTAATTTGGGAGATTTTATATATGTGTGTAAGAATCTTGATTTGCAGGGATATGAGAGACAGATGAAAGATGTTCACAGACGTTTTGATAGTCTGATGGAGAAGATATTACAGCAGCATGAAGCAGAAGCAAGAGGATGTGATGACCGGCCTAAGGACCTGGTTGATATTCTCTTCTCCATTTCTAAGGACGAACAAGCAGAGATGAAGCTCACCAGAGACAACATCAAGGCATTCATTCTGGTAAGTGTCTAAATCTGGAATGTTTTCTTGTATACTTTCAAAAAGCTTCTTGTTTATCAGACCAAGGTTAACAAAATGTGAGTATTTATGTGTTGGTATTGTTGAACAAACAGGATCTGTTTGCTGCTGGGACTGACACTTCAGCCATTACAACCGAGTGGGCATTCTCAGAGCTTTTGAGAAATCCCCAAATTATGAAAAAAGCCCGTGAAGAAATAGACCTTGTGGTGGGAAGTGAAAGACTAGTTGAAGAATCAGACATTCCCAACATGATTTATCTTCAAGCAATAGTGAAGGAGACCCTGCGCCTGCACTCTCCAGGACCCTTGACAGTGAGGGAATCCACAGAGGATTGCACCATAGAGGGCTACTTTATTCCTGCACAGACCAGAGTTTTTGTTAACATCTGGGCTATAGGCCGAGACCCTGCTTATTGGGACAATCCTCTTGAATTTCGACCAGAGAGATTTGTTGGCAATGATGCAAGTACTAATACTAATATTGATGTGAGGGGTCAGCACTTCCATCTCTTGCCATTTGGGAGTGGAAGAAGAGGGTGCCCTGGAACTTCACTTGCCTTATATTTCATTCACACTGCTTTGGCTGCCATGATTCAGTGCTTTGATTGGAAGGTAAATGGCAAAGAAGACATGATAGACATGAAGGAAGGTGTTGGCTTGACAATTGCCAGGGCTACCCCATTGAAATGTGCGGCCACCCCTAGGTTTGCCCAACTTCCTCCATGGAAATCTGGGTAGATGAAGGACAGATCTCTTTTGGACTTTGCTTGTAGTTAGATTCATGTTTCAGTAAAAGCATATTTGATTCTTTTTTAAGATGCAAACCGTCTATTATGCTCAGAGTTTCCCATTTGTATTGAGAACTCTATTATTGTTAGTACCTACTTCATCCCTAGGAAGTATTATTAGTGCATGTTAGGCATCGCAATATTTGTATTGGAAAAAGTAACAACCAATAAAAATAAATTATTTTTTTATGAATTTAATGTCAAGATAATATGTATGATATATTAATTATCAAATAAATTAATTTAATTGTTTGTTATTGTTTGAAATAGAACGATTTGACAAATATTATGAAGAAATATAAAAATTTTGTTAAGGAAAATAATTAATTTTTATATAGTGTGAACAAAAATAAGAAAAATATTAGAAAGAATATCATTTCAGATAGAAGGCGTTTCAAAATTCAATACATAACAGACAAACAAACGCCTTTTTGCCATGTATTAATTGCTTGATTCCTATCAATCATCAATGCTTCGCTACCACCAATCATAAAACAATATGTGTTCCGTCAATGCTGCAACCATGTCAATGTTGTGTTGATGCTTTGAGAAAGTGCTGTAAAACAAAGATTTTTTTTACTTTTTTTTTTTGATATTATTAAACAAAATTTTAGTTTCAAAGAATTGACAAAATTTGGACAAAATGCAATCGCAGTTTGTGAAGCATGTATAACAAGTGATAACCCTCTTTGACAGTAGGAAAAAAAAATCAATATGACGTGTTTGGGATTGTTATTATCTAACAACAATAGTAATTATATTAATAATATTAAATAAGATAAATAAGATGTAACAACCTCCCCACTCCCCCCTCCCCAAAAAAAAAAAGGTCATCTTCATTTTTCAGGGTCAAAAATATCGTTCCACCATTAGGATGTGTATTACACTGTTTCAACTGTGTGTATTTTTTTATTAATATTAGTAGAAATGTGGAAATGATTTAAGCCCCATCAACATCAATAAAAAAAGGCTGGGAATCATCCAAAAGTCTCAAATTTATGTATAAGCACATGGCTTAAAAACACTTGTTGAAAATCTGGGAACTAACAATAAAGGAAAAATGTTACGCCTATAACAAAGTTCTCATAAATTTTGGATTTTCCTGGTGACATCTACACTGAAGGAGAAGGGTAGAACCTCTTTTGCTTTACTGACTTATATTTAACAGTTATTTCCTTCTTTTTCTCCTGGCTATTTCAAATTCTTCGATGACCTCTTTTTCTTTCTTCCTCAAAACCCCATATTGATCCAGCGCTGTCAAATTGGGTGCTGTTCTCTCAATTTCCGATGTAATGGAGACCATTTTGCTGTTGAATTCTGCTTCAAGTTTGTCTCTATCAGCGGACCTCGGATCCTGCATAGACAAGGTAGCCCAAAACCAATAGAAAAGAAATTTAAACCAATGAGATCCATGATTAAACAATGCCACAAATGACAACGAACTAAAGGGAATGTAAACACACAGGGTACAGACTATGTTTCACCTGTTGATGAGATCGGCTGAGTTTTGAGTAATCAAAATTTGTCACTGGTAAGTTGAGACCTGACGAATCAATTTCCACCATATCATTCGAAAACAAGAACTTAAAGGCATAATCATGGATATAAGACTTGACCAGGTTTGTTGATTTTTGTAGCTCAAAAGGTGGAATGTGGAATTGTTTTAAAGCAGCTCAAGATTAGATATGTTTTAAAACGATTCTAGTTGGATTTTCATCAACAGTAGTTTCTAGAATGTTTCTAAGTTTGTAAGGATGAGATAAATCCTAGTGTGATTTTATGTGTAAAAATAGAAAAGCCAAAGAAAGCAAAGAAAGCTTCTTTTTCTTGCATGCTAAGGAAAGCTTCTTTTTCTTGCACGCTAAGTAAAACAGCTAGGCTCTCTATAAAAGTAAGATTGCTGTAGCAAACTCATACATTGTATTTTTTCGAAAGAAAAGTTTGTTGTTAGGTTGAATAGAAGATCCAACATTTGCAGGTTTTTCCCCGCATTGGGGTTTCTTGGGTATATCTGTGTTATTGTCTTTTTGTATTGGCTTATTGTTATTTTTACTTCCACTGTTATTAGTTGTTAATTAACCCAGTTGTATTAATCGTTATAAATCAGATTTATGTCTGTGAATTTATTGTGGAATTAATCTATTGCTGGGTTATAGAAATTAACATGGTATCAGAGCTCTAAACTCTGAATATGAAGCCAAGATTTGTAACGTAGATTTCAAGAAAAAAAATCAGTTCTTTCATCCTCAGTTCTTTTTGTGGCTATGGCAACTAGCGTTCGATACGAGGACAGGTTTGAGGGTGTGTCTAACTTCTTGCAGTGGAAGGTTCGGATTACATCTGTTCTCAAAGGGAACAGGCTGTGGATCTATGCTAGCACAGAAGTGACTCCACCAACAAATGATCACGTTGCCTTAGATTCACATGAAGTTAAAGAGGCCAAGGCTCAGAGGATTATCCTGGATGGAGTAAGAGATCATTTAATTTCTCATTTATCGGGGAAAGACACCGCCAAGGAGATGTGGGATTTGTTCACAAAACTTTATCAGAGCGACTATCAGAGTCGTAAGATGATGCTCAAGGACAAATTGCATAATACTAAGATGTCCAAAGGCGAGAGTGTGACCTCTTACTTGTCCAAGCTGACACAGGTCAGGGATGAGCTTGCTGCTGTTGGAGAGATGATTACAGAAGATGAGTTGGTGCATATAGCCTTGAATGGTTTTTCAAAGCACTGAGAAGTGTTTGTCAAGTGTGTTGTTGGCAGAGATCGGCTACCTGATTGGGCAAGACTTTGGGATGATTTTGTTCAGGGGGAAGATCCGTGAAGGTGCTCATCGGGGAGATCAGACAAAGAAGGGTCAAGATGAAGAAAATCTTGCTCTTGCAAGCAAGGGTAAGAAGAAGTCCAATAAAGAGCAGTCAGAAGGTTCTTCTTCCAAGAGTGGGAAGAAGAAAGATCTGAGTAAGATTAAATGTTTTTGTTGCCATCAGATGAATCACTATGCCAGTCAATGTCTGAATAAGAAAAATAAGGACAAGTTACGCGATGAGATGCTCGACTTGCAGCACGCCGCCGCCTTTCTCCCGCAAATGAAGATTGTGGTAGACACCGACTACAACGTCTCCATCGACTCCGACATGTGCATAATCACAGCGGGCATGCGGCAACGTGAGGGGGAGTCGCGGCTGGCTTTGGTGCAACAAAATTTGGAGCTTTTCAAGAACATCGTGCTGCTGTTGGTGAAGCACAGCCCCAATGCGATCCTCCTATTGGTGTTGAATTTGGTGGACATATTGACCTACATCGCTTGGAAGTTGTCTGGGTTTCCGTCCAACAGAGTGGTGGGGAGCGACACGAACTTGGACTCGTCGCAGTTCCATTTCATGATAGTGGATCATCTGGACCTGAATGCGCAGGACGTGCAAGCTTACATCATTGGAGAGCACAGAGACTGCTCGGTGGCACTGTGGTCCAGCATCAGCATAGAAGGGGTGCCCGTGCTGAGCTTCCTGGATAAGAACCAGATCCCTTACAAGAAGGAGCACCTCGAAGCCATTCACCAAGATGTGGTCAATAGTGCCTATGAGGTTATCAAACTCAGGGGCTACACTTCCTGGGCCATCGGCTACGCTGTCGCCAACTTGATCAAGAGTTTGCTACGCAAAAAGAGGCAGATCCATCCCGTCTCCGTACTGGCAAAGGGGTTTTCACAGAAGGAAGGAGTCGACTATGATGAGACTTTCGCTCCAGTAGCCAGGTACTCATCCATAAGAGCTATCATTTCTATAGCAGCATAGATGGGTTGGAGGATTCATCAGATGGATGTAAAGACGGCCTTCCTCAACGGGGTGATTGAAGAAGATATTTACATAAAGCAACAAGAAGGGTTTGAAGCACATGAGAGGGATTCTCATGTATGCAGATTGAAAAGAGCACTGTTTGGACTCAAGCAGGCTCCTAGGGCGTGGTATTCACGTATTGATAGTTACTTGCAGAGTGTGGGCTTCATCAAGAGTGAGGCAGATTCGAACATGTACTATGTTGAGGTGAAGGGTAAACTTCTCATATTATTGTTATATGTTGATGACCTATTTCTCACAGGATCAGAGGAGCTCATAACACACTGCAAGTGGAATCTTGCAGGAGAGTTTGAGATGAAGGACTTGGGGTTGATGCACTACTTTATGGGATTGGAGTTGCGGTAGAAAGAGGGAGAAATCTTCCTTGGACAAGGGAAGTACTTAATAGATATCTTGAAGAGATTCAGGATGGAAAACTGTAAGCCTATGTCAACGCCACTTGTGATCAACTAGAAGAAGGTTGATGCTTCTAGATCAGAGGCAGTGGACCCTACTTTATATAGACAGTTGATAGGCTCTCTTATGTATCTGGTCAACACCAGGCTAGACATTTGTTTTGCAGTGAACTCACTCAGTCAGTTTATGGTGGAAGCTAAACGTGTTCACTGGATAGCTGCGAAACATGTTTTGAGATATCTCCAAGGCACAATTGATTATGGGCTGAAGTATGTTCAGCGGGATGGAGTGAAGCTCGAGGGGTTTACTGATGCAGATTGGGCAGGCAGTACCGCTGATCGAAAGAGCACTTCAGGGTGTAGTTTCAGTTTGAGATCAGGAGCAGTCTCTTGGTACAATAGAAAATAGAAGTCAGTTGCACTGAGTTCTGCAGAGGCTGAGTATATGGCAGCCAGTATGGCTACATGTGAGGTTATCTGGCTTCGAAAACTTCTAGCTGGGCTCTTTAATCAAGAGCTGGATCCTATAGTCATTTATTGTGATAATCAGAGTTGTATCAAACTCTCTGAGAATCCAGTGTTTCATGACAAGTCAAAGCACATTGAGATCAAGTATCACTTCATCAGAGATTGTGTGGAGAAGGGGATAGTGAAGCTCAATTACATTCCTATGGATGAACAAATTGTAGATATCCTGACGAAGGCCTTGATGAAGAGCAAGTTTGAATTCTTCAAGGACAAGTTGGGTGTGGTGCATAACACCTTCATCGCTAAGAGGGAGTGTTGATTTTTGTAGCTCGAAAGGTGGAATGTGAAATTATTTTAAAGCAACTCAAGATTAGATATGTTTTAAAACAATTCGAGTTGGACTTTCAGCAACAGTAGTTTCTAGAATGTTTCTGAGTTTGTAAGGATGAGATAAATCCTAGTGTGATTTTATGTGTAAAAATAGAAAAGCCAAAGAAAGCAAAGAAAGCTTCTTTTTCTTGCATGCTAAGGAAAGCTTCTTTTTCTTGCACGCTAAGTAAGGTAGCTAGGCTCTCTATAAAAGTAAGATTGTTGTAGCAAATTCATACATTGTATTTTTTCGAAAGAAAAGTTTGTTGTTAGGCTGAATAGAAGATCCAACATTCGCAGGTTTTTCCCCGCATTGGGGTTTCCTGGGTATATCTGTGTTATTGTCTTTTTGTATTGGCTTATTGTTATTTTTGCTTCTGTTGTTATTAGTTGTTAATTAACCCAGTTGTATTAATCATTATAAATCAGATTTACGTCTGTGAATTTATTGTGGAATTAATCTGTTGATGGGTTATAGAAATTAACAAGGTTTCCATTAGTCATTAATTGAGCTCAATCTTTGCATGTAAAGCATGAAATATTCATCTAAACTATAGCACATAGATCTGAACTCTGATTTAGCATAAGAAGATATCAATCTTGATTCAAGTGGCTAAGGACAAAACTCAAACCTCAATCACACAACACAAAACAAAACAAGGACCTCATAACTTCCTACTCTTAGTCTGTTAGGTAGTTCCTGTGGGTTTTATGTGATAGTTATGAGTTTTATATATGCAGTGTCAACTACATGGAGAGTCCCAAAGGGAACTTATTTTCATTAAATTAAGTTTATTGAATTAATTATTTCAGATATTTTAAATTTTTATTTAAAAAATGTTGATTTAGATCATTTTGTTTATTGAAGGTTTTTACATTGATTAACAAATTTATCAAGTTTTTTTTAAATTTTCTACTAAATGGCGATATAAGATAGCCTCAATCTAATCACACCAGTACAATATGATTTATATGGACTAAATCGAACCTTTGAAATCCACCTATACTAATTCCTTGGCAGTTGTATATTAAAACTTAAAATCTAACCTAAGTCATCAAAACAAATGTCTCATTGTAGCATGTTAATCTAGATGTTTGTATCGATTTTATTAGAGTTAATACCAATAATTGAAGGGAATTAGGAATTCACTCCAAATATTTAATGTTTAAATAGCCTATTTTAATTTATAACCAAAGCCACTTCACAAATAGACACTTTCACAATTAGCAACAGGTATTAAAGCTATTTCAGAGCTTTTGTTTTACATTGAAAAGTGAGCAACTAATATGACTAGAGTATTTTTCTATATTTTAAAGTTTTGACATTGGATTTACAATATTTATGATATAATAAATAAAAGAGAGATTGTTTATTTTTTTTCTATCAGCTGATTGTATACGACGTGAAAAAAAATTGCACTATTAACTTTCAAAAAAACATACATATTGTCATTATTTTTACCTTCATGTTTTTCAAAAAGCCAAAGGTGATACAACTTGTTGAATGATGCCAATAGATATAACATGCGTTTATAACACAACAACCATCAATACACATTAATTCTACTTTGGCACTGTAATGGCTAAATCATTGGATTATAATTCATTTGTAAGGGAGTCCCTTTCCTTTGTTTCACATGTCATGCCATATTCAAGGCTACAATTTATTTATCATCAAGACATAAATGAATTGAACTTTTTCTAACATATCAAGAGGAGATTGCCAAGAATATCTAATATATCACCAGTATGATGATTGGGTTTTTTTCATTACCTTCCATCATCTCTATCTTGTTGTTCCTTTGAAAAGTGAAAGGTAACATAACACATGATCATATAATTCATATGAAGAACTTGTCAACTTTTCATCATAGATAGACACGTTCTTTTCTAAATCTTCTTTGTCAACAGGAACATGTTTGTTCATTTGATTAGGACCAAATTATGTTATAATATAAGAAGCAAGAATTCACAAATACATAGGAGATCATAAAGCAAGGACAGAAGATATTTGGAGATTATAAATGGGGAAGATTTGAGATGTTAGCATTACCTATGAGTTTCATGAATGGTGGAATGGAGAATTTGAGAGGGAGCTCTGGGTTTTTAACTCATGAACTTGCACACAATTGCACTGAAAATCTTGTCACCAATGCCAAATATAAGGTGAAACAATGAAATTATCTAATACTAAAAATCCATATTGATTCAAGACAAAATCTACTTTATACATATAAATCCAAAAAAATCTTAATCATTATTATTCTATTAAGAAACCAAGCTCAAATATAAAAAAAATACAAATTGTTACAGGTTAAACATAAAAGCTCCTTAGGTACAAAATTTTTGGCAAATAGGATGGTGAATTTCACAAAATGTTTGAATGACCAGAAGGCTTTCCAATTTAAGATGGTACATCAACTCATTCTCTTTTATTATAAAGCCCTGCCTTTGTACACGCTTCTTCCAAATAAATGCAAAGGGCAAGATATGTACCAAAATCTCATTTTTTCCATGCCTTTGTTTTATATGTTGAGCAAGGTTGTCAAATAGAATAAGTATTGCATACATCTAATGTGAGGAATTAAATATTTAAACTTTCTGTTGGATAATTTTAAGTTGATAACAAGCCAATATTTTACCATCTACGAGTCAAAATCATTGCAACACTTAAAGACATTTTTTAAAATGTTAAACTTGCCTCTATACATGTCGAGGATTGTTGCTACCATCTTCCTCCCCACTAAATACATGCATTTTAAGACTCTAGAAATTATGATATAAACTCCCCAATGAAATTGTCTTTAAATATTGGTTGTTTCATCTTTGAGGGTAAAAAAAATGATTTGATGAAGACCTCAACACTTTAACGAAGTAAAAAATTATATTCAAAATTTAAGTCATTATCCTTTATTCTTATACGTCTAAAACTCTCGCTTTGATAATATTACCAATTGGATTACAAGATTTTGTAAGCACTACATAAAAAATTTATTTGTCTATTTTAGATCAACATCGTGATCCATCCTTACGAGAAATAATTATATTTCCAATGATTATTATGCCATAAGTGTTTTCATGGCAGAGCACTAAGCAAATATTCCTCTCCGCTTATTTTAGCACACAAGGGTAGTTTCTTGGACATCATCTTTGTATGAAAGACTATCTGCATTTACTTCGTGTTTTTACTATGGACTGAGATATCTTGTGAAGTTTCTTGCTTTCCTTATCACTTTTCTAGTCATTATTTTCTTTTTTGTGGTAGCATTGTTGTTCTTGTGTTTTTATACTATGTGTTAAAATATTATTTTTTGACTCCCTACCTACTCGCCCAGGCAGCTCTAGATTATGATAGCTGAAACCAATTAAATGCAACACATTTCAAATTCAAATTTGGGGAACTGTTTAGCATTGGGTGGCAAAAAAAAGGAGTTAGGTGTGTAGTCAAAAGAGACAAAAGATATAGAAGACAAAAAAGAGGAATTAGAGCAGTAGATGAGTTTAGACACATCAGCAGTCAGAATAGAGAAAAATTAAATATATGCATGTAGTAACACCCTGTAGGAAGAGAGAGAAAGGGGAATATAAGCCTAGAGAGTATAGTGGAGTAGCATCAGTCTGTAAAAGAATATAGCAGTAGTATGGGAAGAAGAAAAGTAAGTAGAAGTGAATATGCAAGCAACAACAGTCATCAGGGGTATGCAGTAGAATAGGGGAGATATTTCCAATAATTAGATAAAGTTGTTAATATGTTTTTCTTTGTAAAATTTTATTTTGTAACAATAGCAGTTGTATGATCTGTTTTAAGTAATAGAAGATTTGAAACATGTGTGTGTGTGTGTGTATATGTACATATACATATATATACCATTTGACAACCTTACTCTGCTTCCCCTATTCCATATTTGATATTTTATTTTTTATTTACCTGCTGCCCACCTAGGCCTGCAGTTACTTTTAGTATTTCTCTCTCTTCCACAGCCATTAATGTTGTAAGCTTTTTCCAACAACTAGTATCAGAGCAGCAAAGTTGGGAGTCCATTTAGACATGATAGAAGGAAGTTTAGGGTCATGGAAGTAGCCCCCTATGTTTGATGGAAAAAACTATGATGTGTGGAGCATCAAAATGAAAACTATATTCAACTCTCAAGAGCTATGGGAGTTGGTTGAAGTTGAGTATAATGATGTTGTAGACATGGCAGTCTTCAATGTGTTAACTCAAGCACAAAGAAATGTGTTGAAAGAGAATAGGAGAAAGGGTGCCAAGACACTCAGTTACATACAAATGGCATTGATTGATTCAATCTTTTTTAAGATAACAATAGGTGCCCATTTCAAGAAAATATGAGACATTTTGCAAAATGCTTATCAAAGGAGTGACAAGGTAAATCTTGTCAAGTTACATCTCTTAAGAAGAGACTTTGAGACCCTACAAATGAAGGAGAATGAGTCTATCAATGACTTCTTCACAAGGACAACGAACACTATCAATCAAGTAAAAACATGTGGTGATACCCTTGAAAATCACAAGATCATTGAGAAGGTGTTGAGGAGCCTTCCAATTAGATTTGACCCTTAGTGATTGAAATAGAAGAGTCAAAGGATTTGAGGCAAATGATGGTGGATGAGCTAATGGGTTCTTTGCAAACCCATAAACAAAGATTAAATAGGTCAACCACCTCCTCCCATGAGAAAGAATTCAAGACCAATGTGAAAGTGAAAGGAAGGGGGAGAGGATCAAACAATAAAGGAAGATCAAGAACTTGTAGCAGTCAAGAAGGTGGAAAGCATAACCATCAAAAGTCACATGAAAGAGGAAGAGGAAGGAGTAGTAACACTTCTAGAGGTAGATCTACACAAAGGTATGATAAATCTAACATCCAATGCTATTATTGCAAAAGGTATAGACATTATGCTAGTGAGTGTAGAAAGGAGTATGACATGAATAGACAGAATAATAATTTCTCACATACACAAGAGGTTGAACCTAATAGGAATGAGAAAGGAGGAAGCTTGTTTATAACATATAACATTACTGAGCAAAGTAGTAAAGAAACATGGTACTTGGATAGTGGTAGCAATCACATGAGTTGGAACAAAGAGATGTTCATCCATATAGATGACTCAATCAAATCAAAAGTGAAGATGGGAAATAATGAGAAGGTTCCTGTCATGAGAAAAGGTAGCATTTCTATCCACACCAAGCAAGGTCACAAAAGGCAAATTCATGATGTTTACTATGTATCTGGGTTGAAGCACAACCTTATTAGCATTGAGCAACTTGTCCAAAAGGGGTACAAAATCAGATTTGAGAATGGTAAGTGCATCTTCTTTGATAGGAGTGGCTGCAATAGATAGATTGTAGTGGTCAAGATGACAAGTAATCAGATGTTTCCATTGAGAATGCAAAGTGAGCTTGTATCAGCATTCAAGATAGTGATAGTAGATGAGTCTACTCTTTGACATCTTAGGTATGAGAATTTGAGATTTGAAGGGTTGAATATTCGTAAGAAGCACATGGTGAAAGGGTTGCTTCTAATAGAACAACCAAACAAGGTATGTGAAGGATGCATATTAGAGAAGCAATATAGGAGTGTATTTCCTATGGGTAAGGCATTGAGAGCTAGAACTCCTTTAGAGTTGATACATTCAGACTTGTGTGGTCCAATGAAGACCCCATCCCTATCTAAGAATGTCTACTTTATGGCATTCATAGATGACTATAGCTAGAAGATATGGGTGTACTTTTTGAAGAATAAATCGGAAGTATTTAAGACCTTCAAGCAATTCAAGGCCATGGTGGAGAAGTAAAATGGCCACTACATCAAGATTTTGAAGATGGATAGAGGGGGAGAGTATATCTCCAATGAGTTCATGAATTTTTGCGAGAATCATGGCATAAAAAAACAATTTACAACCAGGTATACACCATAGCAAAATGGTGTCGCTGAGAGGAAGAATAGGACCATCCAAGAGATGGCAAGGAGCAGGTTAAAGGCAAAGGGTTTACCTAATGATTTTTGGGCTGAGGCTATAGCAACAACCATGTACTTGTTGAATATATGTCTAAAAAGAGTGTTAGGGATGTGATCTCTCAAGAAGCATGAAGCAACTAGAAGCCAAGTGTAGAACACCTTAGAGTGTTTGGTTGTGTGGCATATGCACATGTGCCCAAGCAAAGAAGAATGAAGTGGTATGAAAAAGGTGAGAAGTGCATTTTTATAGGGTATAGTGACCAATCAAAAGCATATCGATTGTACAATTCCGCCACTAAAGATCTCATAATTAGTTGGGATGTTCAATTTATTAAGCATGAAGCTTGGGAAGAGAAATGAGGAGAAGAGCATGTGAAAACAAGGATTGTTGGATCCTTTGTTGAATGTGAAATAGTAGGTGGTATAGCCACCAATGCACCAACTTAGACCCCTATTTCAAAAAGGATTGAATCATCTAGTGGCAGCAGCCATCAAGGAGGCCAAGGAGTTGTTCATGAGTCAACATCTTCCTCGTCCAACTCAAGTCAACATCAAGGACAAGAAGATTGCAATAAGTATATGAGCAGTCAAGGTATGAGAAAAATGAAGATGAAACTATGAATTATGCACTCTTTTTATCAGTTGATCCAATCTACTTTTAAGAAGTAGTCAAGGACAGCAAGTGGTGTGAGGCTATAGATGAAAAAATACATGTCATAGAGAGAAATCAGACTTAGAAGTTAGTTGACTTGCCAAAAATAAAAGAGGTCATAGGAGTTAAGTGGTATACAAGATAAAAACTACTCCTGAAGACAATATAGAGAGGCATAAGGCAAGGCTAGTGGTAAAGGGCTACAATCAAAGGCTCGTTGATGTGATTACTTTGAAATATTTGCACCCATAGCAAGGCTAACAATGATAAGGACAATCATAGTCATTACTGTGCAACATAAGTGGAAGGTGCATCAAATAGATGTGAAGTCGACATTCTTGAATGGAGTGTTAGAAGAAAAGGTCTATGTGGGACAGCCACTCGGATATGATATTCTCAAGCATGAGAACAAAGTGTGTAGGCTGAAAAATGTGTTATATGGGTTCAAGCAAGCCCTAAGAGCACGGTACAACCATATAGACTCATAGTTGTTGAGCAATGGTTTTAACAAAAGTGCAAGTGAGACCACACTATACATCAAGGCATGCAAGGAAGGTATTTTGATTGTTGTATTGTATGTGGATGATCTGGTATTCACTAATAATGCAAATCAATCCATTAAAGAATTCAAAATAGCCATGAAAAATGAATTTAAAATGATTGATTTGGGCTTCTTGAAGTATTTTCTTAGAATAGAGGTCAAGTAAATGGATGAAGGCATATTCATATGCCAATCTAAGTATGCAAATAAGATTTTGGAGAGGTTTAAGATGCTAGACAACAAGCCGATATCCACTCTAGCCAAAACAAGTCTTAAGTTGTGTAAAGATGATTGCAGCAAAAATATAGACCCCACATGCTATAAGAGTCTAGTGGAAATTTTAATGTATTTGACTACAACAAAGTCGGATATATTGTATGCAGTCAACCTCATATCAAGATTCATGGAGATGCTAAAGGAGACACATTGGCAAACGAGTAAGAGGATATTGAGATATGTAAATAGAACAAGGGATTATGGAGTTTTGTATGCAACAACAAATGAGTTTCAGCGTGTTGGTTATATAGACAGCGATTGGCCAGGCAATCTTGATAACCGAAAGAGCATTTTGGGGTATGTATTTCGTCTTGGATTAGGAGCTATATTTTGGGTTTCAAAAAAAAACCCATAATGTCACTTTCTACAACTAAAGCGGAGTATATAATAGCCAATGCAACAACATGCCAAGCTATATGGTTGAGAATGATACTTTTAGACTTGCATGAGATGCAGCAAGGAGATTCTACAATCTATTGTGACAATGTATCATCGATAGCATTGTCAAAGAACCATGTCTTTCACAGTAAGAGCAAACACATTGCAATCAAGTATCACTTTATTCATGAGTTAGTTGAAAATCATGTCATAGATCTTAGCTTTTACAAGTCTGATCATCAACTAGTTGATATTTTTACTAAGCCATTTTCTAAAGACACTTTCATGCACCTAAGAGGAAGGTTAGGAGTCATTAATGCAGAAGCATTAGGCCTACAAAGTTTTATGGTAGCTCCAGAATCCTACAACAGAGCTACATATTTTGACAGGGTAGCTACGGATTTCGACAGTCCAACTATGGATTTTGTCAATCCAACTACAGATTACAGTCCAATTACAGATTTTGTTAGTCTAGCTACGGATTTCGATAGTCCAGCGACGAATTTCGTTAGTCCAGCTACATATTATAGTCCAACTACAGATTTCATCAGTCCATCTGCGGATTTCGTCAGTCTAGCTATAGATTTCAATAGCCCAGCTACATATTACAGTCTAGCTATGGATTTTAGTAGGGTAGTTACATATTTCAATAGTCCAGCTACAAAATCTATTAGCAGAGCTACGGATTTCAGTAACAAAGCTCTGGACATGCATAAAAAAGATGCAGAAGCATTTTAGAAGCTAAAGAGAAGTTATAAGGAGGTTTTGGAGACTGAAAAAAATCCAACTAACCGTGGTAAAAAAGGTCAAAAATAAGAGGGAGTGTTAAAATATTATTTTTTGACTCCTTACCTACTCGCCCAGACAGCTCCAAATTATGACCGCTGAAGCCAATTAAATACAGCAGATTTCAAATTTAAATTTGGGGGAACTGTTTAGCATTGGGAGGCAAAAAAAAATGGAGTTAGGTGTGTAGTCAGAAAAGACAAAAGATATAGAAGACAAAACAGAGGGATTAGAGCAGCAGATGAGTTTAGACATAGCAATAGTCTGCAAAAGGACAGAACAACATACGAGGGAAGAAGAAAAGTGAGTAAAAGTGAATATGCAAGCAACAGTGGTCATCAGGGATATGCAATAAAACAGGAGAGATATTTCCAACAGTTAAGGAAAGTTGTTAATATGTTCTTCTTTGTAAAATTTTATTTTGTAACAGCAGCCGCTGTATGATCTGTTTTGAGTAATAGGAGAATTGAAACATTTATATATATATATACCATTTGACAACCTTACTCTGCCTCCCCTCTTCCATATTTGATCTTTTATTTTTTATTTACCTGCTGCCCACCTGGGCCTGCATTTACTTTTAGTATTTCTCTCTCTTCCAGAGCAATTAGTGCTGTTAGCTTTTTCCAACACTATGCAAGCTTTTTTGGTGTGTTCCATTTCAAAGCGAATTGATGCATTTTATGTAACAGCAGGAGGTGCTACAAAACAGAGTTTCACTTTAAAATGAACACTTGCAAGTCGAAATGCTCGATAAGGACTGGGAACGAAAGCAGAGCACATGAAGATTTACAGTCGATTTATAAAATAAATATTCGATAGTTTCTTTTTCTCTAACCTTTGCAGTAATATGGCGCTTTAGTTTTCCAATGTTTGTTGTTACATTATCGGATTTCTTTCTCAGTTCCTATATAGCATTTAAAACATTCATTTGCCTTTGCTTTCAGCTCTGAAACCATATACAAATGTATCAATAGATAGTAATGGCCGAGGTTTTGAAAAAACAACAAATTCATCTCTGTTAGTGCCATCAAACAAATACAGATCAAGCAGCAAGCTGCTCCTCACAAATAAGAAAACGAGTGTTTTGTTTTTGCCTTGAGCAACACTTGGCAACTGCTAGGACAGGCCCTAAACCATGCATGTAGGAAACGCCACCCATTATTATATATATATATATATATATGATTATTATGTCGAAGGCATTTTTACTGGGAGAAACATACCTAGAATTCGTCTGTGGATTGTTTAGATGTTAAAACTATCACTTCATAGACATGTTGACCCTTGTCAATTGTCGAGGATGAGGAGACTGGCGGTGTCGAGGATGGTGGAGAATAAATAACATCATAGAAGGGGCTTCCTCTTCACTGAAAACCCTAAAATCATAGAGGCGATTTCACTCCAAATCTTATGGAGTCTGCATCCCCTGCTATTCTTCTATACCAATTTTCTAGGCTTCACTATAACACACCACATTGTTGGAAGCACAATGGACATAGACCAAGACCACTCAAGGGAGCCAAAACAGTAGAAGACACTCTTCTCTATGCTATAACACAAACCATTTCTCCAATGGAAACCAAATCAAAATTAAAAGAGCTCCAGGTAAATTCCCTGGACTAAAATTCTCCTTTCATAAAAGACTACATATGGCAGCACCAATCCTTCAACCTCAAACCGTCAATAACAACCTTATCCTACCCTTGTTTTTCTGCTTCCGAAGATTCGAACCCCTCACCACCTATCTCCCATCTCCACGACAGGGTAAAATACGATGACAATGTAGATGACTAGTGGTTTGTAGTATTCTTACTCTATGAAATCACTCACATAATATCATATATATTATAATTTAGTATAATAATATAATGTATATATTATTATATATTTTAATATAATATATTATTAATTATATATATTAACATATATATATATATATATATATATATATATATATAATATTTAATATCTATATATTATTATATACTATTTATTACAAATAATATATATGGAAATATATATTAATATATTTAAAATAATATTAATGTACGATACTATATGAAAAACCCTGTCATTGCCTCTCACCATCATCAATTCCCCATTGCTCAAGTTCATTGTGAAATGAAACATCTCCTCCCTGCAAGCACATTCCCACGCCATATTAAAAAACATACAACCTCATTTTTCACCACACCTCTACCAAAAATATAAGATTATTGTTGCTTAACCCTTCATGCACAAAAGGTGAGATAGGGTCAGTGGTCATTGAGAAGGCCAGTGTTGAGATTCATCGCAATATCTTTTGATTCCATTTTTTAGTGGTTGACAACGGGTGGGTTGAATGGTTGACAACTGGGGGGTTGAATGGTTCATATTAGATCAATAACCACCAATTATGCAAAACAAAGTAAAGCATATATAATGATTCATATACAATCTAGGCAATTTCATACACAGAAGGATTCATTTCATCATCTCCCATTGATCTAAACATACCCCTGATCTTCGATATCAAATTATCTACCCTTTTATCGAGCTTTGTTGCATCAACAAACCAAATCGAACAAAAAGACATTAACTTAACTAAACATAGTTTTAGGTAATTGAGTAATTTTTCATCAAATTTTTAAAAATTATATTTACACTTAATAAATTTCTAATAATTATTAGCATTTTTTTCCTATTAACTCAAAACGTTTGCCCACTTGTAAAAAAATACATTCCTTAACAACATCCCTTCGTACTTAATAAGATGACATAAATGAATTAATCAATTCATCCTTCCAAATTTTTGGAGGTGTTGGGTGAATATTTTGTCACCAACTGACTGACGGCAAAATGGTTACATCAACCACAGCATAAGGAGATTTATGCGGTAAAATGGGTGTGGTGACCACAGCCAGAATGAGATAAATCTCTCCTCTCAGCAAGGGGAGGTTCCCTATATATATATATATATATATATATATATATATATATATATATATATATATATATAAGCTAAAAATACACACAGACGTGAAATCATACCATCCATCTCTCTTTTTTCAAAGATGATGTTCACAAAATACAGGGGAATTCCTGAGTAATTGCTGAAGGCATTTCTCTTCTTTCAGAAATGATGTTCAGAAAATCAGAGGAAGACTTCCTAGGTAGTAACTATAACCACAAGAAACCCATGAAAGTACAAAGTCTTTCGTTGCTTCTCTCATTGATTAGGATGAAGGACACCATAGGATTAAGCACAGCCCAAAGTCTCCACCTAAAACTACAACAGAGTAAAAGATTACGAAGGATAAAGAGAGCTCAAAGTCTCTCTAGTATCTTTTACACAAAATACAGACTGAAGACAATTATGGGAGCGCAAAGTCTCCCACAGTTAGCTTCAGGGCATCTTCCAGCTTATTTCCACTTGTTCTACTTGTTTGATTAAATAGACAAGACTGTATTTAGGAAAAAGATATAAGAATAATTTCCTAAATGACACAATCTATTTCAACACAAAGTTTGAAAGGTCACTTGCTTTCTCATTCACTTAACAAAATTTGATTAACAGTCTAAGCTCAAAGTCTCAAGAATGTCTTTCAATTTGGGCAGACCTTCGCTTTTGATAATAGAGAGATCTCCCTTACACAAAATGAGAAATTACAATATATTGCATCACAAGAAAGACTTAGGCACTTATTTTCATGAAAATGGCCCATGCTGAATTGAATGCATTGAATATCTGTGAAAGGGCCATGCTGGAACAGGTCATCAGCCTTGACTTTGGCGTTCTAAATCATCTCAAATGTCTCCTCCTAAGCATGGGTTGTCTGGTCTTCTTTATGACGCTTACACGGCTGTCTATTCACCTTTGCTTAATGCAAAAAAATAGGCCACGCCTTTGAATGTTTGCTCTTTCTGATGTCCATCTGGTGGACTGTTCCACCTACTGGAATAACTCTTCTACAGATATTTCTAGACTTTTTGTAGTCATTCCCTCCTTCCTTGCCACATTTTGTCTCTTCCTAGTGATCTGAGCTCTCGAGGCTATCTTCTCACTTTCAGCTGGCTTCTTCGGCTCTTTTCTTGGCTGGTTGATGAGTTTGTTTTTAGGTCTTTTGAAAATCAATGGTTATTCTATCACCCTGAATTTGACGTCCACAGAGACGTCACCAGTCGCTTGAACCACTTTGAAACTTTCAACCTTGAACTCTTTTGGTTCAAAGGTTCAATGGTTCAATGGTTCGGTGATTCTATGTTTTGTAAAGGGCTGCATTCACTTGGTTTTCTTCTTCAGTTGAACCATTTCTTTGAACCTCTTTTTGGAATCTTCGGCTTCATCCATTCACTCGAAGCTTCCACTCGAACTTTGAACTCTTTGAACCCTTTGAACCTTTGAACCTTTCGAAGTTCAAGGTTCAACGGTTCATATCTATTTATTTGAATCCTTTGAAGCTTCAAACTCTCTGGATCTTTTCACTCTCTAAGTCCGTTGAACTCATTGAACCTTTGAATCTTTGAACCTTTTGACGTTCAAGGTTCAATGGTTCAACGGTTCAATCTTAACTCTTCGAATCTTTTTATTTTTTAAGTCCGTCGAAGCCGTTGAACTCGTTGAACCTTTGAACCTTGCAAAGGCGGGGTTCAATGGTTCAATGGTTCATTCCAATTGTTTGAAGCTCGTCATTAAGTCTTTTGATTGAACCTTAGCGTTGAACCATCCTCAAAACACTAAGGAAATGCCTTAAGTATTTTGAACTTTCCTTTGAAAAAGCTCGCCTATTGAACATGCGACTTCCTTAGCTGAAAAGGCAAAAATATTTAAAAAACTTAACTACTCAAAATATTTTGAAAGAAAGAAAGAGACTATTTTGGTCTGCAGGACCAAAAATGATCGGCATGTTGTCCACAAAAACAAGTGACGAATTTTGAGAACAACAGCTAGCTCCAATTGGAGAACTTCCATCAATTGAAATTTTGAAACAATCAAAGGGAGTAGAATCCAGAATCTCAATGCCTTCATCTATGCCATTGGGCTACGGAGTCATGCTACCCAAAAAGAAAGGTGCCAAAAATAAATGAACAACACAAAATAAAAGGAAGACCATACAAAAATTATACATATGTACAACTGGACTTATCCGATACTTCAAAGATTGAAGTGCTTCAGATGCTGCCCATTGTGAGGCAGAGAAAATGGCGTCTCATCTTGATAAATTAGCAAGAGACTATTTTCACCCCAAAATCGATGATTGGCAAATGGACTTCTCCACCAGGAATCCAATTTTTTGTGTCTTCCTTTTGGTTTCCTCTTCTTGCCCCTTATCAAGACTCGATCTCTACCACGAATCTTTGCTCTCTTGCCGCAGAGTTTCTTTACCTGATGTTGACGTGCAACAATATAGTCCACTACCATAGTTCGTTGCTCTTCGGGTCCAGTGAAGCACATATTTGATTGTCAGCATCAAACACCTACCAATGGTTGGCATTATCAGGTACACTTGATCGAAAGACCAATTTGATATTGTAACTTTGCTCTTCAAAGTCTTTGTGAGGAACCATGAGGGTTGCAGAGACAGCCAATGAATCTACATGATTATGAAGCTCTCTGGGCACAATAGAAATATTGAAAGCATCAAAAATTTTAAGACAGTCCCACACCAGATTGTGATAATATCACAATCTCTCATTCTTAGTTTGATACAAGTTCCTCACCTGACAAACCACTAGCTCAGCGTCTCCCCGAGCGTGAAGCTGCTTGATGCCTTTAGCTTGAGTGGCCTTTAATTCGAGCAGCAAAGACTCATACTCGGCAGTGTTGTTAGTGTTACTGAACTGTAACTTGTATGAGTTAGAAAAATATCTCCTTGAAGAGATATCAAAACAATTCCAGCTCTAGAACCAGTAGAAGAATTGTTGTGATCAAATTCTAGAATCCAAACACCATTAAAATCTGATCTTCTTTTAGATTTTTCTTCATTAAGAAGGGAAGATCATTTTTCATTTGTACTGCACCCTACCAATTCTTCTGATGTCTCATCTAAATTTTTTGGATTGTCATTTATAAAACTTTCATTTGCTGAAACAGGAACGCCTTCAGTAGACAGAAAGTAATTACCCATTCCTAAATATTCAAACAAAATTTGAGCTTCATGGGCTGAAGTTTGAGTAACAATATACTTTGCCTCCTTCTCAGGAAGCAAATTTTGCATGATACCCTTGATAGGGATCCTCACCTCAGAGAGGTCCATGCTCAATTCTCCACTAACATCCTTGCAAAAATTTCACCCAAGTAGAATGCCGTAAGAGGTTAGAACGTCAGCCACCAAGACTGTCATTTTAATTCTCTTATCTGGGAAGGCTGCAAATGTAAATTGGGCATATTTGATTTATCCCAGAAGTGGAAATTGTTTGTTTTCCATGGAGAAACATCTCCCAATGGTTTTAGTCAGTGTGAGACCAAGAGATTCTACCACCTTGATGGGCATCACATTGTCAGAGGCGCCAGAATCTATAATGTAATTGTTCCGCTGATGACCATTTATCAACAGGGAAACATAAAATGGTTTTGTCTTCCCAGGGGCAGCTGGAGGAGTGATGACAAGATTATTTCGAGCGGATCTGTTCTTTGGGGGACCAGGAGTTACTTTCAAAATTTCTTATCCTGCAGGGACGATTTTATTTTTGATGCATTGAACTAATCAATCCAACTATTCAGGGTTGGACTGTAAAAATTTAAACTCAGACATTTGAATTTTGGTCTTTTTATCATGGTCAATTATATCAAATGACTGAAAAGAACTAGGAACAGAGGAAATAAGTCCATCATTCTGGGTTTTCCTGGGTGTGGGACTGGTCTGTGAAATTGAAGCAAAAGGTGCAAGATTGTTTGAGGTACTTACCTTTTTATTGCTCACCGGGTCCTTTGATTAGAAAGGCAAAGAATCCCCTCGTTTAGCAATTGAAATTGTTGGTCAAGATTCTTCCCTTATTTTTTTCTTATCAGGTTGTTGAGTTGACTAGTTCTGGGACCTAGTAAATACAGCATATGATCTATCAAACACTTCTCCTTTACTTCTCGCTTCATCTTGGTATTTCAAAAAATCAATGTTAGAGTCATCAGCTGATTCTTCTTGGCCTTCTGCAAAGAGATCAATGTCATCTTCTTGGTTCAACTCAGGTTGGAAAAAAAAATCAGATTCAGTTTCAAAATAACTAACTGCTGACGTAGCTGGTGCTGCTTCAATGGCAAGCTTCCCTGGTGGGGGAGGAAGACGATTTGGTTGCCCTTGATTTCTGGTAGCATTGCCCTGATACGACTGATTGAAAAATGTCCTCCTTGGTATATCCTGATAAAGAGGAGCAGACATCCCTTGTGCCATTTGCTTTTTTAGAGCTAGAAATTCATTTGCTAGCTTTTGCACCATAGGATCAGTGGTGCCTGTAGAAGAATATTTAGAAGATGAAAAAGATTTAATTCTGTTAGGATCTCTTCTTATCTTTCTTACCAAGATAAGATCATCTTCAACCTCAGTGGCCAAAATCTAATTTGCAGCAAGATCTATGTGGCCAACCCACCTCAACAGGAATCTCACTTCAGGAAGCTGAGAATTGATGAAGAAGCATTTAAGAATCTCAGGTGTCAGCTGAGCAATTATGGGAATCCTGTTCCTCAGCTTGTCAAATTTAGCAATGAAGTCTCTCATGGGTTCATGAGGCTCCTTATTCATTTGTGTAAGCTGGGCTAACAGGGCGTGTGCATCTTTTACAGGTTTGAATCTAGCCTCAAATTTGGCCTTGAGAGTGTTCCATTCAGTCACTGTTTGTGCTTGCAGATGATAAAACTAGTTTGCAGCAGTGCCTTACAATATTTTCATAAACAGTCTGACTGCAATGTCTTCATATTCAATGCCTATCACACCACATGCTATGCAAAAGGCTATAATATGTTCATCAGGATGAACCTTTCCATCACCATAGAACTTGAGAAAATTATTTCTTGAACTATGGGGTAGTTCATGTATAGGTGGGGTTAGATTCAGAGGACCAAAAGTATTACCCCAGGGGCCTTGAGCTGCCATGATGTGGTTGTTGAAGGGAGGGATAATAAATCTCTATGAGATATGTATAGACAAAGCTCTGCTAGCAGAGGAAAGAGAAGCTTTGCCTGGTATTGGGGACTTGATGTTTGTAGGAGGAAAACTCTTGGTTCGCTAAAGGGGAGATGGTGGAGGAAAAAGATCAAAATTACTTAGTTGCACCAACTCAAATACAGGGTCAAAAATACCTTGAGCTCTCTAGCTTCACGTGTACGATGGATCTGCCAGAGTGTAAAATAAAAATAGAAAAAAATTGAAACTGCTCAATTTAAAGCTTGAGTCTTCAAGCTGCTTGTTCTTCCCTAGCGGAGTCGCCAAAAACTGTTAGCGTGGAGCTGTCTGTGTTCTATCCCCAGCATATATGAAATGCTAATGAAAAAGAAATGAATATTTCATTCTTCCCCAACGGAGTCACCAAAAATTGTTGGCATGGAGTTGCTGGAAAAAGATCAAAATTAATCATTCATCCCCAGTAGAGTCGCTAAAAATTGTTGGCATGGAGCTGCTAGAAAAAGAATAAAATTACTCGTTCATCCCCAGTGGAGTTGCCAAAAAATGTTGGCATGAAGCTATCTTGTTCTTTCCTACTTCACGTCATTCCCAAGCAGAGTCGCCAAAACTTTTGGCGTGGAGCTACTAAAAAAAGATTAAAATTACTCGTTCATCCCCAGCGGAGTCACCAAAAATTGTTGGCGTGGAGCTATCTGTGTTTTATCCCCAGCAGATATGAAATGATAATGGAAAAGAACTGAATATTTCATTCTTCCCTAGTGGATATGAAATGCTAATGGAAAAGAACTGAATATTTCATTCTTTCCTAGCAGAGACACCAAAAACTGTTGGGTGAATATTTTGTCACCAGCTGACTGACGGCAAAATGGTTACATCAACCATAATATAAGGAGATTTATGCAGTAAAATGGGTGTGGTGACCATAGCCAGAATGAGATAAATCTCTCCTCTCAGCAAGGAGAGGTTCCCTATAATCTATAGTATATATATAAGCTAAAAATACACACAAGGGTGAAATCATACCATCCATCTCTCTTTTTTCAGAGATGATGTTCACAAAATAGAGGAGATTTTTTGGGTAATTGATGAAGGCATTTCTCTTTTTTCAGAAATGATGTTCGAAAAACTAGAGGAATAGTTCCTACGTAGTAACTGTAACCACAAGAAACCTATGAAAGCACAAAGACTTTCGTTGCTTCTCTCATTGATTAGGATGGACACCGTAGGATTAAGTGCAGCCCAAATTCTTCACCTAAAACTACAACAGAGTAAAGTATTACGAAGGATAAAGAGAACTCAAAGTCTCTCTAGTATCCTTTACACAAAACATAGACTGAAGACAATTATGGTAGCACAAAGTCTCCCACAATCAGCTTCATGACATTTTCCAGCTTATTTCTATTTGTTCTACTTGTTTGATTAAATGGACAAGACTGTATTTAGGAAAAAGACATGAGAACAATTTCCTAAATGACACAAGCTATTTCAACACAAAGTTTGAAAGGTCACTTGCTTTCTCATTCACTTAACAAAATATGATTAATAGTCTGAGCTCAAAGTCTCAGAAATGCCTTTCAATTTGGGCAGAGCTTCACTTCTGATAACAGAGAGATATCCCTTATACAAAATGAGAGATTACAATATATAGCATCACAAGAAAGACTTAGGCGCTTATTTTCATGAAAACGGCCCATGCTGAATTGAATGCATTGAATATCTGTGAAAGGACCATGCTGGAACAGGGAATTGGCCTTGACTTTAGCATTTTGAATCATCTCAAATGTCTCCTCCTAAGCATGGGTTGTCTGGTCTTCTTTATGACGCTTACACAGCTGTCTATTCGCCTTTACTTAATGCAAAAAAATAGGCCGTGCCTTTGAATGTTTGATCTTTCTGATGTCCACCTGGTGGACTGTTCCACCTATTGGAATAACTCTTCTGCAGATATTTCTAGACTTTTTGTAGTTGTTCCCTCCTTTGCCACGATGTCTCTTCCTAGTGATATGAGCTCTCGGGGCTATCTTCTCACTTTCAACTGGCTTCTTCGGCTCTTTTCTTGGCTGGTCACTGAGTTTATTCTCAGGTCTTTTGAAAATCAATGATTATTGTATCACCCTAAATTTGATATTTGCGGGGACGTCACCAATCGCTTGAACCACTTTGAACCTTGAACTCTTTTGGTTCAAAGGTTCAATGGTTCAACAGTTTAATGGTTCATCAATTCAATGTTTTGTAAAGGGCTGTGTTCACTTGGTTTTCTTCTTCGGTTGAATCATTTAGTTGAACCTCTTTCTAGAACCTTTCGCTTCATCCATTCACTCGAAGCTTTTGCTCAAACTTTGAACTCTTTGAACCCTTTGAACCTTTGAACCTTTCGAAGTTCAAGGTTCAACAGTTCAATGGTTTAGATCTATTTCTTTGAATCCTTTGAAGCTTCGAACTCTCTGGATCCTTTCATTCTCTAAGTCCCTTGAACTCGTTGAACTCATTGAACCTTTGAACCTTTGAACCTTTCAAAATTCAAGGTTCAATGGTTCAACGGTTCAATTTTAACTCTTCAAATCCTTTTATTTTTTAAGTCCATCGAAGCCGTTAAACCTTTGAACTCGTTGAACCTTGCGAAGGCGGGGTTCAATGGTTCATTCCAATTATTTGAAGCCTGTCGTTAAGTCTTTTGATTGAACCATCCTCAAAACACTAAGGAAATGCCTTAAGTGTTTTGAACTTCCCTTTGAGAAAGCTCACATGTTGAACCTGGACTTCCTTAGCTGAAAAGGCTTGAATATTTAAAAAATGTAACTGCTCAGAACATTTTGAAAGAAAGAAAGAGACCATTTTGGCCTGTAGGACCAAAAATGATCGGCATTTTGTCCACAAAAACGAGTGACAAATTTTGAGAACAATAGCTGGCTCCAGTTGGGGAACTTCCATTGATTGAAATTTTGAAACAATCAAAGGGAGTAGAATCCAGAATCTCAGTGCCTTCATCTATGCCATTGGGCTAAGGAGTCATGCTACCCAAAAAGAAAGGTGCCAAAAATAAACGAACAACACAAAACAAAATGAAGACTTTACAAAAATTATACATATGTACAACTGAACTTATCTGATACTTCAAGTATTGAAGTGCTTCAGATGCTACCCATTGTGAGGTAGAGATAATGGCATCTCATCTTGATAAATCAGCAAGAGACTATTTTCACCTCAAAATCGGTGATTGGCAAATGGACTTCTCCACCAGGAATCCAATTTTTTGTGCCTTCCTTTTGGTTTCCTCTTCTTGCCCCTTATCAAGACTCAATCTCTACCATGAATATTTGCTCTCTTGATGAAGAGTTTCTTTGTCTGATTTTGACGTGCAGTAGTATAGTCCACTACCATAGTTCATTGCTCTTCGGGTCCAGTGAAGCACATGATTTGATTGTCAGCATCAAACACCTACCAATAGTTGGCATTATCAGGTACACTTGGTTGAAAGACCAGTTTGATAGTGTAACTATGCTCTTCAAAGTCTTTGTGAGGAACCATGAGGGTTGCAGAGATAGCCAATGAATCTGCATGATTATGAAGCTTTCTGGGCATTGTAGAAATATTGAAAGCATCAAAACTTTTAAGACAGTCCCACACCATATTGTGATAATGTCGCAATCTCTCATTCTTGGTTTGATATAGATTTCTCACCTAACAAACCACCAACTTAGCATCTCCCCAGGTGTGAAGCTACTTGATGCCTTTAGCTTGAGCGGCCTTTAATCCGAGCAACAAAGACTCATACTCGGCAGTGTTCTTAGTGTTGTTGAATTGCAACTTGTATGAGTATGGAAAAATATCTCCTCGAGGAGATATCAAAACAATTCCAGCGCTAGAACCAATACAAGAATTGTTGTCATCAAATTCTAGAATCCAAACATCATTAGAATCTAATCTTCTTTCAGATTTTCCTTCATTAGGAAGGGAAGATCCTTTTTCATCTGTACTGCACCCTACCAATTCTTCTGATGTCTCATCTGAATTTTTTGGATTGTCACTTATAGAACTTTCATCTACTGAAATAGGAATGTCTTCAATAGACAGAAAGTAATTACCCATTCCTGAATATTCAAATAAAATTTGAGCTTCAGGGGCTGAAGTTTGAGTGACAATGTACTTTGCCTCCTCAGAAAACAACTTTTGCATGACACCCTTGATAGGGATCCTCACCTCAGACAGGTCTATGCTCAATTCTCTACCAACGTCCTTGCAAAAATTTCACCCAAGCAGAATGTCGTAGGAGGCTAGAACGTCGGCCACCAGGACTGTCATTTAAATTCTCTTATCTGGGAAGGCTGCAAATGCAAATTGGACATCTTTGATTTGTCCCAGAAGTGGAAATTATTTTTTTTCCATAGAGAAACATCTCCCAAAGGTTTTAGTCAGTGTGAGACCAAGAGATTCTACCACCTTGGCGGGAATCATATTGTCAGAGGCGCCATAATCTATAATGCAATTATTCAGTTGATGACTGTTTATCAGTAGGGAAACATAAAATAGTTCTGTCTTTCCAGGGGCAGCTAGAGGAGCGATGACAAGATTATTTTGAGCGGATGTGTTCTTTGGAGGACCATGAGTTACTTTAAAAATTTCTTGTCCTGCAGGGACAGTTTTATTTTTGATGCATTGAACTAACCTATCCAAATGCTCAGGGTTGGATTGCAAAAATTCAAACTCAGACATTTGAATTTTGGTCATCTTAGCATGGTCAATTATATCAAATGACTGAAAATAACTAGGAATAGAGGAAGGAAGTCCATCATTTTGAGTTTTACTAGGTGTGAGACTGGTCTGTGAAATTGAAGCAGAAGGTGTAGGATTGTTTGAGGTACTTACTTTTTTATTGCTCACCATGTCCTTTGATTGGAAAGGCAGAGAAGCCCCTCATTTAGCAATTGAAATTGTTGGTTGAGATTCTTCCCCTATTTTTCTTTTATCATCTTGTCGAGTTGACTGGTTCTGGGACCTGGTAAATACAGTGTATGATCCATCAAACACTTCTCCTTTACTTCTCGCTTCATCCTGGTAATTCAGGAAACCAATGTTGGAGTCATCAATTGATTCTTCTTGGCCTTCTGTAAAGAGATCAATGTCATCTTCTTGGTTCAACTCAGGTTGGAAAGAAAAATCAGATTCAGTTTCAAGATAACCAACTGCTGAGTTAATTGGTGCTGCTTCAATGGCAAGCTTCTCTGGTGGGGGAGGAAGGCGATTTAGTTGCCTTTGATTTCTGGTAGCATTGCCTTGATACCATTGGTTGAGAAACAACCTCCTTGGTATATCCCAATAAGGAGGAGCAGACATTCCTTATGCCATTTTCTTTTTTAGATCTAGCAATTTATTTGCTAGCTTTTGCACCATAGGATCAGTGGTGCCTGTAGAAGAATATACAAAAGATGAAGAAGATTTACTTCTATTAGGATCTCTTCTTATCTTTTTTGCCAAGATAAGATCATCTTCAACCTCAGTGGCCAAAATCTGAGCTATAGTAAGATCTATGTGGCCGGCCCACCTCAACAAGAAATTCACTTCAGGAAGCTGAGAATTGATGAAGAAGCATTTGAGATTCTCAAGTGTCATCTGAGCAATTATGGGAATCCTGTTCCTCAGCTTGTTGAATTTAGCAATGAAGTCTATAAACCTTCTTCATTTGTGTAAGCTAGGCTAACAAGGCATGTGCATCTTCTATAGGTTTGAATCTAGCCTCAAATTTGGCCTTGAGAGTGTTCCAGTCAGTCACTGTTTGTGCTTGCAGATGATAAAACCAATCTGCAGTAGCACCTTGCAATATTTTCATAAACAGACTGATTGCAATGTCTTCATATTCAATGCCTATTAGATCACAAGCTATGCAAAAGGCTGTAATATGTTTATCAGGATGAACCTTCCCATCACCATAGAACTTGGAAAAATTCTTTCTTGAACTACGGGGTAGTTCATGTAGAGGTGGGGTTAGATTCAGAGGACCAACAGTATTACCCCAGGGGCCTTGAGCTGCCATGATGTGGTTGTTGAAGGGAGGGATAATAAATCTCTATGGGATATGTTTAGACAAAGCTCTGCTAGCAAAGAAAAGAGAAGCTTTGCCTGGTATTGGGGACCTGATGTTTGTAGGAGGAAAACTCCTAGTTCGTTGAAGGCGAGATGGTGGAGGAAAACGATCAAAATTACTTAACTGCACCAACTCAAATACAGGTTCAACAATACCTTGAGCTCTCTGGCTTCACATGTATGGTGGATCTGCCAGAGTGTAAAATGAAAATGGAAAAGAACTAGAACTGTTTCAATTTGAAGCTTGAGGCTTCAACCCGCTTGTTCTTCCCCAGTGGAGTTGCCAAAAATTGTTGGCATGGAGCTGTCTGTGTTATATCCCCAACAGTTATGAAATGCTAATGGAAAAGAACTAAATATTTCATTCTTCCCCAACGGAGTCACAAAACATTGTTGGCATGGAGCTGCTGGAAAAAGATTAAAATTACTCGTTCATCCACAATAGAGTCACCAAAAACTGTTGGTATGGAGCTGCTAGAAAAAGATCAGAATTACTCGTTCATCCCCAGCAGAGTTGCCAAAAACTATTGGCGTGAAGTTGTCTTTTTCTTTCCTACTTCACGTCATTCCCCAACAGAGTCGCCAAAAATTGTTGGTGTGGAGCTATTGAAAAAAGATAAAAATTACTCGTTCATCTCCAGCGAAGTCGCCAAAAACTATTGGCGTGGAGCTATCTGTGTTCTATCCCCAACAGATATGAAATTCTAATGGAAAAAAATTGAATATTTTATTCTTCCCCAGTGGATATGAAATGTTAATGGAAAAGAACTAAATATTTCATTCTTCCCCAGTGGAGTCGCCAAAAACTGTTGGGTGAATATTTTGTCACCAGCTGACTGACGACTAAATGGTTACATCGACCACAGCATAAGGAGATTTATGTGGTAAAATGGGTGTGGTGACCACAGCCAAAATGAGATAAATCTCTCCTCTCAGCAAGAGGAGGTTCTCTATAATATATATATATATATATATATATATATATATATATATATATATATATATATATATATATATATATATATATGCTGAAAATACACACAAGGGTGAAATCATACCATCCATCTCTCTTTTTTCAGAGATGATGTTCACAAAATAGAGGAGACTTCCTGGGTAATTGCTGAAGGTATTTCTCTTCTTTTAGAAATGATGTTCAGAAAACTAGAGGAAGACTTCCTAGGTAGTAACTGTAACCACAAGAAACCCATGAAAGCACAAAGTCTTTTGTTGCTTCTCTCACTGATTAGAATGAAGGACACCATAGGATTAAGCATAGCTTAAAGTCTCCACCTAAAACTACAACAGAGTAAAGTATTACGAAGGATAAAGAGAGCTCAAAGTCTCTCTAGTATCCTTTACACAAAATACAGACTGAAGACAATTATGGTAGCACAAAGTCTCCCATAGTTAGCTTCAGGACATCTTCCAGCTTATTTCCACTTGTTCTGCTTGTTTGATTAAATGGACAAGACTGTATTTAGGAAAAATACATAAGAACAATTTCCTAAATGACACAAGCTATTTCAACACAAAGTTTGAAAGGTCACTTACTTTCTCATTCACTTAATAAAATATGATTAACAGTCTGAGCTCAAAGTCTCAGGAATACCTTTCAATTTGGGCAGAGCTTCGCTTTTGATAATAGAGAGATTTCCCTTATACAAAATGAGAGATTACAATATATAGCATCAAAAGAAAGACTTGGGCACTTGTTTTCATGAAAATGGCCCATGCTGAATTGAATGCATTGAATATCCATGAAAGGGCCATGCTAGAATAGGTCATCGACCTTGACTTTGGTATTCTGAATCATCTCAAATGTCTCCTCCTAAGCATGGGTTGTCTGGTCTTCTTTATGATGCTTACACAGCTGTCTATTTGCCTTTAGTTAATGCAGAAAAACAAGCCACGCTTTTGAATGTTTGCTCTTTCTGATGTCCACCTGGTGGACTATTCCACCTACTGGAATAACTCTTCTGCAGATATTTTTGGATGTTCTATAGTCGTTCCCTCCTTCCTTGCCACGTTTTGTCTCTTACTGGTGATCTGAGCTCTCGAGGCTATCTTCTCGCTTTCAGCTAGCTTTTTTGGCTCTTTTCTTGGCTAGTCACTGAGTTTGTTCTCAGGTCTTTTGAAAATCAATGGTTATTCCATCACCCTAAATTTGACATCTGTGAGGACGTCACCGGTCGCTTGAACCACTTTGAACCTTTGAACCTTGAACTTTTTTGGTTCAAAGTTTCAATGGTTCAACGGTTCAATGGTTCGGTGATTCAATGTTTTGTAAAGGGCCGCGTTCACTTGGTTTTCTTCTTCGGTTGAACCATTTGGTTGAACCTCTTTCTGGAATCTTTCGCTTCATCCATTCACTTGAATCTTCCGCTCAAACTTTGAACTCTTTAAACCCTTTTACCCTTTGAACATTTCAAAGTTCAAGGTTCAACGATTCAATGGTTCAAAACTTTTTCTTTGAATCCTTTGAAGATTCGAACTCTTTGGATCCTTTCATTCTCTAAGTCCATTGAACTCGTTGAACCTTTCAAAGTTCAAGTTTCAATGGTTCAACGATTCAATCTTAACTCTTCGAATCCTTTTATTCTTTAATTCCATCGAAGTCGTTGAACCTTTGAACTCGTTGAACCCTTAAACCTTGCAAAGGCAGGGTTCAATGGTTCAATGGTTCATTCCAATTGTTTGAAGCCCACCGTTAAGTCTTTTGATTGAACCTCAGCGTTGAACCATCCTCAAAACACTAAGGAAATGCCTTAAGTGTTTTGAACTTCCCTTTGAGAAAGCCCGCCTGTTGAACCTACGACTTCCTTAGCTGAAAAGGCTTGAATATTTGAAAAATTTAACTACTCAGAACATTTTGAAAGAAAGAGACCATTTTGACTTACAGGACCAAAAATGATCAGCATGTTGTCCAAAAAAATAAGTGATGAATTTTGGGAACAATAGGAGGATAATCTCATTTCACTATTGTGGATGCTGAAATCAATATTGGCAAAAAAAAATCAGCATATCCATATTCATTTTTCTAGTTCAGGAGTAGTACATTGTATACCATGTCACATAGGTTGCTCAGTTAAATCATGACAAATAAAATGTTGATATTGGATAGAAATATGAAGAAAGATATTCTAATTCGATGCAAATCTTGTAAATAGGGCTCCACAGTTGATGTATGGTTCAAATCAACAATGCAATACCGCTAGTTTGAGGATAACACATTGAGGTTTTATAGCCTATCTTATAACTTCCGTTTGTCCATGCAATAAATTAATGTGTAGTCTTTGTTCTCCACATCAAAATTATCTCTTATTCACTAAGTTATCCTAAAATATATTATAGCAAATATAGTATGTTGTATGTTATATTAGTAAATTAATATTTTATATTATATAATAATATCTTATTAAATTAATATATTATAATATTATATCTTTTTCTATATATATATATATATAATGTTAGGAGAGAATATGCAAAACTTGGTGGGGATTTGAACCCAGCTCCATCATATAACTTTAAATTGACAGTGCTTGTACTCTTAGTGGTAGTTTTACCTCTCCTTCATTCACCAAATAAAGATAAATGTTCATTATTGTTACGAATACAATCGTTGTTACTGGTATTACTGAGAGACATAATGAAAAAAACTTGGAAATATTTGTATCTATATCTATTTGTATATGGTAGTTTTATCCCACCTTGAATTCTTTCACTGCTTTCATGTATTGTATGGTCTTGCCCTTGTATACAATTTATTTATTATTCAAGCTCATAGTGAATTATGATGTCTTGTCCATGCACAACTCATTGTCACACCATATGAAGTAGCACACTACCTCCTTTTCGACCATCACCACCACTAAAAATATCAGATTATTATTACTTAACGTTTCGTGCACAAAATATGAAATGGTTATAGCAATTATTGATTTTAAGTACATTACTCCTACTAAGTTACATTCTTTCACTTACAAAATCTCGCTTTACCAAAAAATAAATATTATATCTCTTCCAAAATAACCTTACACCTTTAAGGCAACTGCTAATTACTGAATTATCATTATTTAATCAAATGTACAATCATCTATAAAAAGTTAACAAAAACTATCCTTTTTCATATAAAATAACAACCCAGGCAAGAGTCCCTCCTCCCTTCGATGTTTTAAAAGCTATGGAAAATCTCATTTCTAATAAGATAAAAACTCTTACAACAGTTTACATCATGGGTTAATTTGTGTACATAAAAATGACAACAATATGGGTATTATCTTTAATGTTCTTTGTTATTCCTATGATACAGTTGTTGCGCATCCTCATGTCGATCACCATGTTTGTTATAACAAATCATCCCTGATCAGAACATAGTGCTAAAACTGATATTTCTTCATCACACTACACTTAACCCAAAAGACTTGATTTAAGCATTTAATATTAAATCACAAAGGGACAACATTGTGATTAATCATTATGAGCATGAACACTATAGGATGGGACCCACTTAACAATGTTATGCAAATGTCAAATAGGTAAGGTTAGTTTGATTGATCAAAAATATGAATTTATTTACTTAATACTTTAGAATTATTGTTTTACATTGAAAAATGAGTAACCAATATGAATAATGTAACCGAAAACTATCAAGACAATAAATTATCAATAGGCAAAACTTCTAAAAATAATAACTTTTATTGATTCATATTGAATGACTTGAAATAATTACAACATCAAACCATGTTTAAATAAGTCTCAACTCAGAATTTAGAGTTGACATGCAATATTAAAAAAAAATGTTTATTTTTAGCAGCTGCTATTTGTAGTAAGTTTCTCATGCAAGCGTGCATAGCTCTAAAAATATCCTAAACATTATAATTAGCCTATGAGATGAAATTCAACTGAAGTTAATGTTCGGTCCTAAAAATATATAATTTTTAAAAATAGAAAAACCTCAAAAAAATAATTAAATTGTAATTTTGGACCCTCAAATTATCATGTATGACCTCTAAAAAATATCGAAAACATCCCTAAGGAGGCAAAACTTCTTAAGATAGAAATGAACTTTTCAAGATGATCATTTTGGCATATGGGAAAAACTCAAATGGAGCTACGGTCAAAAGTTATGGCCTCCGGAAGGTTGGCGTATTTTTCTTGCATCATTCTTCTCTAGTTGAAAACAACTCAACTCCTACGAGTTGCTCTGATTGTACTGCTACCATTTTTACTTGTCAATCTTCTTCAGTTCTCATTCTGTAATCCAAGTGTTGGCTTTTTATTTCAATCCTTCCCATTGTACCAAATACCTATTATAATTCTCTTGCCTTATACTTATTTTCTTCATATACAAAACTTGCACTATCTTTTCCTTCTTCTTCTTTGGAACCTACTACTCCCAATTTAATTTTTAATCTTTATCACCTTCACCATCACCATCTTCTCCATGGAATTCATATAAATCTAAAACATTAAATACTGGAGAGATATCAAAATTCTATGGTAAACTCACCTCATAAGCATTATCATTGATTTTTTTCACAATTCTACATGGTCCAATTTTATTGTACTTCAACTTGTACGTGCCTTTTAGAAATATTTCTTTCCTCAAATAAACCATTACCAACTCTCCTTCAAATACCTTGGACCTTCTTTTGACATCTACTGTTACTTTATATTTCTCATTACTTTCCTATAACTTTCTTCTTACTCCTTGCAATTATTGCATGTGCTCTGCAAACGCTTCTGCATCATCACTAATTCGATCTGCAATTAGTAATTATACTAAATTTAAAATACTCATAAGATTTCTCCCATAAATAATTTGAAATAGTGACTTCCCTATTGATCTATTCACTGAATTGTTATATGCAAACTCAGCTTGTGGTAAAGCCAAGTCCCATTACTTGGGCTTCTCTCCTACTATGCATCTCAATAAATTTTTCAAGCTCCTATTCACAAATTTTGTTTATCCATATGTTTATGGGTGATATGCACTATTGAATTGTAGCTTAGTACCCATCTTCTTATACAAAGTCCTCCAAAATTGAATTAGAAATTTTGTGTCCCTATCTAAAGTAATAGTTTTTGGAACACCATGAAATCTCACAATATCCTTCAAAAATAATTATGCAACTCTAGTGGCATCATTGATTTTTTTACATGCAATTAAATGAACCATTTTATAAAATCTATATACAATAACAAAAATTGAATTATTACCTCTCCGTGTGTTTGGTAATTTCAAATGTGTGTGGAAATGGCATGTATAGTCTAGTATTTTGTGCATGTCTTTTAACCACCTGACGTATTTTACACCTTGAAACATACCTTGTCACATCTCTCTTTATCTTTGATCAAAAATACTTTTCCTCCACTAAAGCTATTGTCTGCATCTTACCAAAATATCCAATCAAACTACCATTATGTAATTCTCTTATTATATTATCTCATAGAGATCCAACTAGAATGCATAATTGTTTTCCTTTGAAGAGATAACCTTCCTATATAATATACTCATTATGAATAGCATCTGTTCCACCTGTTAATAGATTCCTGCATTGCTCAACTACTTTGGCCAAATATGGGTCAGTATCATATAATTATTTGATAGCTTCAAACCTAATTACTTCACTCACCATAGTAGTTAATAATTCTACCCTCCTGCTCAATGCTTAAGCTACCTAATTTTGTTTTCTTGATTTATGCTTCAACACAAAAGTATACCCTTGCAAGAAAGAAACTCACTTTGCATGCCTACTATTCAACTTCTTTTATGTATTCACATATTTAAAAGTCTCATGATCTGTAAATAAGAAAAATTCCTTAGGCATCAAGTAATGCCTCCAATGTCTTAATGCTTGTACAATTGTATAAAGTTCAACATCATAAGTAGAATACTTTGTTCTTACCTCATTCAACTTCTCACTAAAATATGCTATTGGCTTTCCTTCTTGACTCAGCACAACACCAATTCCTACAAATGAAGCATCACAATCAACCTCAAACACTTTGGTAAAATCCAATAATGCTAACATTGGTCTTTATATAATCTTCTTCTTCAAAACTTCAAAGCTTTACGTGGTTACTCTGGTCCATGCAAATTATTTCCCTCTCATGCAATCTGTTATTGGTGCCACAATACTACTAAAATTTTTAATAATTTTTTTTGTAAAAAGTTGCTAAACCATGGAAACTCCTTACCTATGAAATGCTTTTTAAAATAGGCCACTCAACAATTGTCTTTATCTTTTCTTCATCCATTCTCACACCATCTGCTAAAACTATAAATCTCAAAAATACAAAATTATTCTACGTAAACTTGCACTTCTTCAAATTTACATACAACTTCTTCTCCTTTCTTAACAAATCCAGTACTATTCTCAAATGTTGTAAGTGTTATTATTTAGTCTTATTGAATATCGAAATATCATAAAAATAAATAACTACAAACTTACTAATATATTCTCATAGCACTATATTCATCACCCTCATAAATGTGCTAGGTGCATTAGATAATCCGAATGGCATTACCATCCACTCATATAAGTCATCCCTAGTCTTGAATGTAGTTTTCCACTCATCTCCATCACGAATTTGATTTTGATAATAACCACTCCTTAGATCAATCTTGAAAAAATATATTGCTCCTGCAAGCACACTCATCATATCATCTAAACAAGGTATAGGAAACCTATAATTTATTGTAATTTTATTAATTTCTTTACTATCCACACATATTCTCCATCCTCCATAGTTTTTTGGATTCAGCAAAGATGGTGTTGCACATGGACTCATACTCTCCCTTACCACTTTATTTCTTAGCAATTTAGTAACATGTTTATTTAATTCTACATGTTCTATTGGACTCATCCTATATATTACTTGATTGGGTAGAGTTGATTTTGTAATCAAATCAATGTGATGTTGAATATCTCTCTTCAGTCATAAACCATCTGATAACTCATTAGGCATACCATCTACATAATATTTCAACACTCTTGATGATTTTATTGGTATTTGCACCACTTCTGTGTCTTCATTCTTTGCTACTAATACATAACAACAACCTACCACCTTCATATCTTGGATAAATTTTTTAGTAGAGAGCATAATTTATGTCTTCTCTTCCTCTTTAAGAGGTAAAAAAACTACCTTTGTATCACTTTTCCAAAAAGTGTACATGTTCTTTGATCCATCATGAATTACTTTACTATCAAATTGCCATGGTCTTCCCAATAACACATGGCATGCATCCATCAGAATAACATCACATCATATTTCATCATTATAATTTTTTCTTATAGAAAACTTGATCAAACACCTTTTATCTACTGTAACTTCATTCTATTTTTTAAACCATAAAATTCGATAAGGATTATGATGCTTTTCGCATTGCAAATTTACTTTCTCTATCATTTCTTTAGAAACCATATTTTCACAACTACCACCATCTATAATTACTTTGCATACCTTTCCACCTGAAGTACATCTTGTTCAAAAATATTTTATCACAGTCATACATCACCACCTTCTTTATTCTGCACTTATTCCTTCCTTGGAGCAATCATGGTTCTTCTCATCATGAGATTCTCTCCAACATTTATAGTTGTAACTTCAGTATTTTGCTCTTCTATCTCAACCTTGACTAGATTCACTCTTGGGCGACCTTGCCTCTTTTCTTGATCTTGATAGTGTAGACACTCAAATGCTCTGTGCCCTTCTTCTCTGCATCTATAACAAACATAAGATCTACACTTATTCAGAAACCATCCTTTAGCACCACAATAACATCATCCTCTCTGAAACCCTCTTCCTCTTTGTTGGTATTGAAACCCTTGCCTATTATCATCTTGCCTTTCTGTACCACGTGATGATTCACCTTTATTGGTATTAGACCCACCTCTGGTGGTATTAAACCCATCTCATCCCCTATTTGGAGGGGATCCACCTCTTCTTGGACCAAGAGACATTCTTATGGAATTCTATCTATTTTGTTTTTCTTCTACATTCAAAGCTAATTGATAAGCTTCCTCCATACAAAATATTTTATGCATGCTTAATTTATCTTGAATAAAAAATTTCAAACCATTTACATACCTTGTAGCCATCTGTTCTTTTGTTTCATCATGTTTCACTCGTATAGAAAGCTTATAAAACTCATTTGTATACTCTTGTATACTATGATCTTTATGCCTTAAATTTTGAAATCTTCGGTATAGGGTTTGTGCATAATCCACAAGAAAAAAATTCTCCCTCAGCTTCTTCTCCAGCTTTTTCCATAAATTAATCTTTTATTTACCTTTTCTCTATCTCTCTTTCTGCAGATGATCCCACCGAATCATTGCATGACTTTTCAATTTCATGCATGTAAATTTTACCTTCTTATCTTCTCTCATAGTCTTCCATTTGAAAAACTTTTCCATGTTATTCATCTAATCTATCAACTCTTATAATTTTAAACTACCTCCATAATCTGAAACATCAATATTGATTCCTTCATTCCTTCCTTCTAAAGCTTGAACCATCCTCTCTTCCATCGATGGTGGTTGTTCTTATTCTTGATGAACTTCTTCATCACGATCTGTGTCCTCCTCATCACCACCTTGTCTTCTTATTTGATTGATGATAACTTCGATCAATTGTTCCACTTGCCTCTATAGCTCTTGTATAGTTTGTTTCATTTGTGCAATACCTCCTTGTCCTCTCGCCATGTCTTACTCCTCCAAGATTTGAACTTACTTTGATACTAGATAATGTAATCGAAAACTATCAATACAATAAATTATCAGTAGGCAAAGCTTCTAAAACTAATTTGTATTGATTCATATTGAATGACTTGAAATAATGACAAACCTAAACCATGCTTAAATAATCAACTCAAAATATAGAGTTGACATGCAAAATTTTTAAAAAAAAAACTAAAATCTAAAAAAAAATCTATTTTTAGCAACTGCTATTTATAGTAAATTTTGCATGTAAGCGCGTATAGCTCTAAAAATCTCCCAAAATATTCTAAACACTATAATTAGCCTATGGAATGAAATTCAATTGAAGTTAACATGTGGTCTTAAAAATATACAATTTCTAAAAATAGACAAATCCTAAAAAAATAATTAAATTACAATTTCAGACCCTTAGATGATCACATATAGCCTCCAAAAAATATAGAAAACATCCTTAAGAAGGTAGAACTTCTTAGAACAGAAAAAAAATTTCAAGATGGTCGTTTTGGCACATGGAAGAGCTCAAATGAAGCTACAGGTCAAAAGTTATGACCTCTAGAAGGTTGACCTATTTTTCCTACATCATTGAATAAAGTATTTTTCTAATTTTTGACATTGGTTTTATAATATACATGATATAATATATACAAAATAAATTGATTTATTTATTTTTAATTGAATAAATTTATATTATGTGATGAATTTTTTGGGAAAGTTCAGAATTTAAACCACTTAAAAATATTAATTTTTACACTACTAACTTTAAATAAAAACACATCTTTTTCCAATGTTTTTTGTCATTATTTTTACATTCATGTTTTTTTTAAAAACCAAAGGTGATATGAGTTGTTGAATGACACTAATAGGTATAGTATGTATTTATAATGCAACAATCATCAATACACACTAATTCTGCTACGACATTATAATGGCTAAATCATTAGATTGAAATTCATTTATAAGGGAGTACCTTTCCTCTATTCCACGTGTCGTGCCATACTCAAGGCTACAATTTATTCCTCTTCAAGACAAAAATGAATTGAACTTTTTCTAACATATCAAGTGGAGATTGCCAAGAACATCTAATATATCACTAGTATGATGATTGGCTTATTGTTCTTTCCTTCCATCATCGCTATCTTGTTGTTCCCTTGACATTTGAAAGGTAACAAAACACGTGATCATATAATTCATATGAAAAACCAGCCAACTTTTCCTCGTAGATAGACAAGTTCTTTGCTAATCTTCTTTGTCGACAGGAACCTATTTGTTCATTGTATTAGGACTAAATTATGTTATAATATACAAAGCAAGAATTCACAAATATATAGGAGATCATAAATAAAGCAGACAAGATTTTTGGAGATTATAAATGGGGAAGATTTGATATGTTAGCATTAACTTTGAGTTTCATGAATGGCAAAATGGAGAATTTGAGGGTGAGCTTTGGGTTTTTCACTCTTGAACTTGCACATAGTTACACTAGAAATCTTATCACCAATACCAAATATCAAGTAAAACGATGAAATTATCTAACACTCAAAATCCATATTGATTCAAGACAAAATCTATTTAATGCAGATGAATCCAAAAGAATCCTAATCGTTGTTATTGTATTGATAAACCAAGCTTAAATCTAAATAAATACAAAGTGTTGTAGGTTAAACATAAAGGATCCTTAGGTATAGCATTTGTGGCAAATTGGATGGTGAATTTCACAAAATATTTGAATGACCAGAAGGCTACTCAATTTAAGATGGTACATCTACTCATTCTCTTTTATCATAAGGCCCTGCCTTTATACATCCTTCTTCCTAATGAACACAAAGAGCAAGATATGCACCAAAATGCCAGTCATGCCATGCCTTTGTTTTATATGTTGAGCAAGGTTGTCAAGTAGAATCAGTACTACGTACATCTAATGTGTGGAATTCAATATTTAGACCTTCTGTTGGATGCTTTTAAGTTGATGACAAACCAAGATTTTACAGTCTAAAAGTCAAAATCATTGTGGCAAAACAATTAAGGGCTTTTTTTTTGTTTTTACTTTATTTTCAAGCATGAAAATTTTACTTTCTATGAGTAAAAATCATTGCTCTAATTTAGGGAATTTTTGTTTTCACCCTTTTTTCAAACATGAACAATTGCTATATCAAATTCGGCCACGATATGAATGGATTATATAAAAAACATGATCATGTCTATCTAGACATGTCAAGATATGGCAATTCTTTTTTTATATCAGATACATATCTCTAGCAGGTTGAGTACTAGATACACATGATATGGATAAACAGGGACACTATAGAATATCTTGTAACTTAGGTCTCCCATGGGTTAGAATAATAATCAAGTGAATTTTGAAATCCCTACAAAGGTAAAAACATGCTTGATAATGCCTTCGGGAATGTAAGGACCTACAAGGAAAATGTGATAACAATGCAAAGGGCAATGATGTGTAGTAAATGCAAAGTGCAATTAGGCATGAACAATTTTGAATACTAGTAGAACCATATTTCGGACTAGTTGCTCTCTATTTTAATGTGATATATATAATGAAGAAAACATGGTAAATAGTTGAGTCCATGTACCATGATTTCATGTTTTTTCTCTTATTAATTTGATCATATGTAATAAAAAAGCACCTTGTAGCTTCTCACAATGAGTTTGCTTGGGTCGCAAAAAAAAACTACCCAATTTATGGTAAGTAATCCCTATAATTTTTCACATTAGTGTCCCAGAACACAATGCAATAACCCTCACCATTATTAGCAAAATGCATGGAAAGTGACCCAAAAAAAAGCTGAAGTTGGTTCCACTTATTTTCAAGCTTCTTGTATCTCTATTTTTTTGGTATGGTAAAAAATACTCAATTCACTGAATTTCATCTAAATCACTCAAGTTCAAATCCTCCCAGAGGTGATAGTGAAAAAAATCTCATGAATAAACAATAAACACCTTATAAATTGTTCTATTATAATATAAGTACTCCGGTACAATTTTGTTAAGACATTCTTAACCATGGTTTAAACCCATAGAAAATGCCTTCTCCCTTCAATAATTAGGAGATGCTCAGACACATATTTTAGCTTTCATGAAAAACAAGGGAAATGTGACAGGAAATGGACATACGATGTTACGGTGTACTCATCTTATAGACTCATCTTCAAAGACAAGATAGTGGCAAACCAAACTGGGTTTAAATCATCCAAGCAACTAGTAAAATCTCAAGTAAAATTGGGTATGGTATTGCACTCATAGTTACTACTTATATTTCTTCGATTCAACGCCTAACTGGTTTTTGTGGTGCAGATTTGGTCTGATAGTAAATTGTGGATGCTTAGTCTGAGGCAAGGGGATCATGAGACTGATCCTTTTCCTGTGATTGAAGAATCATGGCTAGTTATGAACAATGGCCTTGAGGAGTCTGTCATTAGATCCGTACTTGTTTTCAAATATAAGGCAGGGGATGGGTTTGTTGATGCCACTGAATGTGCAGTCTGTTTGAGTGAATTTCAAGAAGATAAGACCCTCAGGCTACTTCCCAAATGTACTCATGCTTTCCATGTTCCTTGCATTGACATGTGGCTCAGTTCTCATTCAAATTGCCATCTTTGTCATGCCAATATTGTAAACACTGCAGTTCCCCCAACGCAAGAAACCGTTATCGAAGAGAATTTTGATTTTACTGTTGATTCTCCATCGCAAGAAGCATCAGAAAGTGAAGCTGTTAGAGAAATTTCAGAAGAAGAGTCAGGACAGGAAATGGTTCTTGAGGCTCCTCCTCTGTTGGCCATTTTGCATGGATCAAATGCCTTAAAATGGAGCTTGATAAGGGATCAATTATATAAAAATAAAATCCGAATTAGATTTGTGTTGTGAAGTATTTTTTCAATAAAATCCTGTCATGCTTTTTTTTCAAAATCTTGTAAATATTACTAAACTAATGTAATATATGTTACCAAAAACAAAACATGTCTTTTAAATGTGGGAAGAAGCTTGGGGCATGGCATATGTGCATCCTGTATGCTGGTGGCCATCATCATTTTCCTAGGAGGAACAAAGATGCTTAGATTCAAGAAGACCACAGGAGGAAGCCCACTGACTCAAATTGCTCAATTTTTTGTAGCAGCTTGGAAGAACAGGAAGCTGAAATTGCCTGCAGATGCAAGTCACTTGAATAATGTTGTTGTTCAAGCATCTCCATCCTACAAGAGGATGACCGACACACATCAATTTAGGTGAGTGCTACTTCTCTTTCTATGGTTAGATATTTTCTATTGTAACTAGCTTCTATGACTATCAAAAGGATTAATTTGCAAAATTATGGTCAATGCACTACATTCTGGCCATATACAACACTGTATAATTGAATCATATAAAGTCTATGGCAAAGACTATTGAAGGTAGTGAAAGTTGATGAATGGACCAATCTAGAGCTCCTTATATGCGAGCAAGAATCATCCACGACAGACTTGTCATGAATAGAATTCTCATCTAATAGCAAATATGTTTTTAAATTAAATTAGACATATATAAAGAGTCAAAGTATAGATCAGATAAACTTTAATGAAAATTTCAACTATTTCTATCAGGTATCAGTAGAATTCAAATCGTTGATTGACATTGCTTCGAATTCTCACTGCAGGTTTCTGGACAGAGCTGCTATATCAGACTCATCAATGGAGGAAGCATCCTATGCAAGTCCATGGAGGCTGTGCACAATGAGAAGAGTAGAAGAGGTGAAGACAATAATAAGAATGATGCCTATATGGGCAACCACAATAATGTTCTGGACCACCTATGCTCAGATGGTGACTTTCTCAGTAGAACAAGCCTCAACCATGAAAAGAAGCATAGGAAAAAACTTTGAGATACCCAGAGCCTCGTTGACATCATTCTTCGTGGGTGCAATCCTACTCACACTGGCTCTCTATGACCGGCTAATCATGCCCCTGGCAAGGCGTTGGACAGGCAGCCAAGGAGGTTTCACAACCCTCCAGAGAATTGGGTTTGGATTGGGCTTATCATCTATAGCAACGGATGCTGCAGTGATTACAAAGATCAAGTATCTGAATGTGGCAAAAGATCATGGTCTTTGGGATAAACCGAAATCCATTGTTCGCATGAGCGTATTTTACCTCATTCTACAGTTTTTCTTGGTTGGTACAGGAGAAGTTTTTCTTGGTTGGAATCCCCTGATGGCACGAAGACAATAAGCACTGGTATTTTCTTGAGCACATTAGACCTCGGATTCTTCCTTAGCAGCCTCCCGGTTTCTAATGTGAATCATGTGACCAAAACTGATTCTCATCAAGGGTGGTTGTCTAACAATTTGGATAGAGGAAGGCTAGACAATTTCTACTTGCTGGTTGCACTCATGTGTCTACTCAAATTCATCATATACTTGATATTTGCACGGTGGTACACTTACAAGGAAACAAGGAATCTCACTAGAGGAAGAACATGTACTGATAGTGCAGTATTTCATTCCGTGTAAAAAAAGTTATGATTTTTTCCCACAAATTTCATCTTGTAATTCTTCTTGTTGCATGTTATTGGAACTTGTTAAGCATTTCGCTACACTAGTGAAATTTGCTCTTTCCCAAATCCTTTTATCAAAGATTTCTTTTAGTATGTTTGCCTCGTGTGGAGAATGAACATTGTTTGCCTTTTGTGGAGAATGGATATGGCCCTTGAAATTTGAAATCTAAAAAAATTGGAATTACGAACACAAAATGGTAAATATAAAAATTCTGAAAACAATAAATGTTGAGATGTAAAGTGTATATTTTTTATTAGTTTCAGAATTCAATCTTAGTTTTGGAATCTTAAATTCAATCTTGTGGCGTGCAGTGTTTATTTCTTATTTTCTATTAGTTTCAGAATTCAATCTCAGTTTTGGAATCTTATACCATGGTTACACAATTCAATCTTGTGGCGTGCAGTGTTTATTTCATATTTTTTATTAGTTTCAGAATTCAATCTCAGTTTTGGAATCTTATACCATGGTTACACAATTCAATCTTGTGGCGTGCAGTGTTTATTTCTTATTTTTTCAAGCATTAAAATATACGCTACACTACTTTTTTTCGAGTATAACTTTTTGTAGCTTCCTACTTCAACAGGGCATTTTGTTAGATAATGTTTATTAATTAATATGTAATATAGGAATGTGTTATCATGTATAAAATATATTCTTACTATTTATACTTCTTGAAAAGAGTTTCTATTTAAATATCATTATTGACATATTAATGATCAAATTTCAATGTTGACAATTCATTAACTATGGATGCCTTATAAAGAGTCTGAAATTATTTTTGGTTTTAAATTCACATCTTAAAGTAGGCTGACCTTTGACCTTTAAAAAATATACCATTTAATTCTCTTATAAAATAACTGTGAAGTTGTTTTTAATTCAAGGTATCTAAAAGTGGAGGTGTTAGTAACAATAATATATTTCAACACTCTCAAAGCATTATACTAGCTACTCCCCTGGATATCTTTAGGACTAGGGATTTGGACTTATATTTTCCATGAGGTTCCATATATCTCTTACCATGACTATGAAGTTAGTACCACTCAAGTTCATAATACAAATCATTATACTATCTACTCGTCTAGATACCTTTAAAACTAGGGATTTGGACTTATATTTTCTATGACATTCCATACATCTCTTACCATGACTATGAAGTTAGGACCACTCAAGTTCAAAATACAAAGCATTACACTAGCTACTCGCCTGGATACCTTTAAGACTAGGGATTTGGGCTTATATTTTACATGACATTCCATACATCTCTTACCATGACCATGAAGTTAGGACCACTCAAGTTCAAAATAAAGACCTACAATAAGGAGATTGAACCAATGATTGATCTGGTGCCACCGTCTATTGATAAATCGATTGAAATAAACTTCACTTGATAAAAATGTTCTCTCTATAATCAATATTTCAATCAGATTTAAAAACTATTCTAACCTCCCATAGGGACTTGGTGCATGGCGCCCTTGTTAAGTGAAGTGTTACCAGTTCAAAAATTTTAAAAATTACATTGTTTATTAAGTTATTAATTTTTTTTATAATTTACATATTAAAAATTTCAGTTTTTTATAATTCATTATACGTGTTTTATAATTCATTATACGATTGAAAAGATATTTTTTTAAGAAAAAAAATGAATATTATTTATCAATAGACAAGATGATATAAGGTATATGGTAAAAGGATCCCCACCTTGATGATAGAGAATTTGTAAATTATATATATATATATATATATATATATATATATATATTCTTTTTTTTTTATTTTGTAGAAAATATCTCTAGAGAGACATTATATTTGGGTAAGATCTAAGAAAGAAGGGGTATCTCTTCTACCAAAATCATTCAAGGCTCACACCTGGGTTGCCCTCTTTGACATGCTCAAAAAACACGGCTAACCATAAGGAAATCAATCAGCAAACTATGCATGTAGCAGTAAAAAACCAACAAGACCGATTCCTTAAGGCTCATGCAAGAACTATTGTCTAAAAGGAGAACCAATCTAGCATCCAATCAAGACTAAAATTGGAAGTATCCACCAAACAAAACCCATAGACAAACAAATCCAATAAAAGACCTAGAAATTTGGGCTATTAGAGACTAGAGATGTTAGAGTTGTGATCATTCAAAGCAAGCATCTGTAAAATCTTAGTGTGTAGTGTTGACGCAGGAAATTGCACCCAGTGGCAGGAAAACAGGTCCCTGCCTTCTCCTCGCAACATGGAAACTCCCCTCTCGCCTGTGGGACCGACGAAGCTAGAGGAGAGAGTCTCTAGATAAGGGCTAGCTCCCTTTGATGCAGCGTGTTTTTTCCAGCAAAAGTTAACAGGGATATATATAGGTATATAAAAAAGAGGGGTGAAAAGGGAGAAAGATGCAGGAAAACAAACCTACTCTAAAGAGGTGATGCACCAAAACAGGTCCACCTTCACACATCCACTCTCAGAATCAGACAAATACACACATACTCTACACACTTGGCACAAGGACCAAGCTGCAAAATAATGGCAGGGAGGCTTTCATGAAAACACAGGAGATAGAAAATCACTGAGGTGCTATGGAATGCACATTGTAAGTAACTCCTTCTGTTCTGGTCTTCTCAAATGTCAGCTCTTCTCCTTTCAGCTTCAGAAATGGTGCCTTGTAGATAACAGGTCTACTGGTGTTGAACCTGTGAGAGCATCAAGAAACAATGACTGGACACAGACAAACACTCAAGGCATACTCTGAAACATCTATCCAAATGGAGGTAACAGACTACATTTTATTTGATTCAGGTGAAATTTCGCTAGGGCTGCACCTTAGCAAAATGTGGACGATCCGATTCTTCTCAAAAATGAGAAGTTACAATATATAGAAGAAAGGAGAAAGAAACTTGGCACTTCTTTGACAAGTTGGCCTATCGCATCCCATTGGAAAGAGGAAAACATTGTTGTGTTGTCATCATTCTAGAAGAAGCCTGTTGGAACCATGCTGTATAATTGCCAAATTTGACTTTGGCGTTCGAGCTTCAATGTGGAAGCATGGGTCGCACCTCTTTTTTGCCAACAGATTGAAATTTGTCCCTCTTTTAAATGCATGGACCTTGTTGCTTGCTATTGTGCCATCTGGGGATTAACAGGCAATAAATTGCCTTCCACTTGCCACTTGGACCACCTTGTCACTTCTACGCCATGTTACTCTCCTTGTCTATCACTTTGTCAATTTGTCTTTGTCTTTCTTGTCTCTTCTGGCTTAGTTGGCCCCCCAGGGGCAAACTTTCAGCAGGTCACTGCATTTTTGGCCCTTGATAATGCTTTTCTCAGCTGGAAACAAAAAGGCCATTTTCTCTATCAATTTTGACGTCTATATGGTTGTCATTGCTTTGAACATCAACAGCTCTTTTGCCTTTTTAAACTTGACGGCCTCGTGGCCGTCATCGGGTCTTGCTGGCTCATTCACTTATTTCCTTCCCTGCGGGCACCTTTCTTTTGTTATCTTCGGCAGGTCCCTTGTTTACCTACGTAGACTACTGATGGGCCTTTTAAATGTTCTGCGGTCTTTTGAAAGTTTTGCGGACTTTGTGTCGGGCTCCCGCAGGCTTTTGTGTCGGCAGACATTTCCCGTGGACAAAAAGTCTGCGAAAATGTTAACCACCACTTGCCTTTGCTTTTTTGTGTTAAGCCGCGGGCTTTTGTTTTGGAATGCGCCTGACTTAAGATTGGAGCCGATCCTGAACTTCCTCTTGCATTTTCCAGCCCTTTGGCCACATAGAAAACCAATGAACTAGGTGTTAAACTAGGTGCATTGAACCAAGTCGTTGAACCAAAAATGGTTCAACAGTTCAAAGGTTCAACCAAGCGCACCGATGAACTGTTCAACTGGAGCCGATGAACCTTTGCCTTTGAACCAAGACCGTTGAAATCTACCTTTGAACCGTTCGGTTGAACGTTTTTGTCATTGAACCAAGTACGTTGAACATAGCCCGTTGAACCAAAAAATTGGTTCAATGGTTCAACGATACGAAGGTTCAACGCTATTGAAATGAGATGCTTGAACTGAACAATGAACCCTTTAAACCAAGGATGGTTAAACCACTGAACCAGGGCATGAAATGAACTCTCTGAACTTGCTAAACCCAAAAAATGACTAGCATTGAGCAGCAGGTGAAGAAGGTGACCAAAATTTTGCCTGCGGACAAAAATTGGTCAACAAATGGCGACTCACAGGGGAAGCATGCCTGCTATGCTTAGACCCAGTTGCCTTAAAATCCATTGGGCACAGAGTCAGGTGTAGCCATGAAAGAATTAACAATAGCCTGAAAGATCGAGAATCAAACATGAAGCTTTACCCCACATGCAAAGGGAAACACACAAGGCTAAAAAACACTACCTGTGCAAACTGCACTTAGGGAAAACAAGAAAAAATAACTGAAAGCAAACTATTATATACAACTAACCAAGAATGTTCGCCTCCCTCCTGGATCGAAAGGAAAATTTCTTAAGTCCCCTTCCTGGCGAGAAGACTTATGGTTCCAGGCAAGTAGCTAAAAGAAAATGAGATTTGGTGACTTGCTCCTCCTGCCTGTCACCTAGTTTGGCTGGAAACCGAGTGGATCAGATTCAAACATGGCTCCAATATATATATATATATATATATATATATATATATATATATATATATATATATATATTCTGCTTGTCCCTGGAGGCCTGTTGAATGCTGGACCTTCATATTGGTGCTCTTCACTAAGAAATCAATGGTTGTTGGCTCATCACCGTTAGCCCTTTGGTCTGCACATTCCCTTTGCAATGTATCATGGTCTAACTTGTTTCCTTCTACCTCATTAAAAATCCTGTCAGACTCGTCCTCTGCTTCCCTTTGGCCTTCTTAAAGAAGGGTGATTGATGTGATGTCTGAAATGGACTCACAAAATGATTGCTCATCCCACAGAACATCGCCTCTTTCTTCAAAACTTCCTTTTTCAAGGCATTCCTCCAGGAAGATAGACCTCTCCTTTTCCTCCTTGCTGATCAGGACCTCTAGATTTTCAAAAATATTCTCCTGATCCTCCTCCAACTCATGCTCTTTAGTGTAGTCAACCTCATCATCAAAACAGCAAGGAAGTTCATCAAACAGAGGGGAAGAGAGCTCACCATGCTTTTATTCCTCCTTGTATTGATGAAACATCTGCATATATGCAAGACCTGCATCTTCTCCATGCTAATAAGGTCTTCACAAGGAGCATCAATAATGATTTCGTCTTCGTTGTTGCTCATGATAGCCTCTTGGATGTCATGGGAATCATGGGTAGGAGCAACTTTATCTTTTTTAAGGTTTTGAGCAAAACCTTTCTTCTCCTCTTTCCTACCCCATGATTCCACTATTTCCCCTCAGGTCAAGAGGTTGCCATTAGGATCAATGACTTGAAGGGGTTGAGGAAGACTAGGAAAACTACTTGAGGGGATTCTCTGAATATTTTGAGTCTGATCCAAATTGTATGAAGGAAAACAAAACCCATGATTTTCTGCAAAAGAAGTACACATATGAGAAAATGATTTTTGATGGCACTAGGCTGCTTAACCAGCAAATTCAACTCGGAGTCGCCATTGGTGTTTGATGCAAAGCCTCCAAAGGCTGGTTGGTTGAAGAACACACCAAAAATTATTCAACTCTTTGGACAAAACCTGTCCCAGTTGGTCCCACTGGGCGTGCCAGAACTGTTGATGCAGGAAATTGCACCCAGTGGCAGGAAAACAAGTCCCTGCCTTCTCCTCGCAACATGGAAACTCCCCTCTCGCCTGTGGGACCGGTGAAGCTGGAAGAGAGAGTCTCTAGATAAGGGCTAGCTCCCTTTGATGCATTGTGTTGTTTCCAGCAAAAGTTAGCAGGTATATATAGGTATATAAAAAGGGGGGGTGAAAAGGGAGAAAGATGTAGGAAAACAAACCTACTCTAAAGAGGTGATGCACCAAAATAGGTCAACCTTCACACATCCACTCTCAGAATCAGACAAATACACACATACTCTACACACTTGGCACAAGGTCCAAGCTACAAAAGACTAGCAGGGAGGCTTTCATGAAAACACAGGAGATAGAAAATCACTGAGGTGCTATGGAATGCACACTGTAAGTAACTCCTTCTATTCTGGGCTTCTCAAATGTCAGTTCTTCTCCTTTTAGCTACAAAAATGGTGCCTTGTAGATGACAGGTCTACTGGTGTTGAACCTGTGAGAGCATCAAGAAACAATGACTGGACACAGACAAACACTCAAGGCATACTCTGAAACATCTATCCAAATGGAGGTAACAGACTGCATTTTATTTGATTCAAGTGAAATTTTTCCAGGGCTGCACCTTAGCAAAATATGGAAGATCTGATTCTTCTCAAAAATGAGAAGTTACAATATATAGAAGAAAGGAGAAAGAAACTTGGTGCTTCTTTGACAAGTTGGCCTGTCGCGTCCCATTGGAAAGAGGAAAACACTGTTGTGTTGTCATCATTCTAGAAGAAGCCTACTGGAACCATGCTATATAATTGCCAAATTTGACTTTGGCATTTGAGATTTAATGTGGAAGCATGGGTCGCGCCTCTTTTCTGCCAACAGATTGAAATTTGTCCCTCTTTTAAATGCACAGACCCTGCTGCTTGCTGTTGTGCCATCTGGGGATTAACAGGCAATAAATTGCCTTCCACTTGCCACTTGGACCGCCTTGTCACTTCTGCGCCATGTTACTCTCCTTGTCTGTCAATTTGTCTTTGTCTTTGTTGTTCTTCTGGCTTAGTTGGTCCCCCAGGGGCAAACTTTCAGCAGGTTGCTGCATTTCTGGCTCTTGATAATGCTTTTCTCAGCTGGAAACAAAAAGGCCATTTTCTCTATCAATTTTGATGTCTATATGCTTGTCATTGCTTTGAACATCAACTGCTCTCTCACCTTTTTAAACTTGACGGCCTCGCAGCCGTCATCGTGTCTTGTTGGCTCATTCACTTATTTCCTTCCCTGCGAGCACATTTATTTTGTTATCTTCGGCAGGTCCCTTGTTTACCTGCGTAGATTGCTAACGAGCCTTTTAAATGTTCTGCGGGCTTTTGAAAGTTCCACGAAATTTGTGTCGGGCTATTGTGGGCTTTTGTGTCTGTAGACATTTCCCGCAGACAAAAAGTTTGCAGAAATGTTAACCACCACTTGCCTTTGCTTTTTTGTGTTAAGCCGTGGGCTTTTGTTTTGGAATGCGCCCGGCTTAAGATTGGAACCGATCCTGAACTTCCTTTTGCATTTGCCAGCCCTTCGGCCATGTAGAAAACCAATGAAATAGGCATTGAACTAGGCGCGTTGAACCAAGCCGTTGAACCAAAAATGGTTCAACGGTTCAAAGGTTCAACCAAGCGCACTGATGAACTGTTGAACCAGAGCCGATGAACCTTTGCCTTTGAACCAAGACCATTGAACTCTGCCTTTGAACCGTTTGGTTGAACTTTTTTGTCATTGAACCAAGTACGTTGAACCTAGCCCGTTGAACCAAAAAATTGGTTCAACGGTTCAACGATATGAAGGTTCAACACTATTGAAATGAGATGCTTGAACGGAACGATGAACCCTTTGAACCAAGGATGGTTGAACCACTAAACCAGGGCATGAAATGAACTCTCTGAACTTGCTGAACCTGAAAATTGACTGGCATTAAGCAGCAGGTGAAGAAGGTGACCAAAATTTTGCCTGTGGGCAAAAATTGGTCAACATGTAGCTAAGATGACCACCATAAAGGAGGAAGACCATACCCTTCACATCAAATTGATTAAGGGCCCAATTGGCCAATGCATTAGCTACTCTATTATACTACCTAGGAGTATGCATATAGATAACTCTATCGAAATTCTGCTAAATACAATGAATTTTGTGTAGGATTCTAAAAATTCTCCAATCCTTGGGGTTATTAAGACTAGGCTTCGTAAGCATTTGGATCCAGATCTTGGAGTCCAAAATCACCTGAAGGTTCTTCTAGTTGAATTTCCAAGCTTCCTTAGGACCTTATAAAATCACTTGACCCTCAACTAAATTATTAGTAGTAATACCAATTTTCACAGAGAACAAGGAAACCATAGAGAAGTCATAATTCCAACCAGCGCCTACAATACTAGCCTGTCTAGGATTTCTTCTAGACACTCCATCTGAGTGAAAGCGATTGAAACTTAGAAGAGGAGTAATGGGACAAAATTGAGGAGTGGAAAAAACTTGAGACTAAGGGGGAAAAGGAACCATATGGAGTTCTTGGAGAATAAATGACCATCATTTAGAAAGAATATAACGATGTATCAAGTGAATTATTGATTTTATTATGTTGGTAAAAGCACGTTTCCAAATCCACCTAATGTCAGTGAAAAGTTGCTTGAAAATTCTAGCATTGCGCTCCTTCCATATGTTCCAAAATAAGAAGGAAGTTCTAGCCTAAAGAATCTAATTGGAAAAAGAATCAATATGAAAAATGCATTTCCATCTCTGATGAGGTTGTAAAAGAGATAAAAATTCAATCTAAAGAATCCTCAAGGGCTTCATTAGGCTCTACCACAAATAAATAGAGAAAGGACAAGCAAAGAACATATGGGAATTAAATTCCTCATTCTCTTGACAAAATTCACATCTAAAGGGCCCATTTAAACATCTTTTCATTAATTGGTCTCCCAAAAGAACTCTGTCGTGTAAGAGTAACCAAATAAAAAACCTCACCTTAGGCCATAAATTATGACTCCAAAGTTGCTTGAAGATAGGCTTGAGGGACTGAACAAAGGAAGTAAAAAAAGAGTGATACCCATCAATAACCAAATACTCTACAAAGCGATTACCCCCCAAGCAAAACATCAACATCATTTGAGTACGAAAGGTCTTTTTTCTGAAGAATATGAACCAACTAGTTTTTATAATCCTATGGAATCTGAATCGACCAAGCTTCAAGGGGAATCCACTCCTTATTAATTACCCCATTTTTGTTGGATCTTCTAAAGTATTTGAGACCAAAATCCATCCAACCTGATGAAGTTCTACCATAAGATCATGGAAATGAGGAAATTAATCAGCCAAAGGAGGATACCCATCCTAAGAATCAGTCCAAAAATGGGCTTTAGTGCCATTATTGATGACCTAAAACAACATCTTTTTAATCATAGTCTCTGCAATTTTAAGAATTGCTAAAATAAGAGAGCCTTTAGAAGAAAGAGAAGAATGAGCAAGGCGATCAAAGTCTTTATTACCTGTGTACTAAGCTTTTAAGGTGTGTGCCCAAATCTGATTGGGAGAATGGATTAAATGCCAATATATCCTCGCAGTTAAAGCTTGACCATTTAGAAGAGCAGAGCAAAAACCTAATCCCTGATCAAACTTATGGAGGAACAACTTTGTCCATTTCACCAAAGCCCATTTTTTAATATGTTGAGGTCCTTCCCATAAGAATTTATGACAAATTTGATCAATTTGCTTAAGAATGCCCTTGGGAACATGCAAGATCGAAGAGAAATAGATGGGAATAGCTCATAAAACGCTCTTAACCAAGGTGATCCAAATTCCCATAGAAAGCCATTCATGAGTCCACTTAGATATTTAGGCTTTCACTCTATCAACCAACTAACTCAATTCAGAGAGTCTGCATTCCTTAATGGGAATGCCCAGGTAGATAACATGCAAAGAAGCTCTTCAAAATCAGAGCTTATCAAGAATCATAGCTTCTTGTTTTAGAGAAGTATGGAAGAAAAAAATCTTGGATTTGTCCTCATTTATGAGCTACCCAATCGCTGCACTAAAAAGTTTCAACTTTCTATTAAAATTTGAAGCCTCTTGAGTCTTAGCCTTGCCCAAAAGAGAAGATTCATCTACAAACTATAGATGTATTAATGGATTGAGACCCCGAGTAAGAGTAATACCTTCAATCAATCTATCTTTACTACCCTTGGCAATGATTTTGCCCAAGCTCTCCACAAGAATAATAAATAAATAAGGCAAAAGAGGGTCACCTTGGTAGATACCTCTAGAATCTCCAAAGGATTTAGAAGGGGTGCCTTTAATAAGGATTGAAAAGGAGATAGAAGAAATGCATCCTTAAACCCAGCAAATCCACTCCTACAAGAAACCAAACCACTCAAGCATACTCAAACAAAAATTCCAATCCACCATGTCATAAGCGTTAGAGAGATCTACTCTAATAAACATAGCTGGAGATTTTTGAAGATGCATGGAATGAATAGCTTCTTGAGCTAGGACAATCTTGTCCAATATTTTTTTGGCCCCCTAAAAATCCCCCTTGCTCAAGATAAATAATTTTATGGAGAAGAGGTTTTAATCTGTTAGCAATGGTTTTTAAAATAATTTTGTATAAGACATTACAAAGAGAAATAGGATGAAAACATGAAATATCCTTGACCTCCTGCACTTTGGAAACCAGGGCTATAAATTTTTTATTGGTCTGTTTCAAAATAAATTTAGTTTTCCTAGCCTCCTCCACAACCTCCAACAAGTCCTTTTGAATAATATCCCAGAATTCCTGAAAAAAAGTCAACAAGAAATCTGTTTGGCCCTAGGAATTTTCCTTTACTCATATTAAAGACAACACCTTACAATTCATCCACATGAATCCTATCTATAAGAGTCTGGTTATCATCTTCTGAAATAAAATTAGGAATCTCATGTAAAATATGCTTCTAGGCATCTATATCAAGCAGAACCACATAATAAAGATGAGCATAATAATTGAGAGCTATGTTGGATATGCCTTTAGAGGAAAACTCCTGAGATCCATCATTAAGAGCCAAGGAGGTGATGTGATTAAAATATCTCCATGAGAGCATTGACTTGTGAAAGAACACAATTTTTTTATCCCCTTTAAGCCATTTAATTTTGTATTTCTATTTCCATAAAATCTCCTCCCTCATATTCCATTCCTCCAACTAGGTCATCAAATAACACTCCTTTTGTTTAAGATCTTCCATCATGTTACCCCTCTCGATGGTGTCAATGACTCTTTCCAACTTAACTTAAACTTCTTGCTTTTTAAATTTAATATGCCTATATTCGTCCTAGTTCCATTTCTTGAGTTGGGACTTGACATAATTCAGTTTGTGCATAAAGATGAACATTTTATTAACATGATTAGGCTTACCTTTCTTCCACCACAACCAAAATTTATTCCTTAGGTATTCATGTCGAAGCCACATAAGCTGTAAATGAAAAAGGACTTGGGGCGTGGAGAATTCCATGTTTCAATCATCACTCACCAATGATCCGAGCCCGTATTATTGAGAATAGAAGACTTGGTGATTTGCCCATTGATAAGTAACTCCTCAAAAAGTAGGAGCATGTCTAATCTTTTAGCAACACACTCATGTCTAGATCTCCGATTAGACCAAGTAAGGATCCCATTATCTAGATTTATATCAATAAGATTAAGAGCGAGATATATTCTCTCATGAGAGAGTGTTGGAGACTGGATTTAATTTCTCCACTCCTCATGCATGCAGCAGTTAACAATCAGTTAGAGATCAGTCAGTTATCAAACAGTTAGTTAAACTATTAGAGAAGCAGTTAACATTCAGTTAGTTAACAAACAGTTAGTTATGTTGTTTATCTTCAGTTAATTTTTGCTTTCATATTCTATTTAAAGACCCTAAGGGCGCAGCATTGTAATAAGAGAAAAAGAAAGATCAAGAAAATAATAAAATTCTTGGTTTCTAGATTTTCTATAGCAATCTCACTCTCTGTTTTTATATTATGTTTTTTATGCTTAGTTTAAGCTAACAAAGAGAGACTGAGATTGCTACAACAAATCTAGAAACCAAGAATTTTATTATTTTCTTGATCTTTCTTTTTCTCTTATTACAATGCTGCACCCTTAGGGTCTTTAAATAGAATATGAAAGCAAAAATTAACTGAAGATAAATTGCATAACTAACTGTTTGTTAACTAACTGAATGTTAATTGCTTCTCTAACAGTTTAACTAACTGTTTGATAACTGACTGATCTCTAACTGATTGTTAACTGCGGCATGCATGAGGAGTGGAGAAATTAACTCCAGTCTCCAACACTCCCCCTTAATTTCTACCACTAACAACTTCAGCATTAATAATGCCTAAATTTTGTCTACCAACTTTAGCTAGGATGCTTTTCTTTTGTAGAATACACTGCCTCTCATGCTGAATACACTGCCTTGCGAAATACGTCACCTTGTATTTTCAATTGCTAGCATAAATAGATGCAATGCTACAACATTACTAAACATCTTCATACAAAAAAAATACAATTGCTCAATGAGCGTTCACTCAATGTTTAAGACTGTGGAGTAGCTTGTCGAAAGGCTATCAACAAACATGCTTATGTCCAACACTGCAAGCTTCTTGCTTGCTTACCTTTCTTTCACCTGATGCTTAATTGCTTAGGTTTCCTCCCAAGACTCTGCTGGGTTCTTTCCACGTTGGTTTAGATTTGCCAACGATCGGCTTGATCTTCAGACACTTTGACAGCTTCACTCATTCAACACACACACTTTCACAGCTTCACTCGCTATGTAACACAAGCTCTGTAGAGCTCATCTTTTCAAACATGGCACTGCAAACGTCAATGCTATAATCTGAAGACAATGAATGATTGCATTTCTTGCATAACACGAAAAACATATGCCTTGTAAAAACTGAATACAGACAACAGACAAGAAATAAAACAAATAAAAAACATGTCTTAGAAGGCTTTCACTTGGTCAAAAAGACTCTAGCGGAGACCACGAACTAGCTGGAATGCTTCAATGCCTTCTTCACCACTTCTTCACTTCTATGGAAGCTTGAATTCACTTCACTTCTGCAAGTCATTTGTGTAACACGCCTCTAGCTTGGGCGCTCTTCTTTTTCTACTGCGTATTTTTTTTCACTTTCTTCGACTGCCTTGATCGGATTCGGCTCTTCGGTTTGCACGACTTTGGGTGCAAGCAGGGCCTCCGTCTCGGGTGGGGTTTTGGTTTTGAATGCTTCTTCTGTAATGGCCGGTGTTGAAACTAGGACTTCCTCAGTGTTGACATCAGTTTTGGCAATCGGGGTCGTCCCTTTTTCTTTGGCCTCCTCGGCGGTCTCATCTTTGGTCTCAGCCGTCGGCTCATCCTTCGCATGCTTGCTTGCTGGCTAGCGTCTCCATGACCTGTCTAACTACGCTCTAACCTTTCTCCACCTACGACTCTACCGACTTTGGCTGCTAATGGCTCTGCTGACTGCGCGTTGACTGCTAATAGCTCGCTGGACTTTTGTGGACTGCTGCGTGCTTCAAACTTGTCACTCCTTTGCCTGCGCTTTACTAGCAGACCATGCGCGATTTCTGACTGCTATTATTCCTTAAACTTTTGCTACACGATTTTCCTTGCTGGGCTAACTGCGATTTCACCTACAGCCTGTCGCTCCCCCTCACGCCAAACGATTGACTGTGATTTGAAGTTCACACTTGACTGCGTGCTTTCTTGCTGCATTTTTTGACTTCTGGTGCATGATTCAAATGATTTGTCTCTTCTTCACCTTCAACACTCTTGCGCTTCCTGCTAGAACACTCCTGTGCTCCCTACTGGCTCTCACAGCTGTGCTTATTTCCCTGCTCCTGGCTCTGATACCACTTTGTTAGCTTAAACTAAGCATAAAAAATAGAATATAAAAACAGAGAGACTGAGATTGCTACAACAAATATAGAAACCAAGAATTTTATTATTTTATTGATCTTTCTTTTTCTCTTATTACAATGTTGCGCCCTTAGGGTTCTTAAATAGAATATGAAAGCAAAAATTAACTGAAGATAAACCGCATAACTAACTATTTGTTAACTAACTAAATGTTAACTGCTTCTCTAACAGTTTGTCTAACTGTTTGATAACTGACTGATCTCTAACTGATTGTTAACTGCTGCATGCATGAGGAGTGGAGAAATTAACTCCAGTCTCCAATAGAGAGGAACTTGCATCAAGTTTCCCGTTGCCACCATAGTTTTCATCTAAGGAAATAATAGAATTAAAATCCCCTCTAAGCAGGATCCACACTATAAGATAGAGATGAACAATATAATCCAGATTCTTCCATTGCTTTTTCTTATTGTCCAAGGCAGAAAAGAAGTGTTGATAAATAACACTTGTTGATTAAAGTATCTAATTTGAATCGAAATCATTATAATTCCATGCACAACCATAACATCAATGACCACAATCTCCCTCGGATTCCATAAACATGCAATGCCTCTTGAAGCACCCTAAGAGTCATTGATTAAAACATTGACAATCAACCAAAACTTCTTAGTTAAATAATTCATGCTTATGGTTGTTAGCTTGGTCTCTTGAAAAAAGATCATAAAGGGGTTAAGAGCTTTTAACATTCTACTAATTTTGTTGCATTTAGAGGGGCAAATTTTTAGATCCCTTATGTTCCATGAAATGCACTTCATGTTGAAACGTAATTGAGAGCATGGAGCATCTCTTTGGCCTTCTTCACCTTAGATTTATTCCCATCCTTTTGATTGCATTCCATTTTTATCTTTTTGTTAGAGGTTTGACTAATTCCACTCAATTACAATGTGGATGTGATGATCCTAGATGACGAGTAAGGGACTAGCGCTCTAAGAGGGAGGGCACCCAAAAGATCTTGTGAGTTTGTACTCATGTTTTTAGAACTTTCCAGTTTATGTTTTCGAAGTTGTCTTGTTTCTTTTTGATACAAAGTAATGAGATTTTGATATCATGGGCTGTAAGAAGTTTAACATGCTGATTTTCAAATTTAATTTGCTCTCAAGGAGGCCTTTTTGAAAGTTATGTTTCAATAACCTCAGTTTCCATAAACATATCTTTATCTTCTTCTAGAGAGTCATCGATAACTAAATAAGCAAAATAATTTGCATTTAGGGAAGGCTCAACTTTGAAACTCTTGGGTTTAATAGTGTGCTTCCTTTTAGGGTCTTGAAAGACTTCCTTATCCGAGGTATCCTTAGGGATGTCAAGAAAATAAAATTTACAATCCTTGAATAAGAGTCCACGCTCATGACAAATTCTGCATCAGAAGGGGATGTTCTCATAATCCACTTCTTGTTCCCAAGACTCATTCCCAAATTGCAGAGTAATAATTTTAGGCAGAGGGTTATCAAATTTTATAAGAGCACATATTTTGGCATAAATAATGTGTTCAAAGTGCAAAGAGCTATTAACAATTAACATATAAGAACCCAAGGTATTACCTATAGCCTCAAAGATAATAGGGTTCCAGAACTTTGTCAACAATCCAAAAAGCCAAAACCAGACTGGACCTACAAAGGGTAGATCCTCTTTCACCTTGAAAAGAGAATGCCATGACTTCATAAATAACCCAACACACCCCATAAACCATGGGCGTCGTCAAAAGATTTTTTGATTGTCCTCCTCCTGAGTAAACACCACCAAGAAGTATTGATTTGGGTAGATAAAAACTTGGAATTCCCTAAGGTTAACCATGATTTTCAAGCCCATAGCTAAATTTTTTGCAAAGTTGGCCTGAATCCCAAAAATCATCAAATTAGGGTCGACCTCTCCAAGTTATTGATACTATTTTGAATATCTTCCTATTGGATACTAACCATCGAAGATCTATCAATAGCCTTCATGCAACCTGCCTCAGTCTTTTGAAGATCTGACTTTGGCATGTGAAGGGGTTTGCAAGGAAAAATTCTACCTCCATAGGTTGAACTAAAATGTCGATAATTTTGAACAACTTCTTTAAAATTTAAATTCCTAAAGTTTTGATCCATATATTTCATGCACAGATTTCAATTCCATTCACATTGCTCTATCCTTGCTTGAATCTCATGGTTATTATTAAATAATATATAATATTATTATTATAATAATGTTAAAAATTGTTTAAATAGAATTAACTATATTTATAAATATATATAGAAAATAATATGATATCAATTATTATGTTGATAGGCATAACATCTAATGATACTCAGTTATGGTAGAGTTAAAGTGCAATTGTCAATAAAAATAATAAACCTTAAAAATATTTCTATTTGAGTATGATATGAAAGTTTCTTTTTTCTTGTTTAGATAAGGTGATTGAAACATCTTAATGCCTTGGCATACACTAGAGTTTGATGCCCATTAGTTTTTTTTTGGATTTTTTTCCTAACCGCAACACAATGTTGCATCTAGATTGAGTTTATCTATCACCAGTCAAAAGGGAATTCATAGAGAAGATAATTGATTCATTAATCATTGTGGCATGTGACAAATCTAATATGTGCCTTGAATTTGATATTTTTTGATATTTTTCAGACAAATACATTTAAAATATCAATACTAGTTATACATTATAACATTTAATTATGTTGATAAGCGTTCTAACGGTGGAGTGGTGGTGGTGGAATATAATGTCCATGTGATACTAATAATTAGTATCCAACTTTAGATTTGACATCCTTTTACTTTTCATATAGAAGTTTTATCTTTTTACATGGAAAAGTCAATAAAAAATGGTAATATCTTGGGTATGTTTGGACTTTGTTTTTAACTTTCTTTTTTGAACTTGACACAAGGTTGAATCTAGATTGAAGCTATCTATCATTAATCAATGGAGCATTTGTGAAAGAAAGTTATAGAATCATTAATCAACATGGTATATGACAAATCTAAGATAGGTATCATTTTTCAAATACATATATTTAAGATATCTATACTAATTAAATAATATGTAATTAAAATAATGAATTAAAAGTATAAAAATGCAAAGATAACATTATAAAAAAAAAAAGTTTAAAGATGAATGCTTCTAGATTAACTTGTGAGTTACAATTAAAGGGTCTATGGGTTCTATCCCAATGAAGGGCTTGAACAATGACCTTATTGTGAACAATGAGACCCTCGACCAATTGATCTATTGGTACCATGATAGTTCACATGATATAGTTTGCAATTATATTAGTACTTATAACATATAATTGTATGACTAAAATATTTCTAGAAAAAACTATGCAATTTTTTTTATAGTAATGGTTTTAATATGTAAGTATGTCTCGTTGTGTCCCTCGATAATCTCATTTGTATGGCGATTTTAAGAAATAAATGGTTTGTAAGATATTATCTATGCTAGAAGCTTTGTTACTATAGTTTTATTGTTAACACATTCTTCCAGTCTATGACTTCAATATAGCGAGCAGTGTTAAAATTATACCTTTTGAAGATTTTTATTTTGCTTTATATTCACATAATAGGCTCTGAAATGACACCTAATAAATATTCAAACCACGTTAACCATTACCACCTATTGTCTATCGTACACAAACGCCACAACTTCTTGCTTTCAGTGTTCAACTTCATGCCTTTCCATTGTACAATACATACACTCAAGAATATATGTCACGACACATTATTTTATATATAATGTCCCAAACATATTTTTTTCTCTAATTTCTAACCTAAATTTTTGATAATATTTACTTGTCGAAATACTATTCTAATGCCTTTTTCCTAATTTCTAACGTGCATGCTTATTAAAATTTACTTATCAAAATACCATTCTAATGCCCTTGACCATGAAGCATGATTATCCACTATTTATGCTATCAACTAACATTTGAAATTCTACCCAAACAACCAAAAAACTATTTATATAAATTGTATATTAACCTAAAAACTACTATTTATATAGATTATATATTGACTTAAAAACAACTACTCATATAAATCCATAAACTTATCCATAACCTACATTCCAAATAAATTTTGATAACTAAATTTTTTAATTTTAATTTATCAAATAAATTATATATCATATTCCCTTTGTCTCAATAATATGTTTAACTTCTTCCACCCATCCACAATACTATCATTATCAAGTCAGTGAAATAAGATAAATTTTTTGAATGTTAGCATCCATTAAAATTACTATACAAATGTGAACAATAGAAAAAAGTTTCCCCTTTTATTATTTATTCTTATATTAAATTCAAGAACATTGACATGTTTACACATTGATTTAAAAAATATTGATATAAATTACGTATTGATCTAAAAAAATATTCATAAATTATACATATCAATAATCTCATCCATCAACCAACATCCCAAATAAATTTGAATAACTTAATTTTTAAATTTAATTTTATCAAACCAACCATATATATCAAACTCCCTCTGTTTCAACAATATTTTTAACAAATTCCACCCTTCCACAGCCCTATCATTAGCAATTTGAAAGTCAACATCCATCAAAATTACTACACAAATATAAATAATGGAAATGGGTCTCTGCTTTTATCATTTAAATATTATGACCTCTCACTTTCTCTAAAAACTCTTTTACAAGCCATGCCAGAAAATTACTATCAAAAAGTCCACATTTGTAGAATTAAACATCATGATTGACACGCTTGCACTTATCCTCTTATCTTTAGTCTTACTCTTCCCATACCGACAAACAGTAGATTATATATTATTTACTTTGTGTTTGTCTTGAATGCTCCGTGACACCTTTTTTTTTTCTTATAAATTTCCCGTCGTATCCAGAAAAGTGGAACAAAATTTGCAGATTTTCAAAGATTCAATGCTGTTACCAGCTCGATCTTCATATACTTTTCAAGGAGGAAATTTCTCAAAACCTGATTTTCAATGGATCATGGAATAATTATTGGCTTAGTTAGTGTATTTGTAGTATGCATAATCTCAAGAATCCTGTTTGGTAGAAGCCAGAGGAGTTTTCTGCCACCAGGTCCAGTGGGGCTGCCATTTATAGGACATCTACACTTGTTAGGAACCCACCCCCACCAGGCTCTGCAAAAACTAAGCCTAAAACATGGCCCCCTCATGCAAATCCGTTTGGGGTCTGTACTTTCTGTTGTGGTCTCTTCTCCACACATGGCAAAGGAATTTTTGAAGACCCATGAAGTCAAATTTGCATCAAGGCCCCAATCTGCTGCCACAAAATACATGGCCTACAACTGTGCAGATTTCTCTTTTGCTCCTTATGGGCCCTACTGGAAATACATGAAGAAGATCTGTATGATGGAGCTTCTGAGTGGCAAGCAATTGGAAACATTCTTGCCTGTCAGGACCCAAGAATTGGTGTTTTTCATGGACTCCATATTGAAGAATTCTGTAGAAGGGGAGGTTATTGATGTGGGTTCTGAATTAATTTGCATGGCAAATAATATTATATCCAGAATGGCCATGAGAACAAGGTGCTCTGGGACTGATGCAGAGGCTGTTGAATGCAGAAAGCTGGTGAAGGAAGTTGAACTTTTGCTTGGGAAATTTAATTTGGGAGATTTTATATATGTGTGTAAGAATCTTGATTTGCAGGGATATGAGAGACAGATGAAAGATGTTCACAGACGTTTTGATAGAATGATGGAGAATATATTACAGCAGCATGAAGCAGAAGCAGAAACAGAAGCAGGAAGATGTGATGACCGGCCTAAGGACCTGGTTGATATTCTCTTCTCCATTTCTAAGGACGAACAAGCAGAGATGAAGCTCACTAGAGACAACATCAAGGCATTCATTCTGGTAAATATCTAAATCTGGTATGTTTTCTTGTATACTTTCAAAAAGTTCTTGTTTATCAGACCAAGGTTAACTAAATGAGTGTTTATTTGTCGGTATTGTTGAACAAACAGGATCTGTTTGCTGCCGGGACTGACACTTCAGCCATTACAACCGAGTGGGCATTCTCAGAGATTTTGAGAAATCCCCAAATTATGAAAAAAGCCCGAGAAGAAATAGACCTTGTGGTGGGAAGTGAAAGACTAGTTGAAGAATCAGACATTCCCAACATGATTTATCTTCAAGCAATAGTGAAGGAGACCCTGCGCCTGCACTCTCCAGGACCCTTGACAGTGAGGGAATCCATAGAGGATTGCAACATAGAGGGCTACTTTATTCCTGCACAGACCAGAGTTTTTGTTAACATCTGGGCTATAGGCCGAGACCCTGCTTATTGGGACAATCCTCTTGAATTTCGACCAGAGAGATTTGTTGGCAATGATGCAAGTACTAATATTGATGTGAGGGGTCAGCACTTCCATCTCTTGCCATTTGGGAGTGGAAGAAGAGGGTGCCCTGGAACATCACTTGCCTTATATTTCATTCACACTGCTTTGGCTGCCATGATTCAGTGCTTTGATTGGAAGGTAAATGGCAAAGAAGACATGATAGACATGAAAGAAGGTGTTGGCTTGACAATTGCCAGGGCTACCCCATTGAAATGTGCGGCCACCCCTAGGTTTGCCCAACTTCCTCCATGGAAATCTGGGTAGCTAAAGGAGAGGTCTCTTTTGGACTTTGCTCGTAGTTAGATTCATGTTGCAGTAAAAACATGTTTGACATTTTTTTATCATGCAAACTGTCTATAATGCTCGGAATTGGACTCCCGTTGGTGTTGAGAACTCTATTATTGTAGGTACCTACTTAATTCCTGGGAACTATTATTTTATATTGAAAAATGAGCAACTAATATGTACAAGAGTCATGATGCGGCTTTAGTATTTGTTGTTAGGGGTGTAATATTAAGTGTTTATTAAGATTGAGAGTTTAATGGTAATCACGGAGATTAATATATGAGCTAAAATATTCAGTACATAGTTACAATGACAAACAATTCTGATCATCTAATCTGCAATGGTAGAAGCCAAAAAAGCTCATTTTATAACAAGTTATTTATAAAGGATAAATTGTGTTTAGTACAATAACCATAATAGCAGACATAATTCTTAAAATATATCAATTTCTCCATAAACGTTGAAAATGAAATAGGCTATGTCACTGCCAAAGCAAAACAAGATGCTGGAATTTATTTGAAAATTTGTAATTTTATTTTTTATAATTATGATTTAACATTAGAAAGTACTAAAGGATTTGGCTTCAAAGCTTGGATAGAGACCTTACAAAGAATGTGCCGAATCAGTCACCTCGAAAATTTTATAATAGATATATCTATAATTTCTAGAACCAAATAAGTAGCTATTTGTAGAAATAACAGAGTCAAAACCTTCGTCTGCTATTCTCTCTTACGGTGATAATAGCATAATCCTTCAATTATAAAATTGCAAAGAGGAAGATGTAGATTATAATATTAGCAAAGAATCGTAAAGCTTTTATGAAAAAAATTATATGAAATTGACCTCCCAAATCCATCCATCCACATAGCTGGCAACATGAATATTTTAATGCAGGGAATTTCAATTCCATTTTCATGTGATTTATATCCCAAATCCATCCATCCACATAGCAGGAGACACGAATATTTCAATGCAGGGAATTAGAATTCCATTTTCATTTGACTTATATCCAAATGCCCTGAAACAATGCATGAAAATTCGTTAGATTTTTTTTGGTTTAGAAATCATGCAAACATGGAAATGCAACTACATATGTAGTGCTGATTTAATCTGTATTGATGTACTAACCAGGGAGCCCTTGAGATGCAAATGGAGGCTGTCTGCCTTGAATTAAACCAGTACTAAAAACATTTTGCAGCTCAGTATCCCAAGCAGAAGGTGCATGCCCCACTCATCAGTTTGGATTTTTGTTAGTAAGTACTTCAACAGGGGTGTGGGAATATATGGATTTCTCTCGGTATTTTTTTCAACAGGGATGTGGGTATTTATTGGGCTTCTTATAATACTGATATAAATGTGAATATGATAAATTTGGTTAAGAAAATTGTCCTCACCTGGACATTGGCATCCACAAAAAGTTCTGAAGAAAGAGGTACAGTTGTAGGTATATTTATTGGGCTTTTTATAATGCAGATATAAATGTGAAAATAGAATTGAAAATGATAATATTTGTCAAGAAAATCATGCTCACCTGGAAATTGGTATCCACAAAAAGTTTTGAAGAAACAGGTACAGTCGCTGTCCTATGCAGCGAAGTCGTATCTGCAAAGTCATAATTGTAAGCATCTCAAATCCAGAGCATTATCCTACTTGCAGTGAAATTTGTTGCTGCTGCATGTGGTGAAACTGAAGGTAGGGGCCAAATTTGGAGACATTCCTCCTAGTCAAGGAAAGTTTCTGCATGGAGGCATTATCTGCAAATAGAAATCCAAAAAAAATCAATGAATAGCGGAAGTTTCCATTATCTTTCTAAAAAAGCATTATACAATAAACTGTAATAGTTGATCAGTATGACAAATTGCAGTTAGTCAGTCAGAAAACCTACCTTTAAGGTATGCACATGGAATACAGGTCGATTTTTTGGTACCAGTGCAAGTTTTAGTCAGGGTTTAGAGTCTAGCTCACTTGGTCTTGACATCTTGTAGAGATAATTTTGGTTGTGTGTTTGATTCTCAACTTACTCATGATGCACAGCGAGAACCTACTTCACACAACCCAAAAATTATAGGGGCTCACCTTGTATTAAAACAAACAGCTCCAAGGCACTGGTTTAAACCCAATTCCTCTATCCAAATTTTAAAAAAAAAAAAAGAATAACCTCAGAAGTTTTTGCCTTTCAATGTTTGTTTTTAAAATTGAAAAATGTTAATATATATTTGAATGATCTCCAATTTAACCAATCAAACTACCCTAAAAATGGTCTACTCATAAAAATCATAAGACATGCATCAATATAAGGCAAGTATAAGACAGCTGTGAAGAAAAAAAAAAAACATTAATTTATAAAGAACATACTGATTAGAATTTGTCCTGTGATCTATATTTCAAATGTACCTGGAAGTTAACCTCTTCTTCAGCACCTTTGATGATATTTCAAAGAGAATAATAACCAAAGAGTTCGGTAAAACATTGAATTGGTGGATAGCAAATACAAAAGAGGTGAATTTGTCACTCAAAGAAAGAGGATGACCTTGAGGCACTATCTCAGATAACAAAATGTCCAATCTAGTCTAATCTGACAATGGGAAGGGTCAACCTTTGAATAATTGCTGGTCATATGCATGAACCCACGGAATGGTGTATCACAAAAAACCAAAGCAAAAAAAAAATATTAAATAATTAAGCCATGGCAGACACCTTTGACAGAAACGACATGGGGATCTTTAAGTATAATAATAATAATAAAGCATTGGCTTCAGACTATTCCCTGACTATAGGTCCTGCAGAGAGACCTGAAACAGACTTAAATTCACGTACACAGTTGATTCTATAAAACTCACGATAATAATGAATTATAATAATTCATTACCAAGAATTTCCTAGAAATGACAGAAAATCTCAAGAAATTGTAAAAATGAGTTTTATCGTTTAGAGAATCTAGAAGATAAAATGACATCTTATTTATTTTCAATTAACTAATTCAGAGATGATCGGAGAAGAGTAATTTTTACCAACAAAAATGTTTGCAGCAAATTCCATGGTAAATCTACATGACGCTAACCTGTAAGCAATAAACCAGAAACTCAAAATAGATCTACATGGAAAATATACGCCACAGCGGTGGTCTGGATCAGATGTCCATAGACGCCAATGCCCAAAACAACAGCTTGAGCTTCCCCCTCGTTATTGGTGTTGTCAATCAAATCAGCGAGTATGCTCTGATTAAAGATCGTGCACAATCCCTAATACAACACCCAGCACCAGATGCTCCCGGATTATCCAAATTCAATTTGAAGAAACCGGCCATAGGGCGATCCAAGAAGCCAAAATTCGCTAGGAAGCTAGGTTACTGAATAAGCTTGACCCAATAACGGAGGGAATTTGATCATCAACCAGTTGGGTCTGACCAACATATCCCAGGAAGAGAGAAAAGCTGGCTTTCTGACTACATGAGGATACAACTTCGGATATGGCAATTTCCAATTTTTAGAGGAAGGTAGGTAGAGCCGTACTTTTGTCACAAAATATATGATCGTTCCGCTCCTTCCAAAGACGCCAAAACAAAATGGCCGGGCTAGCCAACAACAAAGGATGAAGCACATCCCTTTCCTTGCCTAGTTACCAAGAAGCAAAAACCTGAAGCAATGTAGGCGCCCGCGCCCAATGCCAGCACAACCAATCCCAACTAGCAGAGGTGAAAGGACACCAAAAGAGAAGGTGATCAATTGCTTCTTCGTCCATGAGACATAGAGAACATCTGGAGGGCCCAATCCAACCCACTTTCCTAAGGCGATCTTGAGAGAGAATCTTGTATTGAGCGGCCAGCCAAGCAAAGGCCCCAGCCTTTGGAAGACCCTTGCTATGCCAGCACAACAAATTGACCCAGGCACTTTACTGTCTTCAGAACTAGAGATCAAATGGTAACCCAGGCTTACTTTATAATCACCATAAGTAGACCTTGTCCAACAAATGGAATCCTCGTTGGTATTGATGAATTTTTTTTGCTTGCTGAGAATGGACTGTAACATGATCTTTTGATCCGTCGGAAGAGGAGAGTTATCAAGATTTTTCCATTTACTAACAAATAGCATTCCTGGATATTCAAACTCAAGATATTCTCGTACTTTGTCACCCCAAGTAGCAATGAGAATCAACCTGGATTCTCTCATCTCCCTTAAAGTATTTAGAGGTTTATGCCCGTTCCATGAATCATCCCAAAATTTAGCCGATCTGCCATTATTCACAATACAAGAAATATGATTAGTGATAAGAGATCCACAATGCAAAATGAAATTCCACATATGAGAACCAGTCGGAGGGGAGTTCATATTCAGAATTGCCAGTGGATCATTTGAGCCCAAATATTTATTTTGAAGAATTGAGCTGGATAAAGCATTGGGTTGAGAACCAGTCGGAGGGGAGTTCATATTCAGAATTGCCAGTGGATCATTTGAGCCCAAATATTTATTTTGAAGAATTGAGCTGGATAAAGCATTGGGTTCAGAAAAATGATACAGACCAATTTTGCTCCCAGAGCCTTATTCTGGAACTCTGTGACTCGGATACCCGCCCCTCCTTTTTTCTATTTGCAGACCTTACCCCATCCCACCAGATGTATTTTCTTAGGCATTGCTCTGAGAGCAAATTTTATCAAAGTAATTCTGCCAGCAAAGGAGAGGAACTTCCCCTTCCAAGAGATAAGTCTAGCGCGGAGAGAATTTAAAAGATTATCCCAGAGACTTACCTTTCCTTTGCCCGTAAAAAGAGGAACACCCAAATATTTAGCAAGAAGGGAACCAATTATGAAGTGCAAACAATAAGCCAATCTAGGTTGCAGCAATATGTCAACATTAATGAAATACACTTCAGTTTTTTCATTACTGACTTGCTGCCTTGAAGCACCAGCATACTTGTTCAAAATAGTTTTGAGAGCAAGAGCTTCCCTGAGAGATGTTTTACCAAACAAAAAAGTATCGTCTGTAAATTGTTGGTGAGTTAAGTTAGCTACCCATCAATTTCCTTCAAACTATCGATTAAACTAGAAGATTTGGCACCCTTAATACTACGACTAAGAGCCTTAGCCACAAGGATGAAGAAAAAAGGAGACATAGGATCCCCTGATGTGATGCCATGAGTAGCTTCAAAGAAGCCAACAGGGCTGCTATTTATCAACACATATAATTTAGGGGTAGACATACAATTGAATATCCAATCACACCAGCTTTTATAAAAAGCAAACCACTCCAAGACCTTTAAAAGAAATCTCCAATTGACCTTATCATAAGCCTTACTAATATCCAATTTAATAAGCATGTCTTTCTGCTTATTGGAAGAAAGACATTGCAGAAGTTCATGAACAACCACTATCCCTCCCTGAATATGGCGACTAAGAACAAAACCTCCTTGTTCCGAGGAAACAAGAAGATGAATGAAAGAATTTAATCTGATAGAAATGGCCTTTGAGATAATCTTGTAAATAATGTTTCAAAGAGCAATCGAACGAAAATCATTGAAAGAGGATTGAACCTCACCTTTTAGGACTAAACCCAGAAAAGTGCAATTGAAGTCATTTATCATATTTCTAGAGGATTTGGAAAAATCAACCACCTCAGTGACTTCATTGCCAATGATCGGTCAGAAAAGCCAAAAAAAAACCGCCAAAAACCATGTGGACATGGGGCTTTGTCCTTTTTCATTACAAAAACCACTTCCCCGTTAACTTTTTAAAAAAACCACACATTTTGTCAAAATGTTTTTTGTCAGTATTTTTACATTATGTTTTTTAAAAATATAAAGGTGATACGATTTGTTGAATGACACCAATAGGTATAGTGTGCATTTATAACACAACCACCATCAACACACATTAATTTTGCTTACTACAATGACTAAATCATTAGATTGGAATTCATTTGTAAGAGAGTCCTTTTACTCTATCCCACATGTCATATCATATTCAAGGCTGTAATTTATTCCTTATCAAAATAAAAACGAATTGAACATTTTATAATATATCAAGTGGAGATGTCCAAGAACATCTAAAATATTACAAGTATGGTGACTGGGTTATTGTCATTACCTTCCATCATTGCTATCATGTTGTTCCCTTGACAAGTGAAAGATAACAAAACATACAATCATATAATTCATATGAAGACCCCATCAACTTTTCCTTGTAGATAGACAATCTTCACTAATCTTCTTTGTCGAAATGACCCTATTTGTTCATTTGATTAGAACCAACTTTTGTTATAATATAAGAAGCAAGAATTTGTAAGGAGACAAGCTTTTTGGAGATTATAAATGGGGAAGATTTGATATGTTAGCAATACCTCCGAATTTCATGAATGGTAGAATGGAGAATCTGAGGGTAAGCTCTGGGTTTTTAACTCATGAACTTGCACACAATTGCACGAGAAATCTTGTCACCAATGCCAAATATCACATAAAATGACAAAATTGTCAAATACTCAAAATCCATATTGATTCAATACAAAATCTATTTTATGTAGATGAATTCAAAAGAATCGTAATCATTGTTACTCTATTAAGAAACTGAATTTAAATCTAAAAAAATACAAATTGTTACAGGTTAAACATAAAGGATCCCTAGGTATAACATTCATGGCAAATTGGATGGTGAATTTCACAAAATGTTTGAATGACCAAAAGGCTATCCAATTTAGGATTGTACATCTACTCATTCTCTTTTATCATAAGGCCTTGCTTTTGTACATGCTTCTTCCAAATGAATGCAAAGGGCAAGATACGTACCAAAATGCCATTCCTTCCATGCCTTTGTTTTATATGTTGAGCAAGGTTGTCAAATAGAATCGGTACTGCATACATCTAATATGTGGAATTCAATATTTATACCTTATGTTGGATGCTTTTAAGTTGACAACAAGCCAAGATTTTAAAATCTAAGAGTCAAAATCACTACGATAATTAAAGGTTTTTTGTTTTGTTTTTACGTTATTTTCAAGCATGAAGATTTTACTTTCTAGAACTAAAAATCACTACTCCAATTTAGGGTTGTTGGACAAAGAATGGAGCTTGGTCAAACTGTGAAGTATATTAGATGGACACATGTGTGAAGTGTATGATTTTGTCTTTTGTATAAATTTTATATGTATTTGGCCTTGTAAGTCTAATCGGGCAATAAAAAAATGCGAAGAGTCTTTCTTTTTATATCTCCAAAGACTAGAATGTGAAGAGACAACAAGATTGTAAAAGACTATATATAGCACTTTGATGTAATACAATCCAATTCGATGTGTTGATAGAGATTAATAGAATCATTATGTTATGGTTTTACTTATCTTCTTTTATGTAAAGTTTATGCACAATGAGTAATCTATTTTACTTTAATATGTTATCAAATATGATACTAGTTATGGTTTAGCTTATGTTTGTATTTGTTTTGTCTTGATCTTTAGTGCATTCTTGTACATCATAACTGGTAGATATATTGTCATCTCTTCTGTGCCTTTGGTGGTACTCTCCACTGCGCAAGTTATCCTGTAATTAGCATGTTCTGGAGTATTTTCAGGACCCTTTGCTAATAATAGTGCAATGAGCATCGAATCTATTTGGATGAAATATGTTGAGATGGTTGCCAGGGTAGAGAGACCTAGAAAGATAGCTAGATGAGAGATTATGAAACTTTGTAAAAGAAGAAGCATAGAGAGTTGGAAAAACTATAAAAGAGATTATCCAAGATCAAGTTTCTATTGCAAAATCTATGAAACCTTTTGGTGTGAATTGCTTGGATTGTTAGTTGTGTGACTAGCTAGATTAGAATACTATTACTTTAGTCTGAGGAGAACATAATTTATAATTTGGACTGAAGAAAAATTGGAAATACTACACAACCTAGATACTGATTGGTCCCAAGCAGTAGATTACTAGTTGATGACTCAAATTGATGGCTATAGCACAGAGTTTGTAGTTCAAAGATATGTAGCTTTTGAGATTGTGCAAGATCAATTTGTTCAAGGAATCAGAGGGAAATTTTTATATTAACTAAATTTATTGATAAAGATGTTGGTTGTATAAATGGCCATGGTGCCTACTCTAGCCAACATGGAGTAGTCACTTCGAGTACCATGGGGGTGCGTGCAAGAAAAAGTGGATGATGAAGAGTTGAGTAAAAGGAACTTGAATCTAATACTAGAAAATAGAAGGTGAAAAGACTCAGAGTGAAAAAAAATTATGGGACTTGAAATGGAACTATGATAACAAATAAGGTGGAATAAGAAAATGACCCCAAAGTAACTACAAATAGGACTAGAATAAATTAATAGATTTGAAGACATACAAGGAAAAGATGCTAGAGAAGAGAGGTTGCTAAGAGAAGATGTGGAAACTGATAAAAGAGAAGGTTATGTAGATTATGAGAAAGGGCTTGATGAGAAAGAAGATGTGGGAAGTAGTGATGATGAGGTAGATTAGTTATGAAGTAGAGGTAGATTGTAGTTAAGGGAGGGGTTTTTAGCTAGAATCAAGAAGGAAAGTTTCTAGAAAAATGTTAAAATTAAAGGTAGTAATATTACAGGTTCAAGTTCAAAGCTAGAAGAATTTATAAATAAACATCATTCATTTCAAGAGTATGCATCCCACAAGCCCACTTTATTTATAGAAGGTAGAAAAAGTACAAAGAGAGAAGTTGATTCAGGTTGGTTTATTCTTTCACTGACAAGTTTGAAAGGCTCAGTGTAGAAACCAAGTAGGCATTAGAAAGAAAGAAGTTATAGGAATCAATATTTATTATTACTCCTAAAAGTATTAGTGTGCAATAGTCTACAGTCACAGTAAACACTACGCAGTGGCCTAATAGCATAACAACTAGTGAATAGTCACCACTAGTCATAGTTGTTAGTGTTTAGACATATGTAGTGAAAAATCTCAGCCTACCAACTATGGTACTTCATGCAAGTATATTTGTACATGTAATATCGTGTGATGGGTCCTTAGACCCTGAGAAATATTTGGTAACCTAAAAAATGAAATGGATTATAAAAGGGATAACATTGGATGATGTGAAGAAGTGCAAACTCATAGGGGCTTTGGTAGGACATGCCTTGGAGCTCATTTGTAAAAGAAATTTAAATATCCTTGATTTCACATAAGTTAAAGATTTGATAGTATCAAAATTCAAGGTAAAAAAATGTTTCAGTCAAGTTAATCAAGATCTAAAGGAAATTAGGCAAAAATCCAAAGAAATGGTTGGAGAGTATGATCACAAGTTTTCTGATGTGATGAACAAAATCAAATTTATTTTGTAGGACAAAGATAAGGCTACTTGGTTTGTAGAGGAATTATGGCCAAGAATAAGATTCACTATTGTGCAATCTCAATTCAACACCAAGGGTGATGCTTGATCTGTTGCCATAAGAGTTGAATAGATATAAGATTATGCGGATCTTCCATTGACATGATCAAAAACAAAAGCTAAGTTAGATTTTTTTATGAGGAAGATGAACGAGATGCATGAAAATAATAAACATAAATTAAGATTATGGTGTATAGAATGTGGCTGCAAGGGAAATCATAGGAATGACTATCCAACAATTAAAAAATATTTTTTTAAAATCTTCAAGGTAGTTGGACATGCTACATCCAAGTGCCATCTCCTCTAGCAATATATCCAAAAGTCACATAGCATGTACTATAAAATTTTCAAATCTATAAATCATGATGAGACAAGATGTCAAGCTTTATAAGAATTAAAGCAATATATAACAAATAATGTCTTCATAATTGCATCTCAACAAATACCCACTATGAAACAAGCAATACCAGGACCAAACGTGGAGATGACAAATGTGACTCAAGTTAGTTAGATATGGGTGCCTCTGTCACCTTAATACCAGATGCCTTCATCATTGCAATACCATCCATAGGGTCTAACAAGCTAAAATATTACATTGTCTCCCTCGTATCAATATTATGGTCAATATGCACAACCCTAGAACAACACAAATCTTCAATATTAATAGGCAAACTAGACTCCAAGTTCCCCTCAGCATTAGTATAGGGATATGATGTATAGATGAATCAACAAAGAGGATATACTGGACAATAATCCCAAGGGTGTAGATATCAATAGAATAGAGGAGGTTATAAAGGGGGATATAGAGGAGGGTATTGTGGTAGATATCAAAGAGGTCTTAACAATGATAATCGGCAAACTTGACCCCTATGCAATGTTACCTATGTGGACCATATAATCATTATGCAAGAATCTATCCCACCAATCCTTAGAGATGAGTTTATTGTGTATACTACAGGGTCAAAGGTCAACATCAAATAGAAGTTTACCCTGATCTGGAGAAACAAAGAAAGGAGAAGCTAGTGTGTAATGTAAATATGATCAATGTGTAGCCAAAAGAAAATGCATTTGTGAAAGTCGTCATAAGGAAACAGAGAGATTAACAAGGCTTACTTCATTTAGAAATCCCTCAAGATCATGGTATTAGAAAATTTCAGTGGGATAAGTATTATGAACCTACAACAGAAAATAATTTAATGTATCAAACTATGTAGGTATTATAGGAAATATAACAAAAACCAATCTCTTATGATGATAACATAGCTATTGATGCTCAAATGTATGGGAAAATTGTTAGGATAATATGATAATAGGGTGTTTTGACCACTTTAATGAATATGATGAAAATACTCAGTACACTATGCAATGAAGATATATTGCAAAATATCACTAACCCCCTGCATAATCTCTTATAATGTGCACATCAAGGACAAATAAGGGCTGATAAAGTAGTTTGGTATGTCAAGACTAAGAAGCCTTGGGATGTGGATTCATGAATAGATATTGAGTTGTTTGGGTATGAAATCCCAAATACAATATTTGACTTTGGAAGTAAAGTCAATATGATTCTCCAATCAATATAGGAAGCTATTAATTGACCAAATCTGAGATACAGTCTAGTAACACTGAGATTGGCATATTATGGTAGAGTCAAACCTATTGGTTGGTTAGAAGATGTTGAAATTAATGTGCTAAGTTCAATTTGCAAGGGGAATTTGAGTTCATCGATATGAAGACAACAAAGACCCATTACCATGCCTTAATTAGTCATAAATGGGCCTACGATGGCCAAATGACTATTAACACTATGTACAATCAGTTAGAAGCACATTAGAAAGATAAAATAATGGTCATACCTTTAAATAAGTCTGAACAAAATCCATGTATCATTCTTAAAGATCCAAAGTCTCCTTATGCTTATGGGGGCAATAGTTGGTTTAAAGTGGGTATAGATGAAAGGCAAAATGGGGTGCAATCTGTAGAATGTCGAAAGTGGAAACCAAGTACTATGAAATAAAAACAAATAGTATTCAAACCTATTATAACAAAGTCTCCAATTATGTAGGTTCACATCAAAGATTGTGTTTCTCCTTTAGTATGTTCACTGACAAGATCTGAGGTAGACTTTTTGTATAATAATAGTGCAACTATGATGGACTATAGTGAACTAACCCCAAAAGGTATGCTACCTTGGGATTCTACATTGTCCATAAGTGGTGACTCAGATGCACATTTTGAATTGGTCTTGCATAGATCATGATTTATGACCTTTACACATGGTGTTCATTTTAGAATGCTAAATATCTTAATATTTTATGATAATAAATCTCAATCCGTTCATGTTGAGGCTTGAACACCATGTACCAAAAGTGAAATACCGAATCAGTGTACTTAGCTATACACTGAAAGGAAATGTTGTGACATGGTGGGTTGTACATAAAAAATCATAAATGCATTGGGAGGAAGCCTATGAAATTTTGTGTGAAAGGTTTCAACTACCAGTTAGTATTAAATCAGAATGGCCTTTCTTTCAAGAGGGTTAATGTACATAGTTGCACATCCAACAGTATGTAGATATATTGACCACACAAGGAGTAGAACCATGATTTTGGGTGCACATATTCAATCATACCCTTATACCTATTATAATAGCTTGGTATATGCATCAAGAGCGTAGAAGGGAAACTAAACATTGGGCACAACTTCAACAAGATTTCATTCAAACATTTGTGTTTGAATATGATAACCCACTAGTATATAATGCCTTGCAGAGAATTAAAAAAATTCTATGTCATGTATGCACAAAAGATTTAACAAATATAGTTGAATCATCATCTCATTAGGAGGATGTGCAAGTCTTGGATCTCACACTAAAAAATTTAAAAGTAAACAAAAAATAACAACTCTTAGATCAGCCATGTAATAGAATAATCAATGATCTAATAGAATCAAGTGACAGTGATAGTGATGGAAATATCGATCTAGAAGGGTTAATTGAGCCACAATGTGAAGATGAGCCCAAACCAGTGCAAAACACAAAGTAAATGGAAGAGGAAAAAATATGTAATATCATCATTTCATAATATGAAGGCAAACATACTCTACAAGATACTTTGTGTAGTAGATCAGGCAAGACATATCAAGAACCGTTTCAAAATATTGAAGGAAATATTGGGACATAATCGGCCCCTAAGCTTACAATAATGGGAGATTACTAAGGATAAGAGAAAATCACTAAGGCTTTATCGCTGTTAAGTGATTATCAAGATGCGTTTCCAAGTAAATTTCCAAAGGTAAAATACATAGATCGATGTCTAGTATAAATGCATATAGAATTAAAATAATGTACATGCCCTATTAAAAAGTGACCCTACAAACTCAATCCTAATATAAAGACCAAATTAAAGGCCAAACTTAGTTGAATTCAAGAATTTGTAATTATTTATCTAGTTGAAAAGGCAAAATGGGTGAGCCTCATAATTTTTCAACCTAAGAAAATAAGAGAAATTTAGGTGTGTGGGGATTATCGTGCACTCAATGATGCTTGTGTTAATGATCCATTTCATAGTCCTTTTATAGATGAAGTACTTGAATCCATGGTTTGGCATGAGGTATATTCCTTTACGAATGGTTTCAATGGATATCACTAGATTTTGATTGCCAAGGAGGATCAAGCCAAAACCACCTTCGCTACTAAATTGGGATCATTTACATACAAGGTAATGCCATTTGGTTTATAGAATGCACGTATTGTATTTTCTAGAGATATGGTAAACACATTCAAACAATTCATTCATGATTTCCTATAAGTCTATCTAGATGATTAGTCTGACTTCTCTCGATTTAAAAAACACTTGTAAAAACTAAGATTGATCCTAGAGCAATGCCGATCTTTGCCCATCACTTTAAATTTAAAGAAGTGTCTATTATTTATATCTTTTAGTGTTTTGTTGAGCCGTCTTATGTGTAATGACAAAATTTTGGTCTACCCATCTAAATTTTTTTTTCTAGTAGGAATGCCACCTCCTACCAACTCAATTAAATTATGCACCTTCCTTGGTCATACCGAATATTATATAAAGTTTATAAAAGGGTATGCGACTAGATTTGCATCCATGGATAAACTACTGTGCAAGGATACCAAATTTGAATGGACACCAAAATGTCAAAAAACATTCATTGAGTTAAAGCAAAAGTTGGTAATAACACTGATCTTAGTATTTCTTGACTGAAAGAATCCATTCCACGTACATGTGGATGCTTATGGCACTATAGTAGGCATTATCTTAGTGCATCTAAGTGAAGGGGGGTTTGACCACCTGATACATTTTAGTCACAAGAAACTATGAGCCTTAGAAAATAATTATATAACCACATAGAGAAGCACTAGCTATGATATTTACATTGCAAAATTTCATGCATTACTTATTGGCTACTCCTTTTGAATGCTTCATGGATTGATAGACATTATGATACATGGTTAATAAACCAATGCTAGGAGGATGTATATCAAGGTGATTGATGCTATTTTAGGAATTTTAATTCTGGATTAATGTTAATCCAAAATGGGAGAATGTGGGACCAGATCATCTCAGTCAACTTCGTAATGGGGAGGAACTCGAAGATGAATCCCTTGATGTGCATTTATTTAGAACTTTTATAGTTACTGATAACATGGAGGACATTAAAATTTTCTTATAATAGGGAGCTTTTCTTGCACACTACATTGAGCAAGATAATAAATAAATGGCTACCTAAGCCATACTATATAGCCTCATTAATGGATTCTTGTATAATATAGACAAAGATGATGTATTGCATAGGGTAGCTCTAGAGCATGAGCAACTGTAAATTCTTTAAGAGGCTCATCAAAGAATTGTAGGGGGTCACTTGATAGGAGAAGCCACTACAAGGAAAATACTTCATAGTGGTCTATGGTGGTCTATGTTATTTTAGGATGTGCACAAAGTTGCTAAACACTGCAATGCTTGTCAAAGAATGGGAAAGCCCAACCAATGAGACAAAATGCCTTTGGTACCTATGATTATAGAACAACCATTTGATCAATGGAGAATCGATTTTATTGGACCTATATCTCCCCCAAGTAAGCACAGTCATGCCTGATATATTATTACTATGACAGACTATTTCATGAAATAAATGGAAGTTATTTCCACTCCCAAATGTGGTGTGAAAGATGCTACCAAGTTTTTATATGAAAACATCATCACAAGGTTTGGATGTCCATTTAAGTTGGTAAGTGATAAAGGCATAAATTTTTTAAATGGTACTATTAAGACTATTACTGAAGGGTTCATGATATCACATCATAAAAGCATGGCTTACCACCCACAGGCCAATGGACAAGCGAAAGCATCCAATAAAGTTTTAGGGAAGATGTTAATAAAAATTTACAATGTTTAGAGAGATTATTGGTAAGATTGAATTCCTACGATTATGTGGGCTTATTTAACACACTGCAAGAGAGCTACTGAGTTCACTCCATTCCAATTGGTATATGGCCTTGAGGCAGTAATGCCTGTGGAATATATTATGTCTAGTCATGATTATGAGATTAGGAGATCATGATTCACTAAAGGCACGGTTTATGTATTTATCCAAGATGGAAGAAAATAAATTAAGATCACAGTGAACATAACATATCAACAAACAGACTCAAAAAACATGACATGATCACAACTTACAATCTAAGCAATTTCACCTAGACCAAACAGTATTGTTTTATGAGAGCAGATTTAAAGCATTCCCCTGAAAGCTATGCATTAAATGTAAAGGACACTACATTATTCATGATGTATCACCACAGGGTACCATAGTGTTGAAAGATTTATAGGGAACCATATTACCAAGATGTATAAATGGCTTTAGGCTTAAGCCATATCATCTTTATCTCTATCATTTTTCTAAAAACAAATTGACTGGGTACTGAGTAGCACCATGTAGTTAGGATTTTAGTTAATTTTTTCTTATTTTCTATTTTGTCTTCTTATGTTAGAATGTTTGTATAACATGTTCATTATTGTGCAACACATAGTGACCACTAAGAACTAGTTATCATCATGATGTGTAATCACATTCTAGAGACAACTCATCAAAGATAATCGACTGTAACTACATAAAGCATTGTAATTAAGTTCAAGATGGTAGTGACAAGATAGGTATGATGAATGAGAGGTAAAAAATTAGGTCATACCATTAATGATTCAACATTTCAAAAAGATTGCATCATTTTTAAAGCAAATTTGGTAATAAAAGGACAAGTGGATACTTAAAGTTAATTAATTAATCGAAAGGATAACTACTCACCTATAGTAACTACCAAATAATTAAATTAAATATCCTAATCACTAAATGTCCCTGTCAAGGGGACTTTCATCAATTAATATTAATTAAAAAGGGAACATTTATGTGCATGTAGTTAATGCATTCAAAGGAGGTGATGACATGAAATTGGGCACCAGTAACTATATAAGAGTAGGGATGGACAATGATAAAACATTACAACCTTCAGCTAATAAGAGACTTCTACAATTTGCCTTTCAAATACTTAATCATGAATGGATTTCAAACTAGATTACAACTAATCAAAACCATCTTACAATTTAGACCATAGATCAAACCATGAAAAAAGGTAAGTTATTAATTCTGCTATCAAATGCACAAAAAGAAGAAATGGGAATTGGGCTAGATCTCTGACAAACTATCTATTTGACTTCATAGATGCAATAGAAACTACTATGTTTTCCCAATATACTCAAGGAGCAACACAAGTAAGAGCCCTAACACTCCAACATCCACTACAAGGCTCTAACATTAAATGGTTATTTAAACTACCTACATTTAGGTAGTTAGATGAGGTTATGATGACTTTATCAAGCCATTATAATTAAGGATCTATCCATTTAGCTCAAAATGTTACAATCTAGATTTCTATGCACACCATGGCATGAGTAACTAGTCGACCCAATCATGAAAAATATCTCTTACCTTATAAGTCTACAATGCCACCAACACATTTAGATATCAAGGAAAAATACATCACTAGGGTAGGGTGAGGAACACCTATTGAATTGATATATGATGATTCACTACACATCATGGTTCAATGTATCACCAAAAAAATTTGGTAAATCACCAATCAAGTGAAACAAGCAACAAGAGGTGCCATTGACATTTTATTTTGCATGAAGCTACAGGAGGATTTCAACTGGCCTGATTTTTTGGCATAATATTTTACCAATAATATAAATAAGGTACTTTAAAGAAGCAAACATACCTTTTAGTACCAATTTTTGTTCCTTTTATTGTGTTTCATGCAATTAAAATCTCCACTATGGCCAATTAATGTAACTCCAGACTTTTGGCTCATTAATGCCTTCATAATTATTATATGGAGTAAAATAAGACAATATTATGATTAATTGGGTAAATTTAACACATGGTGGATGGAAGAACTATCCTTTATTTGATCACACCCTAGGATTCCATAAGATGTAATGTGGTATCTGGGACAACATGCTTCAATTACCAAATTTCATAATGGCATACAGATCAAGGTTCATGAGTTATCTACCCCAACTATCACTTTAATGCCATTTTTAATTTCAATGGTTTAAGTGTATCAAAAAAATGCCCTATCTTCGAGGTTGATGCCTCCATTTCAAATCATCCCTCCATAGGTGCGACAACCACAAGTGGAGCAAGTACCCTTGCAACAACCCATATAGTTGTAGGCTCAAGTGATGCAACCAATACAACCACAAGATCCAACATAAAAAGAGAACAAAAAAAGGAAATCACCTATGTGTAGAGTCTCACCACCTTTGACAAAGAAAATAACCCATCAAAGAAAGACATAGCTCGAGCATCCTATGGTTCTATGGATAGCTACTGAATGTGACCTACTTGAGTTGGCGGTAGAAGAATTGAAAGTGCTTCAATCAATGTTGGAAAACATTAGAAAATAGGTGTATGATGTATAGGAGGAGGAGTACTTTTGGAAATTAGTGCACACTTATCAATTGCAAAATCAGGTAAAAAAGTACCTTTTGTTTGATATTACTCAACCACCTTCTTCTATCCTTGTTGATAATGTAGGACAAGAAATAGCTTGATGCAAGTTAGAGGCCAAAATATTTTCAATAGAAACAACTGTAGGGTCATTAGCTATGCAGGTGATGGATTTACTCGTAGAAGGCAGTCCTACACAAGTCTTTTTCTAATGACCATGCACATATCTATTTGCTAAGCCATCATAAATAGTGGAAGAAAGGATGGTTTCTTTTGATGAACCTATAGAATAAAGTAATGCATAACATTATCAGGAAACATAATAAAAACCTCAACCCCAGGGTGTGAAGAATAAAAATCAGACTCGCTATCCTCTAAAAAAATCCAAGAGAAAGAAGTTAGTACATAGAGCTCCGTTGGATGAGGTGAAATCACTCGAGCATAAAAAATATGATATTGAGCTTGAAGGGGATGAGGAACCCATTGATACAACTGTGACTAAGGAAGTATCTAAACAACAAACTATGTAGGGCACATTTTAACCTAAGGAGGTGAAGGAAGAACAAAGAAGCAAGAAAACACAAGAACAAACACAACCAGTAGTGCCAAAAAAAACACAAGAAGTTATAAAACATCAACAAAAAAAGCAACAAGATATAGACACTAAGAAACAAAATAATGATAAGGAAACATAGGCTACAAAAAATTAAGTTGAAGAAGTGGAAGCTATAAGAAATAAAGCTAAGGAAGTAGAGGCTACACGAAAGCAAGCTGAAGAAGTTAAATCCATAAATAAAAAATTCGAGGAAGTAAAAGCCATGCGAATATAGGCTAAAAAAGTGGAGGCAAAGAAGAAACAATAGGAGGAAGCCAACAACAACAACAAAAGGTGCAAGATGTGCAACAAAAACAAAAGGAGTGAGAATCTCAATCTAAGGTTAAAGCTAAATCCAAAATTAAGGTTGAGGCAGATGTTAAAGATAAAAATCAAGCTAATGCTAAGATTAAGGCCAAAGAGTAAGCTAAAGTGTAATTTGAATCCAACAATAATGCCAAGGATAAAACAACAACCTAAACCAAGGAGCTCAAAGATGCACAATCATAGGCAGAGGTAGCAATTACATCTCACACTAAGGGTACTGAAGACGCATCACAAATCTCTAGCCAATGGCTATGGGATGTCCTTGTTACATCAACACAATAGATTAATTTCTTGTTTCTACTAGCTCAATTCACACCTAGTCCTATGAAATCTATGACCATATCCATATCAATTGACACCACTAAGATGAAAATATCATTAGATATGACTCAACTTCCACTCTCAAAATATATTGAAGGAGTCATTGCCTTTTAGGAATCCATTATGCAAAAGGCCTCAGATTTGGAGTAGGAATTCCTAAGGTTGTGAGATGAAAATGCTGAAGCAAAAGAGTAGCTACAAATGCAAGGCAATCGATCCATAATTATTATCCCACTCCGTTATGCATGTATTAGGTGATTAGGTCATGTTGGAAGATAAATAATTAACTACTTTACTGACAAAGCTCATGAAGAGTTGGGAGTTACATAGAAAGTTTTGACATTGTGCACACAAGGACACACTTTTAAGATGGAAACAAAGGTTATATGTCAACTCCTTGATGAATATGAGAAATTCCTAAACATAACTGTGAAGCAAGCTAAGTAGATAGCCCAAGATATGTTAAACTAGATACAACATTTGAATCAATCCTTAGCTATTGTGAATCTTGAATTTTCCACTACAAACAAAGCTAAACTCGTATTGGAGGATTAAATGGAAATTATGGATAAAATGAGTTGTGCACTCAAAAAATTATTGGATGAAGGATGAAGTAGAAGAGTAGATATAAATGCAAGGCAATTGATCAATAGTTTGTATCCCCCTCATTTACTTTAGGTGATTAAGTCATGTTGGAAGATAAATAATGCACTACTTTATTGACAAAGTTCATGAAGAGTTGGGAAGTTACACATAAAGTTTTAACATTGTGCACACAAGGACAAGCTTTTAAGATGGAAACAAAGGTCATAGTTCAACTCCTTGATGAATATGAGAAGGTTCTAAACACAACTGTAAAGCAGGCTAAGTAGGTAGCCCAAGATATGCTAAACTAGAAACAACATTTGAATCAATCCTTAGCTATTGTGAATCTTGAATTTTCCACTACAAACAAATCTAAACTCGTATTGGAGGATTAAATGGAAATTGTGGAGAAAATGAGTGGTGCATTCAGATAATTATTGGATTTCATTGATGCTAACATATAGAAGCTTCAAGTATGGCATAATGAAATAATGCATAACACTTTTATAGCCATCCAAGCCCAAAGAATAATAGACATATTGGATGAGATCATCTTGGACATTTAGTTAAAACTATCTAATTCCAAGTCATTGATTATAATCATAGATGATGAGGATTTGTAAAACATGATGATGATCCAAGTACCATTGCGCATTTTGATTTCCATGGTATGCAAAGTGCTCATCAAATGGAAAATGCTCATACAGGATCTTGCTCAAGTTGATCAAGTTATTGCCCATATAATAGATGACTCCCAATTCATTACTCTATAACACCTTCAAAAATTCATACAAGAGAGGAAGATAAACACAAAGGTGCAATCTATGCAACTCTCTTTGGTAGTGGATACATCAGAAGTCAGTGGGTCAACAACTGCCCAACCACAACAACCTCCATAGCCACCTAATCAAACACCCCTTCTATTGTAGAAGTATGGTTTTTACACTTTTTTAATGACTTTAAGCATATTAAAATTTATGTAAGATAATCTAAACATTAAGAGTGGGGCTAGAATGGTTGAAAACCCATAAAGGGTGACCACCTGGTTATGCTAGTCTATTGAAAACTTAATGGAAGTAGGCTAGTATGATACTTAGTTTAAAACCTAAAAGGGTGGCTAAGTAGTGCACAAAGGGTGAAAACTGGTAAACGACACTTGGAACAATAACAATAACTTCTGTTTAGAAATTATATTTTTAGCTCAGTTCAGATCAACTTGTGACTTTGTCTCAGGACGAGACAAATATTTAAATCTGGGAAAGTGTTGGACAAAAAATAGAGCTTGGGAAAATCATGAAGTATATTAGATGGACACATGTGCAAAGTTTATGATTTTTTATTTTGTATAATTTTTGTATATATTCGATCTTGTAAGCCTAATCGGGAAATAGAAGAATGTAAAGAATCTTTCCTTTTATATCTCAAAAGGTTGTAATGTGAAGAGACAACAAGATTGTAAAATACTATATATAACACTTTGATGTAATAGAATCTAGTTTGATGTGTTGATAGAGATTAATAAAATTATTCTGTTATGGTTTTTCTTATCTTATTTTATATATGGTTTATGCACTATGAGTACTCTATTATCAAATATGATACTAGTTATGGTCCATCTTTTATTTGTATTTGTTTCATCTTTCTCTTTGGTGCATTCTTGTACATCATAGATGGAAGATAATTTTTATGTCTCTTTTGTGCCTTTGTTGGTACTCTCCACTGCACAAGTTATCCCTATAATTATCATGTTTTGGGGTATTTACAGGAAGATCTACTAACAAGGGTATTTTTATTTTTACTTTTTTCTCAAACATGAATAATTGTTGTATCACCTTCAGCCAAGATGTGAATGGATTATATAAAAAATATTACCATGTCTATCCAAACATATCAATATATGGATTTTTTGTTTTATTAGTTACATATCTCTACCATGTTCAATACTAGATACACATGATATGGATAAATAGGGACACTGTGGAATATCCTATAACTTATGTCTCCCATGGGTTAGAAGAAAAATCAAGAGAATTTGGAAAGTCCTGTAAAGGTAAAAACATGCATGATAATGCCTTGGTGAATGCAAGGACCTACAAGGAAAATTTGACAACAAAGCAAAGGGCAATGATTTGTATCAAATGTAAAGTACAATTAGGCATGAACAATTTGGAATATCAGTAGAACCATATTTTATACTAGTTGATATCTATTTTAATGCGATTCAAACAATGGAGAAACCATGATAAATAGTCTAGTCCATGTATTGTGATTTCTTGTTTTCCTCTCAATAGTTTGATCAATTGTAGCAAAAAAACACCTTTTAGCTTCTCCTCACAATGAGTTTGCTTGGGTTGTAACAAAAAACTAACCAATTTCTAAAAATCAATGCCTAAGTTTTTCACATTAGTGTCCCATAACATAACATAACATAATGACCCTCACCATTATCATAAAAATGCATAGAAAGTGACAGAAAAAGCCAAAGTGGGTTCCACTTATTTGCAAGCTTCTTGTATCTCTTTTTTTTGGTATGGTAAAAAATACTCAATTCATAGAATTTCTTCAAGATTAGTCCACTTCAAATCCTCCCAGAGGTGATAATGAAAAATAAACAAAACTTTTGAGTAAACAAAAAAACACCTTATAAATTGTTATATATAATACAATTACTCTAGTGCAATTTTGTTAGGACATCCTTAACCATGGCTTAAACCCATATAAAATGCCTTCTCCCTTCAATAATCAACACATGATGAGACATGTATTTTAGATTTCAAGAACAATAAGGGAAAAATGATAGGAAATGGACATACAATGTTGCAGTGCACTCATCCCTATAGACCCATCTCCAAAGACAAGACAATGGAAAACTAAATTAGGTTTAAATCTTGACCAAGCAACTAGTAAAATAGGTTATGGTTGTAGACACTATAAAACTACACACAACGGTTCTAGATGTCAAAACACTTTGGGACCCCTTAGGGACCACCTAACCCTTCTAGACCCACTAACCAACCCACCAGACCTTGGGTCTAGTTAGCTACTTAGATAACTAAACTCACTAACTCACTAACCCTCCACCTAATCCTTTTTAACTCACCTTGACCCCTTTACCTTCAGACACTCAACTGTTGATCATTAACATGATTGTCGATGGTTAGGCTGATCGTCGATGGTCAGGTCCTCACCATTATAAAATAACACCAACTATGTGCAAGCTAGCATGACATAATTTAATATGTCTTCTTTACTTGGTGCTAACGAACTATGAAGCATCAAAATTAGTAGCCCAACATCCTAGGTAACCTTCTATCCTCCATCTCTCTTTGCCTATAAAAGGAGGGGAGTTGGATGTGAAAAGATAATCACAAGCATTCTAGCACATAGGTATTCAAGCTTTCCAGTCAGTCTTCCTTCCAATAATTTAGCAACTGCAATAGAGATCTGAACCTATTCCAAAATTGCTCTTGAGGAAAAATACCATTACTCTACCAAAATTGCTCCAGCCACCAACCATCAAGCAATAGGTACATTTTGTATTTCAACTTTGTTTATTTGGTTTCTGACCTGTAGGCCTGAATCAGACGTCCTGCACCTATCTTTTGACTTCCCTATCCCTAACTAGATCCTTAACAAATCCTTACCTAATCATTGACCCAATCTACAACTGCATTTAAAAAAAATCTAGAATCCATAGGTAACCACTGATGGTCAACATAACCACCGATGGTCACCTTCAACCATTGACAGTTACCCAACTATTGATGGTCAGCATAACTATCGATGGTCACGGTGGTAAGAAATAACAAGTTATTTCTAATGCTTCACCCTAAACCAAATCCAACTTTTTGTGTCCCTACTTGTTCATAGAGACCTGCCTGATTTTTTGAACTTGACCTGATCTATTTTAGTGATATTATTATATTTACTTTATTTTTTGTTATTAAGCATCTATTTCTTCTTGTATTTCATTTCAGTTCTTTCTATTATTTGATAAAATTATTTCATATTTATCTCTTTCAACTTAATTTTTATCAAAGAGTGGATTGACAACCTCCTATCAAGCTCACGCTTCTTGGATCTAGCTTACGCTAGGCTATCCACCTTACTATCTTTTTAACAACCCCTTTTATTAGTACTTTCTTACCTACAGGTCATCCTTTCAAGACAAAAAGGATCTCTCCACATTCATCTAGATCATGTGCGCACAACAACCAGGTTCTTCTACCACACCATTATTACTAGTTTCTTACCTTCTTCCTTAATCAAGAAATGCATAAAAATTAAGAGAAACATTTTGGCATGCCCGATGGGACCTAGTAGCATCTAGGTGCCCTTTTCTTCCTTTATTCTATGCTCATACAATGAAATTGAAATTTTCTTTTGGGTATAAAATAAACCTTACATACATTGATTGCTTGCATGTTTTTTAGTTCATCTAGTTAACTTAAAAGCAAAGTAATAAATCATAGTTTCACTCTTGCTCTCACACACTTTACCAGACCACATACTCAATTAGCACAAAACTAATTGAATAAGGCTCAACTAGTATTTCATCACCTAGCGGTACACCTTACCCTTTGGCTATCTTACTTGGAAGTAATTACCAAGAAGAGAAACCAAAACTCAATTTTCTTGTTGAGTATAAACTCTGAAATCTAGTATATCTTGGCTAAGCACCTGACACACTTATCACTATGGTGTGTGAAGTGATGGGCTAGGCCCCAATATCAAGCCACATACTGACTTTCAATACAGATTTTTGAGAGCCTTTAACACCTGAAACCAACCTTAGACTTATTTTCTAGTACCTGATCTACAAACCAAAGTTTTTATTCACAATTTCTAAGGCATAATCCAAGAGTGATCTAAAAAGAATCCTAAGTTTTAAATTCACTTTAAAGTATGTTTTGATTTCCTTGAAATATTCTTATTTTTCTTGCTTTATGTTTGAGTTGTGAGCTTTTCATCATTTCTTTTCTATTCATCACATGGTTTTTACTAGACAATAGTTGAGGAATCAAACCAACTAAGAACCACTCTCCTCTTCTTCTTCCTTCATCGAGTATACTTCTGATGTAGAGAGTTCTCCTCATCTTTCTCCCCCTCTTACCATGCCTTGGATAGTTTTTGAGGGTGATGCATATTTCACTACCTTCCTTGATAACAACATCGTGGCCCTTTAGCATTACCTCAACACCTTATCTCTTCACACCCATACTGCTTCAATTCCTCCTAGTGATCTACCTTATGGTATGCCTCCCCATATTATGATTGGTGCTACCTCTACCCAACCTATGATCACCCAAGCATATTCTTCCATCAATATCTCATCCACTACCACCACCTAAACTCAACCCAACATCCCAACCAATAGCCAAACACCCCTACACCAACCAACACCTCTAACATAGGGGAAAACTCACTTCTTGTTACCCATACTTCATCCACCATGGAGATATCTTCTACCCCTAATTCCACCATTCCCCTTTTCACTACCAACCCACCAATTTCCACCCTTCAAAGTTTGGTGCTTTCCATACCTCCTCCCCTTCCACCTATTACTACAAGAGTTACCACTTAACTTTAATCCACCAAACCATTCATACCTCAAAATCAAACCATATCAATCCCTCAAAAAATACCCATGACATCTTACCAATATGTTCTTAATCCACAAGGATATATAACACCTTCTATATAACCTTTTGTGCCCATTAACCCTTATGTGGCATCATCCCAGCCTTCAATGACCACATACCAATATTTGGTATCTTCTCAACCTTCTACCACTTATCCATATATTTCATCCACCAAACCCCAAAAAAACATACCACACAATTATGGATCTTCCCAACCTCAAATGAATTTGGTCAAAATGTTAATGGACAAAATGACCAACCTGGAGTCATCTAACTCTGGGGCTCATAACATTTTATCTTATGATCAAATCTACAATGAACCTATTCACCCATCTATTCCTATCCAACATTATCCTCCTCAATGGGAAATACCCAAGTTTTCTAAATTCCAAAGAAAGGAGGACCCCCAACAACACTTAAGAGAATTTCACCATTCTTGCTACTTGATTACCTATGATGATGCTCTCCTCTTTCATACTTTTCCCATGTCTTTATTTGGACCAACCTTATATTGGTATAGTGCTCTCACCATTTCATTTTCCCAGCTTTCCCAAACCTTTTTATATCACTTCTTAGTCAATATATCTAAAAAGGTCTCTATCACCAACCTTTACTCCATCGGATAATTTGATGAGGAATCAATAGCCGATTTTGTAGCTAGAGGAAAGGTCTTATCAACCAGCTCTATTTCTCTTTACCCCAACCTGAGTTGATTGAAATTTTCTCTTGAGGTTGTGTCAAACACATTGATCTTACTTTATAGGTTCAAACTTTCAGAACCTTTGATGAGGCTTTTACCATGGCACATAAACTAGAAATCAAAGCCATTGATGAGGGGAAATTGAAACTGAGAAATAAAAACTCTAGCTTCAAATCTAATGACCCTTCCTTTATCCAAAACCACCAACCAATCTAACCACCCCAAAACCAAACCAAAGATAGCTGCAAAATCAATCATCCTTAAAACTGCTCCACCACCAACTATCAACCAACCCAACCAAACCAACTCCTCTAACTCTTCCAACCAACAAAACCAAAATCAAAACTGAGCTACCCAAAAACAATACACTCTAATAGGGAGTCTTATGCTTTAGTTTTAGACAAATTTCTCAAATCTAACACCATATAACTTCCTTCTATCAAACCTCCCCAATAATTTGATGCTTCTCACCCTACACTTGGTTGGTACAATGAGAATGATCTATATGCTTTCCACTATGTCATTGGACATTACGTTACTAAGTGTAACACCTTCAAAACTATTATCCAAAACTTGATTGATAAGGGATAACTTATATTTGATAATCCCAATGCACTCTCAAATTAGTCGCTTGACATATTTTGAAAACCTTTCCCCAATCATGTCCCTTCTACCAACTATGATGATAACAAACTGAAATCATCTCATGCTCATGAGGTCCATATGATCAATGCCATTATTAGTGGACCTATCATTGAGGAGACCATTACCTCAACTATGGATTCATCCATTCTACTCATTGAAGTGGTGGACTCACTCTCTATTCCTTTGGACACCCAAATAGAGGAAGCAACCGCCCCTCTTTCTTTACTTGATGAGACCATGGACTTATCCACATTTCCTTTGATAGAAATACCCAAGGAGGCAACCATTGCTTCAACTACCTCTTCCCCCACTCCACTTATTGAAGTGGTATAATTACCCACCATTCCTTTGGACACCTAAACAAAGGAAGCAACCATTTCTCCTTCACTTGGGGAGATAACAGACTTACTCACCTCTCCTTTGATAGAAATACCAAAAGAGGTAACCATTGACATCACACCTTCCTTACCCATCATAAAACCACCCATTCTCTCTTTAGAAACCATTCCAAAAGAAGATATTAGATTATCTAATCCTTCCATGGAGGAAACATCCTCTCAAAATTTGGAACCTCTTATCAAGGACAAAGATCAAGGAACCATTCCCTCACCTCAACCTATGGGCTTGATCTTTAAAACCAATGACCAAGGGATCAAACCAATTTATAAGCCTTTTTCTAGGCTGGTCCAAAGTCTAGAATTCTCTTCTCAATCCAATCTAGATAGAGTCACCTTTTGGAATCATCTTGGGCTCCCCTATCGAAACAAACATGAACCTTCGACCTCAATTTCATCCACAATCAAACCTATCATCACCTCAAATCCTTCATCAAACACTTCTCCCTCCAAAACCTTAGGGGAACTATCTAACCCACCTCCATCTAAAATTATCAAATCACCTTACACCTCTCTAACTAAACCAATCAAGAATATAGGAATACTTCTTACTCCTAGCCTTACCCACCCATATTTTAATTTAGACTTAACCCCATTTATTCCACCAAAAAAAACCTTAACCAAACCAACTAAAAAGGTGGAACCACCTAAACTCCCACCTAGAACCAGAGCCATACCACCCCCTTCCCACTTACCTTATATATTAAGACCCCATCCTTTAACCATCATAGGGACTCGTTCTTCTACCAAGAAGGTAAACCCTCCCACAACTACCCAAACTAAACCTTCTCCTTTCATTCTACATTTACCTATCCCCACCAAATCGTCAAACTCACCATCATTTTTAATTAACCTATCTACCTCTACCTTCCCACTTATCTCCAAACCTTCATCATCTAAATCTTCCACCTCTCAACCTTCTACCTCAAAACCAAGCAATCCTAATTAAAAACACCTACCAAAACCATTCCACCACTTATAACTCCCACAGTGAAGCCTACTTCTAAGAAGGATCCCACTCCTAAAACCAATGACCCATCACCCCAAACACCTTTGCTCAAATATTATTTAACCATTTTAAAAATATTATTACAAACTTCTTCCTTAATCCTACTACCTATCAAACCCTTCGACCCTTCAAGTCCTAAAACATCTTGGTTCAATGATAGTTTAATTTGCTCATACCATAAGACACCTGGACACGACACGAAGAACTTCAAAACTCTCCAAGCACTTCTCTATAACTTATGAGATGAGGATGGTCTATTATCAGATGAACCTCCCTTGACCCCCTTACCAACCCAGCCACCAAATGAACCTATCCAACACTTACCTAATCCTCTACTCTCATTTGAAAGTGAGGAGGAACTGAAGCAGCCATCTAGCCCAACACTTCCCCTCATCCACACTATCCATATGGTTACCTGATCTCGAGTGTAATAAAAGGATAAGGGAAAGGCCAAAGTATCCATTCCATGGACATATCCCTCAGTCACCAAACCATCTAACTAAACCCAAGCACCTTTACCTTCACCTTCACCTTCACCAAAACCCAAAATATATATTTTGGGTGTCTCTCCCTCCAACCCTTCTAAATCTATTCAATGAGTGGTTCTAAAACTATTCACCAGACACTGATGAAGATGATCCTTTACAAACTAATCAACACCTCACCCCATCACCACCAAGCATTGATAAGGGCCCTATAATCAATAGAGGTTCAACCAAAAGACCCTCAACCTCTTGTATCCTTTGTCAGAGCCCTTCAAATTTCTACCTTTGTCACATTCCAAGATTCAGAGATACCCTTTATTTATCTTGAGGATCTTGATCCTCCCCTCTTCATCTCTGCATACATCAATCAAACCCGCATCAAAAGGGTGATGATTGATGGAGGAGCTAGTATTAATATTATCTCCTCTCATGCTTATGACAAACTCTAATTGCCTAAGAATATCATGTCAGAAACCATAATGGTCCTATGTTCTTTTAATGATACTATGGACACTACCTTCAGGACAGTCATCCTCCAAATCCACTTGGGATCTCACACAATTCTAGAGCTCTTTTACATTATAGAAGGTGAGTTCAAATATAATGTATTACTTGGATGCCCTTACATCTATGCCATGAGTTGTGCCCCATCCACCTTACATTGATGTGTCATGTTTGAACATGAGGGTTAGGTCATTACCATACAAGCTGACCCTAGTCCTTTCACATCTTATAATATGACATATCGACCTAACAACATTCTTATTCTTCCCTCATCCACCTCACCACCAATGAATAACAACTCCACCCTTATCATCGATGAAGCTTCAACTAGTTCTTCTATCCTTTCTTCTTAGATCCTTGTAGAAGACCCCTTGGAACCCATGTTCTAATTTCTCTCACTCGGGGAATATCGTATTTTAGCTTTAGATGCTTTCCTTACTCCTCAAGAGTATGGGAACATCGAACACGATTCTAGTTATGATCCTAACATCAAAATCATCATTCCTTTTGGTGTTCCCAACCATCAAACCAAATTAATCTATAGGGGACTTGATCATCCACTTCTTGCTTCCACCACTACCTCTTCCACTTGACCATTTACCTCTAACTTCTCCTATTTTGAAAAATTGACATTTGCCAAATTGTACCTTCACAAGTGTGCTTGGAAGGGATTTGGACTCAACCATTATGAACATGGACCCCACGAGTTACCTTCCATCAAAACCCAAAAACCTCATGAGCTATTTTACCTTAGGTTTGTACCACTAGAATAACCCATCGAGTCACCTAAACCTATCACCACCATTGATGAGGATGTCCCATCATCACCAACTCAATCTAATTTGAAGTTTTAGTATTTTGAAATCATTCCTCCTAACTTTTTTTAGTCAATACTATTAGTTTGGGTCCCCAGACCTATCAAAAGGATGGTCATACTAAAGCTTTTCCTCTAATTCATCATGAAATGGGAGAAAATGATTCTCCTACCATCAACACCATCCAATGTCAGGATGATGATTTTGTTCTCACCTATCTTGGTACAGGGAATTATTGTATCCACAAATACCTTCCTCTTGAGAACCAAATCATGTTGAATGAATCCACTATCGATGTCAAATTGGGTACTCAGGATAACCCCCGTATTGTAAAGATTGGTCAATCCTTATATTCTTTAGAGCAATAGGATTACCCTTCTTTCCTTTATGATTATAGCATATAATTTTCTTAGTCTTATTAGGATATGCCTAAAATAGACCCTTTCATAACTCTCCACAACATTGTCATCTATCTTGATGCTAAACCTGTTAGACAAAAGCTTTGTAGGATGCACCCTCACATTGCCGTTCTAATCAAAGAAAAGCTTCAATATATCTTGTCTATCAACTTCATCCAACCCATTGATTACCCGCAATGGGTTTCCAATATCATTCCCATCACCAAACCCATAGGGGGAATTCACCTCTGTATTGACTTTCATGACCTCAAACTTGCTTGTTTAAAGGATGACTTATCTTTGCTTAGCATCGACCAACTTATTGATCTTACAACTGGTCACGAGATTTTGTATCTCATGGATGGTTTCTCTATATATAATCAAATATGGATTGCCCCTTAGGATCAACATAAAACTTCTTTTATCATCCCTTGGGGAACCTTTTGCTACATGGTCTTATCATTTGGTCTGAAAAATGTTGGAGTGACCTACTAACATGCGATGACCTACATCTTCTATGATCTCATCCATAAAATCATAAAGGACTATGTAGATGATCTCCTTTGGAAATATAAATATCTTAAGGACCATCTAGATGTTCTCAAAATTATCTTTGAGCACCTAATCCATTTTCATATCCAACTTAACCCTAAGAAATGTGTTTTTGGGGTCCTATCTGGAAAGCTTCTTGGCTTTATCATCTCTCTTCAAGGAATCAAAGTAGATCCGGCCAAAGCTAGAGCAATCCTTGACATTCCACCTCTAACCTACCTTAATCAAATTTATAGCCTGTAGGGGCAACTCCAATCCTTTCATCGCTTCATCTCTCTATAGGGGAGTTTAACCTTAAGTTCCTCCAATATAAGTCAATTAAGGGAAAGTCATTATTGATCAATTAGTCAAAGCTCCTTTGTTGGATAACCAACCTCTCCCTTTTGTGTTTCTCAATGAGTCCATTGTGAATCTTTCTCAGGAAGAGCCCATCTACCAAATGATCATGTTCTTTGATGGCTCAAAATGCCAGTGTGATGGGGGTGCCAGAGTTATTATCATTCCTATTAATGGTGAACCTCTTCCCCTTTCTTTTAGACTTGATTTTGAGTGCACCAACAATGTGGCTAAATATGAATCGCTAGTGATAGGTATCCAAACTGCTTTAACCTTGGGAGTTAAGATGATTAGTATCTTTGGTGATTCTCATCTTGTGGTCAACCAGGGCAATGGATCCTACCAATGTAATAATGATGTCTTCTAAAAGTACAAATAGATAGTATATTTACTCTTGGAATCATTTGATAATTACCTTATCTAGTCTATTACATAATCTACCAACAAGTTCATGGATACAATGGCTTCCTTTGCTTCCCAAATCCCATCTGTGCTTGCTAATTCTAAGCTCTTTTTCACTGTTCATCATTTTATCACACTCTCTTATTTCCATTCCAACCTTCCTACCATTTGTAGTGTATAGCTATCTCTATTAGATATTTAGTATGAGTAAACCTTTGACTACCTCAAACTTGGTATCGTTCCTCCCAACCTCTCTAGGAATTCCTAAAGAGCCTTTGTTCAGAGTACCTCTCATTATACTATACTAGGGGGAATCCTTTACAAATGTGGTTTCAATGGCCTCCTTATTTTTTGTCTATATAGTCATGAAGCTTCCCATGTTATTAAGGAAACACATGATGATATTTGTGGGGGACACTTTAGTGGTCTAGCTATCACTAAACATATCCTTCACCTCGGCTACTATTGGCCCACCCTCAACCAAGACTATTATGATTATGTAAAGAAGTGTGTTAAATGTCAACAACATGCCAATTTAAATCACATACCAGCCCATGGCCTTCAAGTATCCAAGGAATTTTATCCCTTCTCACAATGGGGACTCAATCTCATTAGGTAAATTAATCCTTATTCTTCACAGTGGCACCAATCCATCATCACTACCATGGAGTATTTCACCAAATGGGTGGAGGTCATTCCTCTCATCTCGACTAAAGCCGAAAAGATAGTTGAATTATTCAATCATCATATCATCTGTCATCTCAGTATTACCCATAATGTCATCACTGATAATGGTAAATATTTCAAAAATAAACAAGTCCAAGGTCTTTTTGATGCATTTGGCATCAAGTTAAGCTTGTCCTCACCTTATCATCCACAAGAAAATAGAAAAGTAGAAGCCTCTAACAAAACCCTCAACAAAATTTTAACCAAAGTAATCATTGCTGTAGGTCGGTATCAGAACTTGCACATCCCTTTCACTTTATTGGATTATTACACTAGCATTCAAACCTCTATGGGTGAAACCCCTTTCTCTTTAGTCTTTAGAGCAGAGGTAGTTTTGCCTTTCAAAGTCCAGATTCCTTCTCTTCACATATCCTTGAAAGACATCATTTTTGAGAGTGACTATCTTTAAGAACATATATCATGACTTCAACTAATTGATGAGCACCACCTAGTAGCATTTAACCATATTTGTGTCTACCAAGATAAAATCAAGCATGCCTATAACAAGCAACTAAAAGAATGAGAATTCAATATCAGAGACCTCATCCTGAAGGAGAATCAACATGTGACCAATATATAAAAAATCAAAAGAGGTAAGTTTGCTTTAAATTATCTTAGACCCTACATCATAACCCATAATTATGGATCAAGAGCTTACCATTTATCCTCTCTCGAAGGCAAAGCAGAACTTCAGCCTTTCAATGCTTCACATCTACATCCTTTCTTTTATCAAACAAGTATTAAGTTGACCTTCTTGTCTAACTTAAGCTCATCCCTTGATTTATGATACTTTCACCTTCACTTACCTGTTCCTATCCCTTTGAGGACACCTAATTACAACATATAACCATGTGATTAATCGTCATAGTCATAGCCTGATCCTAAATATGGGTACCATGACTCTACCCATAGCATGGTTCTCATGGATACTTTTTGTCTCTAATCAGATGGAATCCCATGGTCATTGTCTCTCAAAACCACCCCTTTCACCTATTATTAACCTTTTGTGCTAATTTGTTTTCCTCATAAAGGTAAACCTCTAAGCCTATATAGACTTTTGCATGTTTAAACCTAACATCCAAATAATTTGGGATACCTAAATATCACTTAGGTCAAACATTTATATCATGTAGATTGATCCCTTGAAGGATAGTTGCCCAAAATTTAAAAATTGCTTAAAAAGATAGACTACTCCCTTGAAGGATAAATATCAAATAAACAAATCCAAACTTAGACCACTCCCTTGAAGGATGGCTAAGTCAAATTTGTCAAAAGCAATCATTAGAAGCTTCTTGCATCGATCAGCTTCACAAAATTATCAAAACAACAACAATAACAAAAGACCCCATATCAAAATTAGAACAAGTTATCCTAAGAAAGCTGCAATCAGCTTTCATATCTAGCATTTGTAGACTTCTTGCATCGATCAGTTTACACCTTGCATGAAGGCATGGACTTCTATAATATGGTTCTTAGGTCACCTATAGAAAGGGAAAACTAACCAACACAAGGTTTTCATACCTATCACCTATTTAACCTTCACCTACCACCCATCTCCCCTTTATACCATTTACAAATCAAGGTATTATGAGCTTACTTGACACAATGTAATCAAGACACCTTTGTATCAACCAAAGCATGCTAATGTGAAGCATTAAAAAGGCTTATGTTCCCTAATCCAATCTAACTTCAGTTTGGTTTTGTCCTTAATCTCTTTTCCCACATCTAGTTTTTTATCTAACTTACTTTATGTGTTTTCATTAACATCATAACCATATTTAAAAAATCACATAAACCACATCAATAACCATGATCACACCATCTATAATCATTAAAACACCATGAAATCATCACATCTATCAACATAAACAACAACCATGTCACATATCCATGATCATAACCATTTATCAAAAACATCATAATAATAAATTGAAACACCATAATCATAAGAACAATAACCATTTACCATAAACATCACAATAATTCATCATAAATAACATCATCACCATGCAATGAACATCCTAACCATAATCATAAACATCATATCCATGAACAAAATAAAACATCATCCATAATCATCTCATAAACATAAAGCATAAAACATCAAAACCATGAAACATGAAACATAAATCACATCTATATATCATCATGAGAATCATAAAAATCATATACATCATATCATCAAAATAAATACTATATGTAATAATATATATATATATATATATATATATATATATATATGTACATCTCATTGCATCGACATGCAAGCCGATATCAAAATCCTGTACATCTATATCTATACATCATAGCATATCACATCATTCCCCTAGGGCACCACTACCACTAGCATCTGGTGCCGACCCTTCTATGGTGCCTACCTATCCACCCACTAAAGTAGCCCACTAACTTGAAGTCACCACAACTGCACTGCCTACCAAAATGGATATGTACTCACCCCATCAGGGTTAATCAGGATACTATGTTAGAACTATGACCTCATAATACCTCAACTCCTCCACTATGGCCAAGTACCATTCCATAAGGATGGTACTTGGTGGTCTTGTTGGTGTTTTTGCTACTCCTTCCCTCTGTCTTAAGGTGTCCCTCTCTTGGGTCACCAAGCTTAGTGAGGTCTTGGCCTGATCCCTCTCACCTATCACGATGGCAACTTGACCCTATAATGTCATAATCTAGCCCTAAAATATGGCCATACTTTTGTAAAGTTACAATCTATGCCTATGCAGTAGCCAATGTTGCCCTTGCCTATCCATCTAGGCCACCTCCTTATACTTGTACATGTGGACCCCCACCAATTAGATCCACATCTATAGCCTATCAACTCCCATCATCCCACCCAAAATCAATCATTATATAAAGGGCTTAGTACCATGCTACATAACCATCAATAAAACCAACATCATCAACCCCTGATTTGATGGGTAGCTCCTCACAATCTAGAACCACATCCTCTAGTTGTGGTTTAGGAAGCAAAACCTCAACATCCTCCCTCTTGTACTTCAAGAATGGAGCCAGAATCTCTTGCACTAGGCCAAATTGCCTCTAAACTTTGTCAAATGGGATGAGCTCAATCTCACCCTCTCTTTTCCCATAGATCCACTTCTAGCTCTATAGTGAAAAAATGTGCCAAGTGTAGTAGGCCTACCTTAGGAAGCCAACATACAACCTCTAGACCACATCCCCTACAACCAAGTCATCTAGTGTATACTTGAACTAGTCAATATCCCTTGCACCTCCTCTAGCTTCTATGAGTGCATAGTCACCCCTCCACCACATGAAGCCTACCCTAAAGTCAATCTGGGCATAGCCCTCTCATGGTATCCCCATCAGCCTTAGAACCCTAATATTCTCATAGGCCTAATAATGGAGCACAAACCCCACACTGATCCCATATCACCAGTGAGCTCAAACCCCCCACAACTCCCTACATATCTAAACTAACAAAATTGGTGCTCACCTAAACACTGCCCTACCAAGCAACATCTCCACCAACACTCTTGGTAGTAGATAAGGAAATAACCCACTACTTAAATTTAGTAATGCAAAATAAGAGACTACCATCATCATCAAATGTCTATCATCTCGAGCCCTCTAGTATAACATCTTATAACTAAAGTTGCTAGCATGCTAACTGGAAAGGGCCTGATCCTCACCATACAGGAGCCCCATATGCTCATCCCTCTCACTCTCAATATGGTATATCAACTCCCCTTGAATGAGAAGCTATATGATCCTATGAACGTCCTCTAGTAGGATGGTCATCTCTCTTGTCCGTAAAAGAAAAGTGTTCATGGCTAGATCCCATCTCTTAATGAGGGCCATGATTATCACCACATCTCATGGCATGCACTAATAATGCATCATAGATCTGAAGCCAACCTCCTCCATATGCATTCAATCATCTTCAGTCATCCCTTCATAGATCTCCTTAAATATCTGATGAACCCGATCCCTCATCTGGATTTTATCTCATGCCTACACAATTCAAAGTTAGCACGCACACTTAATTTTTCATTACCATTACCCATGTGATTTCACTTCATTCATTATACCTAAATCAACCTCTTTATCAACCTAAACCCACCTAAATTAACCTATTATAATGCTACCCTTATAATGCTATAGCATTTTTCAACTTACTTCTAGCCTTAACTCTTTTATCAAAAAACACCTACCCTAACCCACAAACATTTCAACACACCACTCTTACTTGAAAGCTACCCTATCCTAACCAACCCTTAACATTTTCAACACTAAAAATATTTAAAACCCAACTCATTTTTCTACAAACTTTTATTGACCACCTTCACCATTCACTTGACCATCGACGGTCACTATGACCGTCAATGGTCAAGTGACCATTTGGCTTGGGTAGTCAACTGTTGATGGTTAAGTCTGACCATTGACTATCAGGTATGACCATCGATGATCATTATGTGTGACCACTGGTAGTAAAACACCTAACCCTATATACCTAAAAACTACCAAAACTACCCATACTAGCAAAGAAACACCCTAATTTTACCCTCTACCTTACCCCCAATCCATATACTTTTTCAAATTTGATTTTCAACTGCTAATTTTACAACTCACAAACCAAAACCTATATTTTGGGAAAACCCCTCCAAAACCCTACCAAAACAAACACAAAATAACTAAATTTAACTTCAAAATGATCTAATAAACCAATTTAACAATTTAAAACACCACCTATCTCATTCCTCAATTGTTGTCAAGGATAAATCCCATGTCTTACTACCTAGCCACATCCTCATTTGCCATAAATATTTGATATCATGCTAGATCACCTCAACATGCACCTCACACCAATCAATAATCACCTAGTTAGCAGTCAACCCCACCTCATCATTACTATTGCTCACAAAATGCCAAATCGCCAAGAGCATGGAGTTCATGAAAGTCAAAAGCAAAAAGTAAAAATGAATTATCATTTTGACTTTTTTATGTTCTACAGTTTTAGGGTTTCCCCTAATTTTCAAAGGTTAGGGTGACCGTCGACAGTGGAGTTGGGAGCTCCTGACCATCAATAGTCAAGAAACCCACATTTTAAAATTTTCAAGCACCAACACCTTAATGCCACATTTTTGGAGATTACCTTCTCCACCAAACCAAAACCAACCTTTAGAGAATACCCTTTCTGATTGACCAACCACCCAACCATGTCCACCTCAATGTTGGCCATTTTTGGCTTGAACTATTACATATTTTTACAATGACCTTGCCTTGGTTCCTTTTGACTACACTGACCAACCTTGCCATGTTAAACATTTGAATTTGCACCACCTAGTGCACACCAGACCATTTATGTTTCTCTTGGGATAAATTCCTACCTTAGATACCTATGGAAACACCAACCCTCTCTAGAAGACTTGATAGGAAAAACCTGATCAGTTATGACTAATACTATGGTCTAGTTACCCCATCACTAGTCCTTCTAGAACAAACCTTATTTTTACCAACTATGGAAACCTTAGTCTTTTTATGATCTCAGCTATCACACTTAGTCATATTTTATGCACATGTTTGTGCTTCAAATACCCAACCACCCTTGTCACCAACCTCATGAATCACCATAAACCACTTATCAAACCCTTACTTGATTTTGGTTTCACCTCATCAACTCTCTTAGTTTGAGGGGGAACACCTCCTCCCATACTTGGGGCAACCAAAACTTTATCCAACAATCCATTTTTGTTTTATAGCTTGTTGATTCAAAGCTATTGAGTTGTGGAGCTAAAAGCTTCAACTCTTTGCAAACTGAAGGAACAAGAAGGTTGCTGAGATCCAGGAGAACCGACGTCGGCAGCAAGACCGACGTCGGTCGTGACCAGTGCAGAAGGCCACCGGCCACGGCAGGGAGTCAACCGATGTCGGCAGAACTAGACTAGCAAGGACCGGCGTCGGTCGCCTGTGTGTTCTAGAACTGCTTGTTACACGGACAGTTAGTTAAGTGAACGAAGTGTTTGCATGTAAAGGCCAGTTAGAGTCTTTAGCTGCGAGGATAATTGTCTAAATAAAGAGTCTAAGTTATTGTTTGAGTTAGGGATCTATTTATAGACCCATTGGCATGTATTGTATATGTATGAGATAGAAAGGAAGGCAAGTAAGCTGCTTCCATTATAAGATCATTGAGTTGCAGGTTGTTGCAAGCTCATAGGAGATCTACATGTGTGAGTATGGTCTGTTGAATTGCAGGTTGCAGGTTCATGGGAGATCAACTTGAAGTACTATTGAGTGCTTGGTGAACTGGCAAGGTTATTACTGACTAGTTGGAGAGGTGAACACCAATTCTATTTGTGAGTTGGTTGTTGGGACTATTTTTGTGTAGGAGAGTGTGTGTGAGAAGAATTACTGTACACTTGAGGTGTGGCAAACCTCTGTAAGGTGAAAGAGTGTGGTGGCTCTTTGTTGTATTCTTTTCTGTAAAGTGTTAATACAAAATAGTGTATTGTCTCTCATATTCTGTGCTATTGGTGAATTCTAGTTACTTGTGCTTCTGGTTATTTTCACATATTTAATTGCTTATATTTGGTAATCATACTGTGCTCTTTCTGAGGAGCAAGATCCAACAAGAGGAATCAGAATAGGTGTGTTTGTTCTTGGACTTCCCTGACAAAAGCTACATAACAAAAAGGGCCAAAATGTAGAGACTAAAAAACCACACACAATGATTGTAGATGTCAAAACACTTTGGGACCCCTTAGGGACCACCTAACCCTTTTGAACCCACTAACCAACCCATCAGACCTTAGTTCTAGTTAGCTACTTAGCTAAATGAACTCACTAACTCACTAACCCTCCACCAACCCTTTTTGACTCACCTTGACCCCTTTACCTTTGGACATTCGACTGTTAATGGTCAACATGACCACTAACAGATAGGTTGACCGTCGATGGTCAGGTCCTCACCATTATAACACAACACCAACTGTGTGCAAGCTAACAAATACAATTTAATATGTCTACCTTACTTGATGCTAATGAACTACCAAGCAACAAAATCAATAGCTCAACCTACTAGGGAACCTTTTATCCTCCATCTCTCTTTGCCTATAAAAGAAAGAAAGTAGGAGGTGGAAAGATAATCACAAGCATTATAACACATAGGTATTCAAGCTTTTCAGCTAGTTTTCCTTCTAATAATTCAACAACAACAATAGAGATCCAAACCTCTGCCAACATTTCTCTTGAGGCAAAGTACCATAACTCTACCAAAATTATTCTAGCTACCAACCCCAACCATCAAATAATAGGTACATTTTGTGTTTCAAATTTATTTTTTTGGTTTCTGACCTTCAAGCCTGAATCAGACCTCCTTCACCTATCTTCTGACTTCCCTATCCCTATCCAAATCCTTAAAAAACCCTTACCTAATCATTGACCCATTTTGTAACTCCCTTTTGAGCAACTTTGGAATCTACAAGTAACCACTGATGGTCAGCATAACTACTGATAGTCACCTCCAACCGTCGATGGTTACCCAACTATCGATGGTTAGCATAACCACCAACAGTCAGCGCAATCATTGATGATCACTATGGTAAGAAATAACAACAAATTATTTCTAACCCTTCACTCCCAACCAAATCCAATTTTTTGTCCTTGCCTGTTCATAGAGACCTACCTGATTTTCTAAACCTGACCTAATCTATTTTAGTGCTATTGTTATATTTAGTTTATTTTTCATTTTCAATCATCTATTTCTTCTTGTATTTCATTTCAGTTCTTTCTTTTATTTGATGCAAGTATTTCATATTTATCTCTTTCAACTTAATTGTTATCAAAGAGCTGATTGATAGCCTCCTAGCAAGCTCATGCTTCTTGGATCTAGATTATGCTAGGCAGTCCACCTTACTATCTTCATAACAACCCCTTTTATTAGTACTTCCTTACCTACAAGTCATCTTTCCAAGGCAAAAAAGAACTCTCCACACTCATCTGAATCACGTGTGTACAACAACTAGGTTCTTCTACCACACCCTTATTACTAGTTTCTTACCTTCTTCCTTAATCAATAAATGAACAAAAATTAAGAGAAACAATGGTATTACATTCATAGGTACTAATTATACTTCTTTGATTCAATGCCCAATTGGGTATGGAAAAAACTCTTGCAATGTAATAGATACTCAAAAGTAAGACTATTGGGCTTAAACTATTTGTAGGTCAAGCTAATTCTTACTACAATTTTTCATAATATGTGATATGATAATCCAAGTTCCCATTTTGTTACTTGTGGCATATTAATTTTAAATTTTAAACTCACCTCTTTATATGTGGAGGAGATTCATCACCATCTTTAGCCCCACTAAGTGCATGTATTTTAAAATTAAAACGATGCTTTGATGTTACCTTTGGCATTTGTATAATGAGTCAATGTTTCTTGTTTGGATAAGGCAATTGAAAAATCTTAATATTTTGGGCATACACTAGAGTTTGGTGCCTATTAGTTTTTTTAGAATTTTGTTTTTGACGCCAACACAATGCTACATTTAGATTAAAGTTATCTATCACCAGTCAAAAGAAAATTTATATAGAAGATAATTGATTCATTAATCATTGTGGCATGCGACAAATCTAATATGTGCCTCAAATTTGATAAGATAAATATATTAAATGATACTAGTTATACAATATAACATTTGATTATGTTGATAGGCGTTCTATAATGGTGGGGGTGATGGTGATGGAATATAATATCCATGAGATGCTAACAATTAATAGCTAATTTTATATTTGACATTCTTTTATTTTTCATATAGAAATTTTATCTTTTTACATGGAGAAATCAATAAAAAAATGGTCCTATCTTGGGTATGTTTGGAGTTTTTTATATGACACAAGGTTGAATCTAAATTGAGATTATCTATCATTAGTTAATGGAAATTTTGTATAAGGAAGTTATAGAATCATTAGTCATTGTGGTATGTGACAAATATAAGACAGGTGTCATTTTTCAAATACATATATTTAAGATATTCAAGTGTTATATTGATATTACATTATCATATGAAAATTAGTATATGAATATATTGATATTTTAGAGAAATTATTTTATAAAAAAATTTAATATTGTTTTTAATATTGGTAAAGGTGGGTTTTAAATGGGGACCCTACCCCTTACAAAGAAGTAGCAAAAAGGTCTAAAAACCAAATAAGACAGTCCTATTGCTAGGAGAAACAAAAGAAGAAAAATAGAGAAAAGCAACAAAAAAACAACATACTATATTTTGGGGTCCATCCAATCTTTGTAGGCCTTAGACCAATTCTAAGTGAGATTTTCTAGAGGAATATTTTGGAATCTACTAAAATTAAGCTAGAGCTTGTCTCTAGCAATATCCTTCGGTTTAGAATCCTTTGAGTGAGAATCAACATTTTGTTTTTTTCCTTTGGCCAGAGAGTTTAGAGTTTTCATGCTTTGCAAACTCTTCAACACTATGAGTCTATTATAATCAATCAAAGTTTTGAGATTATCATTTAGAGAGACATTCTGCTTTTCTATATTATGCAATTTTTCCTTGATTTGGTGAAACTTAGAGATAATTTTAATGAGATTAGATTTGGTATAATAAATGCCATCATTGAGACTTAACTTGTTGAGTTCATCCTTAAATATTTTCTAGTCCTTCACACACCATCAAAGGATGGATTTGTGCAAATCAACCTCAAGTTCGATCTTGCTCAGTTTGGAAAGGTACTTTTGGTCTTCCAAAATCTCCATGAATTCGGATAGGGGTTAAGATAAATGGGGAAGGAGTAGAATAGGGGTGAAAGGGAGGGTCGTCACGATGATAGACGGGTGGCTCTGTCTAAGCATTTTTAGGCTATTAGTAATGTTACCTAATTTGCTATCTTTTGATTCAGGGGGATTGGGATGGAAGTTGTTAACGGGGGTAGAGGGTGTAGGGGAGTGAGAAGGGGGGTGATTATAAAATGGAGAGGGGGAGGGAGGAGGAGGGGGTTGGGATTGGGAGATGGGGTGAGGATAAAGGGAGTGGGGGAAGATAAGGATGCTTTTTTAACCAAAATTCTTTTTTAAACAGGGGTTGAAGGAAAATTCATAGGGTTGATTTTTTTTAGAAGCCATTTTTTAAATTTGATTAGGAGGAATGTAATCCTGGTCACTATCATCACTTTCTATGTCAATGGGATGATTGGGAAGCTTAGGGAAAGTCTTATCAGATCTCCTTAGGGTCCTAGGGGGATATAATGCTTAGGAGAAGGTTTGAGGGGTTTGGAAAAGATAGGGGAGAGGTAGAGGAAGCCTAGAAAAAGTTGTGGATCAGGAAGATGATGGTGTGGTGTAGGGGTTCCTTCTTTTTACCCATTTTAACCTTGTAAATAGAAGATTCCAAGGAATGGAGAATGTAAAAAGGAAGTCTGAGAGGGATTTTATGACAGAAATAGTTACGAATGGGAAGATGAAAGCGGTGAACAAGGGTGTACCTACCATCCAACATCACATAGTGCATGATCTGCTTAGTAACTCTATCAAATGGCTTGGGAACATCCTTCCACAGGAAACCACCTATACATTCAGGGATCTGCTTGCCATCCTGAAGAAACTTATCCTGCTCCTGTTTGTAATCCCTGCTAAACTTAGTAAACTTCACATCCTCTATTTTCAGACCTGAAACCTAAGCAATAAGACCTTGAGTGACCTCAATAGTAACATTATTAATGGTGACCACACAATCCTCTCATAATTCAATAAATTTACAAGAAAGGTGCTTGTCATACTGCAAATATTGGAGATGCTTGTAATATTGTTATCATTAAGATTTTTATAATATAACTTAATAATTTTTTTCATTGGTATATAATTGTTAAAATTTAAAATTTAAATTAATGAATTATTTTTATTATATTATAGAGAATTAAATTATTCAAATTAATAATCTTTTTTGAAATGAGAAAAACATATATAATTATAGAGGTGACACTTGTTATACTATATGTCATTCATGTCGTATGAAGTAAATGCCCTCTTAGTGGGGTACTTTAAATGCTGGATCGCTCGGTCACATCAGGTATACGAATTAAATTAAGTTGATTATTAAAAGTATTAGATTTGAAAAAAATATTAGGAAATTTATATGCTGATGAGTTGTTGAATTTTAACTCCTTTTTTATAATTATACAACTAGGAACATTTAAAATTACATTATTGTAGGAGACACATATTAATATTATATTTAATGTAAAGAAGTACGCCCAAATAACATTTATAAAATATTTTCAAATTAAAATATCAAACTTTAGATACAATTTTATAATTGTTAACGTAACATATGTTTTAAACATTTTCATTGGTTGAAGGAAAAATGATTAATTAAAAAATGAAAGCTATAGTGCCCTCACATGAGAAGTGACTAATAATATATAATTAAAATAACGAAAAAATATATATAAAAACACAAAGACAACATCAAAACAAATTTTAGAATAATATTTATTTGTTATAAAAAAGTGTTTTGCAATTAAAATATGTTGAAATTATTTTAATAAAAAAAAAGAAATGTTATATTAATTTAATTAATATTTAATGAAAATTTAATATTAATTTAGTCTAAATAATATTTAATTTTATTATTAAAATATAATAATATTTAAATATATTCTAATAGAAAGAGATGGATGCTTTTAGATTAAATTGTAAGTTGTACTTAAAGAATATAGAGTCTATAATTCTAACTATTCCAATGAGGGGCTTGAACAATGTTCTTATTGTGAACAATGAGACCCTCAACCAATTGATCTACTAGGACAAATCTAGCTTAAATAATATGTGTAATGGTTTAGAAGTTTACAATTAACATATAATTGTGTGACTAAAACATTTTTAGAAAAATAATATAATTTTTTTTTGGTAATGGTTTTAATATGTAATTGTGCAAAAAATTATGCAATTTTTTTTTATAGTAATGGTTTTAATATGTGATTGTGTGTCGGTGTGTGTCCCTTATTAATCTTGTAAGAAATAAATGGTTTGTAAGATATTATCTATGCTAAGAGTTTTATTAATATAGTTTTATTGTTAACATGTTCTTTGGGGCTCTAATATTGATATAGCTAGTAGTGTCAACACTTCCAAAGATTTTTATTTCACATAAATAATCAAAAAAAGTTTTCGTTGAAATGGCCTTGAATATTAAAGGTTCTAAAATCACACCCAATAAATATTCAAACCACATTAACCATTGCCACCTGTTGTCTTTCCTTTAGCTACCCAACCCAACCCACTGTACATAAACCCCATAACTTCTTGGGTTTGGTTTTCATCTTCATGCCTTTCTTTTGTGCAATATGTGCACTTAAAGAATATATGTAATGACACATTATTTTATATATAATATCATGAAACATATTCCCCTAATTTCTAATATGCATGTTTGATAAGATTTACTTGTTGAAACATCATTTTAATACCCTTTTCCTAATTTCTAACATGCATATTTGATAAAATTTACTTGTCAAAATACCATTCTAATATCTTTGACCATGAAACATGATTATCAATAGTTTATGTTACCAACTAGACAATCAAATTATACCCAAGCAATCAAAAAACAACTACTTATATAAATTGTATATTGACCTAAAACAATTGCTCATATAGATCAATAAACTCATCCATCAATCTACATTCTAGATAACTTTTGGTAGACATCAACTTACATTCTAGATAAATTTTGATAGATAAATTTTCTAATTTTAATTTTATCAAATGAAATATATATCACACTCCCTTTTGCCTCAATAATATATTTAACCTCTTCCACGTTGCCTCAACCCTAACATTGCCTCAATCCTAACATTATCAATAGGGTCATTGGAACAGGGAACGGAGCAAAAACTTTGGAGGTCAGCTTCCATCAAAATTATCACACAAATGTAAACAATGGAGATGGGTCACCAATTTTATTATTTAAATCTTATAGAGAATTAAATAATATTGACACCCTTCTCATTCTTTTATATTTAGCCTTCCTTTTCCTATACCCATAAATAATAGGTCAAAAATCACATATTATTAATAATTGACACTTTGTGTTTGTATTGCATGCTCCATTATACAATCTTTTTTTTTCCTTCTAAATTTGACCTTGTCATATCCATAAAATGGAACAAAATTCGTAAACTTTTAAAGAATTAATACTTTTGTCAGCTTAATAATCATATATTTTTCAAGGAAGAAATTTCTCAAAACCTGATTTTTTAAATTAAAAAGGGTATCTATATACTATAAACAAGTATAAAGTACAATGCTAATCATACCAAAAAATAGGTGAAAAGGTCACACCCCACGAGCAAAGTCAAACCAAGGATAAAAACTCTTCAAGAAGCAATAGGTCTAGTAGAGAGTTAATAATGATCATTCAAAAAAACATCAAATCAAATATGCACAATAACCAACAAAGCATTCATAAGAGCACATAGAAATAAAGGGAATAATTAAGCTGTAACAACAAACATGTTGGGCAAAGGAGGTAGTGGAGGAGGTGGATCCTACGATTTGTCACCCCAACCTTCTTGAGTAGAGGATCCTCATCCATAGAGAAAGGTTCTCATCCATTGTTTTGTGATGCATTATTATTTTCATTCATGTGATTATCAGGGGAAATTACCAAAGCCAACTATGGATACTTGCCCTAAGGGGGAGGTCCCTAACCCCTGCCATCACCTCTATGGTCTTGATGGGGAGGGCCCCAATCTCTGTCATCACCTCCAGTCCTAGAATACCCACTCGGTCTACCATGTCATAGGGAAGACCAACAAGGTGGTGATCGATAGGGAGAGAGGCTCTTGTGTCTATTTCCAAAACACTACCAGTGTGAACCATGCCCTTATCTATGGGGAGGCAATGGAAAATGTGGTAGCTCTGGAGGTTCTCAGTTAATTGCACACAACGAATTTCCTCAGTGATCAAGCGAGCACTAAAGATGATTAAGTTCCAAGTGAACTTTGTCAATCCGGCTTTGAATCCGGAGAGTAACATTGGAAATGACAGTAATTTTGTTAATAACAAAAAACCATATTCCATTTTCTCATGATTAAATCAAGCATAATTCCCAACTTTCCAGATTTGAAATAAAATATCAACACGAAAAATCTGCCCAAATTTATTGTATCTTGTAGGAAGCAAATTAGAGTCCTCCAAAACCTGATTTTCCATGGATCATGCACTAATTATTGGCTTAGTGTATTTATAGTATGGATAATATCAAGAATAATGTTTGCTTCATGTTTGGTGGCAGCAATAAGAGTTTTCTGCCACCAAGTCTCGTGGGACTTCCAATGATAGGGAAAAAACTAAGCTTAAAACACGGCCCCCTCATGTAAACCCATTTGGGGTCTGTACTTTATATCGTGGTCTCTTATCCACACATGGAAAAGGAATTTTTAAAGACCCACAAAGTCAAATTTTCATTAAGGCCCCAATCTATTGCTATAAAATACATGGCATACAACTGTGCATACTTCTCTTTTACTCCTTATGGGCCCTACTGAAAATACATCATGAAGATTTACATGATGGAGCTTCTGAGTGGCAAGCAATTGGAAACATTCTTGCCCATTAGGACCCAAGAATTGGTGTTTTTCATGGACTCCATATTGAATAATTCTGTAGAAGGGAAGGTTATTGATGTGGGTTCTGAATTAATTTGCATGGCAAATAATATTATATCAAGAATGGCCATGAGCAGAAGATGATCTGGAACTGATGCAGAGGCTGTTGATTACAGAAAGTTGGTGAAGGAGGTTGCAATTTTGACTGGGAAGTTTAATTTGGGAGATTTTATGTGTAAGAATCTTGATTTACAGGGATACGAGAGAGAGATGAAAGATGTTCACATATGTTTTGATAGTTTGATGGAGAAGATGTTATAACAACATGAAGCAGAAGAAGAATCAGAAGCAGAAGTAGGAGGATGTGATGATTAGCCTAACGATCTGGTTAATATTCTCTTCTCCATCTCTAAGGATGACCAAGCATAAATGAAGCTCACTAGAGAAAACATCAAGGCATTCATTTTCGCAAGTATCTAAATCTAGAAAAAAATTTCTTGTATACTTTCAAAAAGCTACTTGTTTATCAGACCACGGTTAACAAAATGTGAGAATTTATTTATTGGTGTTGTTGAACAAACATGATCTATTTGTTGTTTGGACTGACACTTTAGCCATTACAGTCGAGTGGGGATTCTCAGAGCTTCTACGAAATCTCCAAGTTATGAAAAAAGCCCATGAAAAAATAGACCTCGTGGTGGGAAGTAAAAGACTAGTTGAAGAATCAGACATTCCCAGCATGATTTATCTTCAATAAATAGTGAATGAGACCCTCCGCCTACACTCTCCAAGACCATTGACGGTGAGGGAATCCATAGAGGATTGCAACATAGAGGGATACTTTATTCCTGCACAGGCCAGAGTTTTTGTTAACATCTGGGCAATACTCCGAGACACTGCTTATTGGGACAATCCTATTGAATTGGGATAGTACTAATATTGATGTGAGGGGTTAGCACTTCTATCTCTTGCCATTTGGGAGTGTAAGAAGAGGGTGCCCTGGAACTTCACTTTCCTTATATTTCATTCACACTACTTTGGCTGCCATGATTCAGTGCTTTTATTGGAAGGTAAATGGCAAAGAAGACATGATAGACATGAAGGAAGGTGTTGGTTGGACAATTGCCAGGGCTACCTAATTGAAATTGGCAGCTACCCCTAGGTTTGCCCAACTTCCTCCATGGAAATTTGGGTAGATAAAGGATTGATCTCTTTTAGACTTTGCTCGTAGTTATATTCATATTGTAGTAAAAGCATATTCGGTATTTGTAAAGATGTAAACTATCTATTATGCTTGGAGTCGGACTCCCGTTTGTGTTTAGAACTCTATTATTATTAGTATCTACTTCATCCATGGGAATTATTATTTTAAATTGAAAAATGAGCAGGTAATATGAATAGAGTATTTTTCTCTATTTTTAAGTTTTGATATTGGATTTATAATATACATGATATAATAAATATAAGAAAAAATATTTATTTGTTTTTTATTGGCTGAATTTATATGATGCGACAAATTTCATGGAAAATTTTAGAGTTTAAACCACCTAACATATTAGTTTTTACACTATTAACTTTATAAAAAAAAATGCATTTTTTTCCAATGTTTTTTGTCATTATCTTTACATTCATGTTTTAAAAAAAATCCAAAAGTGATAAGATTTTGTAAATGACACCAATAGGTTTGTCGTGCAATTATAACATAACAACCATCAACACACATTAATTCTGCTTTAGGGTTGCAATGACTAAGTCATTGGATTGGAATTCATTTGTAAGGAAGTCCCTTTCCTTTGTTCCACATGTCATGCCATATTCAAGGCTATAACTTATTCGTCATTAAGATGGAAATGAATTGAACTTTTCCTAACATATCAAGTGGAGATTGCCAAGAACATCTGATTTATCATTAGTATGATGACTGGATTATTGTTTTTGCCTTCCATCGTTGCTATCATGTTGTTCCCTTGACAGGGGAAAGGTGACAGGACACCCGATCATATAATTCATATGAAGACCCTGTGTAATTTTACTCGTAGATAGACAAGTTCACTAATTATTTGTTGTTAGCATGACCTTGTTTGTTCATTTGATTAGGACCAAATTATGTTATAATATAAGTAACAAGAATTCACAAATATATAGATCATAAAGCAAGGAGACAAGCTTTTTGGAGATTATAAATGGGGAACATTTGATATGTTAGCGTTACCTTCGAGTTTCATGAATCATAGAATGGAGAATCTAAGGGTGAGCTTTGAGTTTTTAGCTCATGAAATAGCACACAATTGCACTAGAAATCTTTCACCAATGTCAAATGTCAAGTAAAACAATGAAATAATCTAATACTCAAGATCCATATTGATTCAAGACAAATTCTATTTTATGCAAATGAATCCAAAAGAATACTAATAATTGTTATTCTATTAAGAAACCAAGCTTAAATCTAAAAAAATACAAATTATTGCAGGTTAAGCATAAAGGATCCTTAGGTATACCATTTGTGGAAAATTGGATGGTGAATTTCAAAAAATGTTTGCATGACTAGAAGGCTATCTAATTTAGGATGGTACATCTACTCATTCTCTTTTATCACAAGGCCCTGTGTGTGTACATACTTCTTTGAAATGAACACAAAAAATGTACCAAAATACCATTCCTGCCATGCCCATGTTTTATATGTTGAGCAAGGTTATCAAATATAATAAGTACAACATACATCTGATGTGTGGAACTCAATATTTAAACCTTCTATTGGGGTCGATGCACAAAGTTGGGGGGGAAAATATGACATTCTTCCACTTTCTATTTTTTTTTACAAAGGGTGTACGCCTTTTTTTTAAATTTTTGAGGCTTTAGCTTGTGCCTGAGCCTCAAGGATGTATGCCCTTTTCAAAGGGAGTACATCCCTTATAAATCATAAAGGGCGTATACCCTTTTCATTTTTCCTATAGCTCAAACCCACGGCTTTGGCCTTCTAATGTTTTCCCTCTCTTTGCATTTGTCAAGTGTAGATTCACTTACGTGCTTTGGAGTTGCATCCTAACAATGGAATCCAACATTCAGGTTGCTATAGGTTAGGTATTTTGATTTTTAGATTTTAATAATTTTGTTTTTAATTATATTTATTTATTCAAGTTAGGTTTTTAATTTAGGTTTCTATTAGATTCTCTTGCATTACCTAAAAAAAATTGTATTTCTATTTAAATCTAGATATACAAGTTCGATGGATCCATTGCATGAAGAAAATGTTAGACAAAACCCCAAAGAGTTTGATTTTGCACAAGAAAAAGTTCAATTGTGTGAATAATACAATTCAAAATGTCAGTAATTACAAATAATCATCAATGGTTTATGTAATTGTTTAGCTGGTAGTGCACACATTTTACTTGCCAATACACTAGATATTATTTTTAATGAAGTGGGAAATGTAATTGTGCAACTTGATGCAATGTTGCATCAAAGAGAGGCCATGAAATAATTTTATTCCCACAAATTTTTATATGAAGATGTTATGAAAAAAAATAACCAAAGAAGCTGTGTGCACTTTGTTTTTTAAGCCTGGAACCAATCAACCTCTACCAATGAATTGCAAACATATTAGTATTGATTGGTGTGTTCATGAGGAGATGACAAATAAATTTTGGTATAGGTGATGGATGGTTTTTTATGAGCTTCCATGCAAAAATCTTGAGGTTCCATTATACTTTTTGAGAAAATTGTATTATGAGTTTGTGTTGTAATAAATTTCAAACTATTTTGACATGAAGGCCTCCCAAGGTAGGGAAGGTATGTCTTTATTTGATAGACCTGGTGCTAGGTGAGACCAAAACCATCATAACTGAGCTCAGAAAAATAGAAGGACAATATCACATGCCTCTATTCTTAAAATTTTGCATCATAAGTATAGATGGACACCCTTGAGGTAGTTAGGAGTCTAACACAAGTTATGATTGAACATGGTATTTATACATTGAATACTTCTACTCAACCTATATCTGGTGCTAGTGGTAATTATGCTAGTGGTGTTGGTGGCGGTGGTAGTGGCGGTAGTGGTTTTGATGGTATTGGTATACGTGCTAGTTTCCCTCCTCCTATTCATGTTATAGTTCTTTTGCATTCTTACACATCATGTGGGACGAAGTATATATGACCTCCTATTCAGATGTGACACACATAGAGTATATTGATGGAGACTAGCATGCCACAGCATATGCCATCTATAAATGCTTCAATAATGCATGACACTAGCATGCCAAACACTAGGATGCCAGAGCATATGCCACTTGTAGATGCTTCAACAATGCATGACACTAGCATGCCAAACACTATGCCAAATGTACTAGCTTCACTGATTCCTATTGGGATATACTATCCTATTATGCAAGAGTTATTGACTTCACCATTTGTATTTGATACATAGGTTTAATTTTAATTATAGTTTGTTTATGTTTGTAAAAGAATATTAAGTTTATTTTTAGTATGTGTTTACTTAATCGATTATTTTATTTGATTAAACTTATTATTTATTGTTTTTATAGATGATTGGTGATATTTTGAGTAGCATAGTAGGCCTTGAATCTATTGTAGAGGTTGCAATTGGCATGAGTGTACCTTATACATAGGTTTGAAAACTTTTAAATTGTATATTTATTCATGTATGTTTATTGTCCTTTGAATAAAAAACTATTTTTTAAGATATATATTATAATCATAGATTTTTGTCATGTTCATTGGATTCAAACATTATTCATTTATTGGTTTTATAGATGATGAGGGATGCTATGGGCACACCTCATGGATGAGAAGAAAGTTTTGTTGATGTTATGACTACATTGGAGGATCCACTATCTCTATAGTAGGTCATAATTTAGTGATATAAAATAGTGAGAACATATAGTAAAATTGTTTTTAACTTTAAACTATGATATTCTATGTCACAGTTACATAATTGTAATTACAACTACATCTAACGATATATGTATGCTCCATAAGATTCCCCATCATGGGTGTATATGCAGTATTGTATCCCTATACAACCATCTAGATGGAATACAATGAGTGTAGAATCATTTTACAAAATTTTATTCTTGAAAAATTTATCAAAATTTCAATATACAATTTTAATACATTAATTTTTATATTTTATATGTTGTGCATACACAACAATTTTTAGTGATTGTTGACGAAATAAGGGATGACTCACATGCCAAGAGGAGAGTCTCTCCTTGTATTGAGGCATCCAACATCGTTGACTCTATGTTTATGCCAATAAAGCACAATTTATTTAGAGAAAATGAGGAACATGAGAGCTAGTTGTTGTTTTAGGGGTCTAGTTGTATACACAATTGATTTTATATGTTGATATGGCCCACAATATATGTATATATGGCACATTTTATCTATGTACATGTTATGGTCTATATTTTTTTATTGATATATGTCTTATTGTTTATATTGAATTATGCCATAGAACTTTGCATGTATCACATATGTACGATTTGATAATATGATTCTTTTACCTATGCATATTTTTGTTGGTAGAAGAACATGGATTATAAAGCTATGTAGGATATTTTTTTGATATTCATGTGTTATGCACTCATTTTGTCATTGTATAAGTCTATTTTTTCCTATCATTACAACTTGTAATAGGTTAGAATATGAAGAGACTCCACTTTTGGCATCAAATACGAGAAGAAGATGAACAATCATAGACTGGAAACATTTATATATACTATTGTTTGTAAAAAGAAGAGGGTTCTATTTTTAAGAGATCAATATAATTTTTTTGGTGTTCTCATGTGTAATGTTTTGGTTACTTTTTGTCTAACTATTTTGAATGCAATATTTGAGTCTATGTAATACTACTTGTTCTTAATTCCTCAATAATGTAGGGTAATTAATGCTTCCTATATTTTTATAATCCAAATTCATATCTTTATATAATAAATTATTCTATGCACATGAAGTATATCATAGTCATCCACATCCTTAGCATGTTCTGATGCTTCAGGAACTTATGCTAACAATGGTGCGGTGAGCATGGATACTCCTTTTGGAGGGAATTATGCTAAGATGGTTACTAGGGTAGAGAGATATTAAGATATGGTTGGACCAAATAATATGTAATTTTATATAAGAAGAATAAAAAATGACTGGTCTTACCATTTAGGAGATAATTCAAGAGCATATTTATGGAGTGATTTAATAAATTTTCTGGTGCAAGTTGCCTAAATTGTTAGTTAACTGGCTAACACAATTAGAATATTATTGATTTAACCTAAATATGGAATAAACTATTATCTAGACTATAGAAAATATAGACCAGTTGCAAAGATTGAAAAATCAACTGAACAAGAGAAGTAGATCATTGAGTTGTTACTATAGTAGATGGATAAAAAACTAAGTTTGTAGTACAAAGATACATAGATTTCAAAGTTGTGAAGGACTTATTCATCAGAAGAATTCAAGGGAAATTTTTGTAGTGACTACCTATCCTTGTGAAGATGTTGATTGTGGACAAAGTCATGGTGCCTACTCCAACCAATATGGAGTAGTCACTCTGGGCATATGGGGGTGTGTACGACATGATAGTGAATGATGATTAGATGACCATATAAAGCTTGAACCTGAATCTAGAATAGAGACATGAGGGAAGAAAAGAAAAGAAAAGTCTAGATTCAAAACGTGCGATATGATAATAAAATAGATGGAGTAAACAAAAAAATGCAAATAGCTATGAGTAGAGTTAAGAATAATAGTAAGATATATGAATAAAAAGTAAGAAGATGTGATGAATGAGAAGAAAGAGACAAAGAATGAAGGATGAAGAAAGATGAGATGAAAGAATAAGATGAATTTTGGAATAAATAGAAAACTGATGAAGAATGAGAGGAAGAAGAGATATTCGAAGACAAAGATGAGAATAATATACATGTAGATTAGTTAGATGATAGATGTAGTGCACAACTATAAGAATGGGTATTATTAGAAGAAGAACATGAATTATTAAGCAAAGAAGTAGAATAAAGTCATAGAGTAATCTTAGGTTCAAGCTTAGAAGAAGAAGAAGAAGTCATAGGAAAGAATCATTCACCAGAAGAACACACATCTCCATAACCCAATTTGTTATATTCTAGTAGAAGTTTTCAAACAAAAGAACATGCAGACAGTAGTTGGGAAGGTCCACTTTTAGAATAAGTGCATCGTTAGGGTAATGAGATCGAAACAAAATCAATTTGTAAGGATTTTAAGGCCATAGGGTTTGTTGAAACCAATAAGAGAAAAGTAAATAATACCAAAAATCAAAGTGTGCAAATAAATTTTCCCAGTGCATAGGTAAATTTTTTTAGTACATAGATAGGATCACACAAAATGCAGCCTCCCACTATAAAAACTGTAAAACAAATCAATTCACATCAGTTTATAATATGAGTGATTTAGGAGCATTTATCAACCTGGTGACATATGATGGGTCTGTAAAACCTGAGTAGTACTTACTAAAATGTGAGATGAGATGGCAAGCTAAGGGTATTACCAATGAGGATATAAAGAAGTGCAAATTAATAGGGGCACTAAATGAAAAAACACTTAATTTTATGTACTATATATAAATCACTCAGGCAAATCTACAGTAGTTAAAGAGTGACTCATCACAAAATTTAAAATAAATAAATGTACAAGTCAAAATATTCAAGACCTAAAGGAAATTCGATAGAAGTTGGCAGAATCAATCTAAAATTATGATCGTAGGTTCTCAGATGTTATGAATAAAGTGGAGTTTGCCTTAGTAGATAAAGATAAAGTTTCATGGTTTATTGAAGGACTACATTTCAGGATCAAGTTTGCTATAGAACAGACCCAATATGCTACTAAGGTAGATGCTAGAGCTATTTCTCATTAGGTGGAGTAAATTAAAGATTATTTGGAAGCACCCATGATGGGTTCTAAGATTGAAAATATATTATAAGGTTTTATGAAGAGGATGGAATAATATCATGAAGTAGATAAACCTAATCTAAGTCTATGGTGTATGGAGTGTGGGAAGGAAGGACATCACAAAAATGATTGTCCTAAGGTCAAGATAGAGTTCTATGAATTTTGTAGAGTAGTAAGGCATACAACAACGTAGTGTCATCTTCTACAATAGTATGTGAAAATCTCATAGAGTTTGTATTATAATTTTTATAAGTCACATAATCATGATGAAAATGATTGTAGGACTTTGTGGGATCTCAAAGAAGATATCACAAAATATGTATTTATCATCACTATGCAGTAAGTGTCCTCAATGAAGTAGATGATTCCAAGCTCAAATTTTGATAAGGGTTATATGAACCAACTAGGTCTACAATGGATTCCCATTTCCTCAAGGTCTAACTAGATGGATCCTTCCTTCATCGAGTTGGATACCACCATCACCGTAATACCAGTACCCAACACCTTAGAATCTAGCAATGATATAGCAACAAAAAACTAGTTGGACCCCGCTAGTTTCAAATAAAAATTTGGGATTGGAGATAATACCCAATAGCATCAACACTAAAATACATTGAAGCAACAAGGAGGTTATTAGTTGAAAAAATGAAAATATAGGGGTAGATGCAGAGGGGGTTACTAAGGTGGTAGAGGAAATAATTACCAATGCCCTCCTTTATAATGTTACTTGTGTGGAGAGTATAATAAAATACAATGAAATTACCATTTGAATCCCCAAAGAATATTACTGCATATATTTCACAATATAATAGTAACATGAGATAGAAGATTGTCCTATTTTAGAAAAGTAAAGAAATGAAAAGGGTGTTAGGAATGTCAACATGCTGAAACACAACCTGAGGATGATGTATTATGAATACTATTACAAGACACCAACATGTAGAGTGAGGATTTCCTCCTCTTGAAATGCCTCATGACTAGGGAATCTAGAAATTAAAACAAAATAAATACTCAGACCTAGCTATAGAAAAGAGACTCATGTATGAAGCTATATAGATGTTTAAAAATATTCAACACCAAGACAATACTAAAGGAGATGATACCATAATAGATGCCCAAATGTATGGGCAGATTTTGTGCATTATGTACCAAGATGGAGTTGTTACTACACTGATATATTTATTGAAGTTTCTAAGTACACTACATAATGAAGACATTTCTCAGAACACCACAAACTTGCTATATAATTCACTAGAGTGTGCTCAAAAAGCACAACATAAGATATAAAAAACTTGTTTGGTATGTAAAAACAAAGAATCCATGGGATGTAGATGTGTGAATTGACATTAAGTTTCAAGATATGAAATTATAAATGTTGTCTTTGATTTTGGCAGCACAGTTACATGATCCCTAGGTCTACATAAGAGGTTATCAGATGACCAATTCTAAGTTATAGCCTAATGACTCTAAGTTTAGAAGACTATGGAAGAGTTGAACCCATTGGAATATTAGAAGATGTTGAGATCAAAGTCATATAATTGAGCTTGCAAGGTGACTTTGAAGTCATTGATATGAAGATAGCAACAACTCATTACTTGTGTTGATTGGCAAAAAATGGACATATGATGGTTAGATGACTATCAATACTATGAAAAATAAATTAGAAGCACATTAGAGAAATAATATTTTAGTCATTTATTTACATAAGGATAACAAACTCTACATCATTCTGGATAAACCAGACTCTCCTTATGTCACACAAAAAAATAATTAGATGAAGGTTAACTATAAGGAAAACACAAAATCTTTGCACACAGCCAAGTGCAATTTCTTGTATGAGCATAGTAAAACCTTAAGTACAGTATTTACTCACTCAATAGTTGAATATATTTGAACAATGGAAGCCCAAAATAGCCGTTATTTAGTTGGTGGAACCTCAGTTTGTCATAGATGATTGTGCATCCATGTTTGTTAAATCCCCTACTCATTAAGAAGTTGATTTTCTCTATCAAGCAGATGATAATATGCAGGATTATATAGAGCAAACCAAATAATGCACCTTGCCTTGGTAAATAGCTTCATCTATAAGTGGAGACTTAGATATGCATTTACTCAATTGGGCTCATGGTGATCATGAACTTCAGCCTTTCAGAATTGTTTTCACCATGGAAAGATAACTTTTGTCATACTATAAAATTGAATACATCATTTATTAATTCATTATATGCCTACAAGTTCATGTGCCTATGATCAATTAGTGGGTCAGTGCCTTGAATTATGCTTTGAAGGGAGTTGTAGTGATACGATGGATAATTAATAGAGATGATCAACTCAATTAGGATGATGCATGTGAACTTATGATTAGTATATTTTAACTATTGTAGGTCATCATAAGTAATTGGCCTTAATTTTATGAAGGTGAGTGCCCTAAAATCCATATCCAAAAATGTGTTAAGGTCTGGACTGAAGAATGTGTGGCACCTAAGTATTGGTTTCATATCTTTCATTATACACTTGCCCATTTAACATCAACTTGGTATATGCATCAAGAACATAGGAGGGAGATAAAGCATTGGTTGTAGGTATAGAACAAATTCATACATAATTTTGTGTTTAAAGATGATAATCCTCTAGTTTAAATGCACTACTAAAAATCAAACATTTCGTATGCCATGGGTGCACAAAAGATTTAAACACCACACCAAAGTCTACTGTGTAGGAGAACGTAGCCTATGATTTAAATATATCATTACAAAGATATAAAGATACCAAGATGGAAGAACAATCTCTTATTCATCCATGTCATAAAATACATAATGAAGAGGGGGAAATTGAAGATTCAGATATTGATGGTGATATCGATCTGATTGATTTGTTTAAACCTGAATGACCAATAGAACCATTAAAGGATCTAGTCATAAAACACATTGAAAGCAAAAAGTTGCACCACATATAGATTCTAGAGTAGGAAGGGAAAAAAAATGTTTTAAAAATATGTTGCTAAGGAAAAGTGAAAGATTTATCAACAACCTATTAAAAATCATGTAGAGAACATCAAAAGTAAGGAGATTCCTAAACTGGCATACATAGGTGACTATTGGATTGAATCTAAAGTTTTAGAAGCTATGTAACTCCTGCAGGATTATCAAGATGTATTTACCATAAAAAATTTAGAATTCATAGGAGTAGATCCATCCCTAGGTGAAATGCATATCGAACTTAAGGAATATGTATGACCCATCAAGAAAAGGCCGTATAAATAGAATCCAAACATGAAGTTAAAAGTCAAGGTTGAACTAGATAAAATGTAAGATGCAGGTATAATCTATCTCATAGAGAAAGTATATTGGGTTAGTCCCATGGTATTGCAACCTAATAAAATATGAGAGATTAGATTATGTGGTGATTATCAAATTTTGAATGATGCATGTGTGAATGATCCATTTCTGATTCCCTTCATAGATGAAGTTTTAGAATCTATCACAGGTCATGAAGTTTACTCTTTCATAGATTGCTTAGGTGGCTATCATCAAATACCATCACATAATAAGATAGAGATAAAAACAACTTTTACCATCTAATGGGGATGCTTTACATACAAGGTAATGCCTTTTGGCCTCAAGAATGCACCTATAGTTTTTTCTAGAGCAGTGGCAATTGCCTTTAAATTTTTTATTCATGACTTGTTGGAATTATATCTAGATGATTGGGTGATCTTTTTTTTGTTTAAATAACACTTGTCCAAGCTATGCCTCATGTTAGAATGTTGTTGAGCTCTACACATTGCCCTAAATTTGAAAAAATGCTTATTTTTCACACCTTTTGGTATCCTAGGAGGTCATATAGTGTACAATAAAGGGATTTTAGTGGACTAGGGAAAAATTGTAGTCATTCTTAGTATGATCCTCCCCGCCCCCACCCCCCCCCAATCAACTCCATGGAAGTGAGATCCTTTCTTGGCCATATAGGGTGCTATCATAAGTTTATCAATGGATATGTAGCCATCTCATCTCTATTAGAATATTTACTATATAAAGGTACAAAGTTTATTTGGACTTTTGAGTGTCAAGCAACTTTCATAGAACTGAAACAAATATTGGTCATTGCACCTGTTCCAATCTTTCTAGATTGGAGTAATCCCTTTCATGTGTACATTTATGATTATGGTATCACAGTCGGTGTAGTACTTGTATATCTAGGTGAAGGTGGTTAGACCACCCCATTCATTTTGTAAGTCAAAATTTATCTAATGCAAAAAAATATTACATGACAATTGAAAGGGAAGCAATGGATATAGTGTTCATACTACATAAGTTCCAAAATTATCTTCTTATGACACCATTTGAAGTTTTCAAAGATCATCAACCTCTGTGTTATCTAGTTAATAATCCTATGATTGAAAGACACATTTCAAGATGGTTGGTGCTCTTTCAATAATTTCAGTTTCGTATCAATGTCAAAATAGGCACATAAATTATTGGGCCAAATCATCTCAGTTGTATCACAAATGGGGAAGAACCATAAGAACTATAGGAATATTTTCCTGATGCTCATCTATTTTGAGTTTTTATGATACTTGAGAATTTTGAGGTAATTGCTAATTTCCTAGACTAAAGAGTATTCCATGCACACTACCAAGAAAAGGATAAGAAGTAGTTTGTCACCAGAGCCTTCCCATATACTATTATAAATGGGATCTTGTATAATCTAGGGAAAGATGAAGTATTATGTAGGGTAGTTATGGAACATGAATGACCACAACTCTTACAGGAAGCACACCAAGGAATAACAAGTGGTCATTTTGCCAAAGAAGCTACTGTAAGGAAATTGTTATATTGTGGGTTATGGAGGCCAAACCCTTTTTAGGATGCATATAGAGTAGCAAATTATTTTGACATATGTCAACAAATGGGTAAGCCACTCTAGAAAGATGAAATGCCCTTGTAGCCTTTGTTAGCTGAATAACCTTTTGAATAATGGGGCATCAATTTTATAGGATTGATCAATCCTCTAATTAGACATAATAAAACATGGTATATTATCACTATGATAGATTACTTTACCAAATGGTTTGAAGCTACTGCAATACCCAACTATGGCATGAAGGATGTAGTAATTTTCCTTTACAAGAATATCATCATAAGGTTTGTATGCCCCATCAAGCTCATCAACGATCGATGGACACATTTCCTGAACAACACTATCAAAGATCTTACTAAAGAGTTCATGATTTCCCATCACAAAAGTACTATGTATAATCTACAAGCTAATGACCAAGCTGAGGCTTATAATAAAGTGTTGGCCAAGATGTTGAAAAAGATATGTGATGTTAAGAGGGATGATTGAGAAGATCACCTTCTTGTGATTCTTTGGGCTTATCAAACACACTATAAGAGGGATACATGTTTTACTCCATTTCAATTAGTCTATGGTCTTGAAATAGTAATGTTGATAGAATACTTGGCACCCAGTCTATGCATTACAATGGTCATGTGACTAGGGGATCGCGAGTCTCTCATAAACAAGCTTCTCAAACTGAATAGGATGGATGAGTATTGATGTAGAACATCTTTAATGTAGGAAGTTCATAAGTAGAGCCAAAAGTCATGGCATGATAGGAAATTGTAACATAAGGAATTTCAAAAACATCAACTAGTTTTGTTATATGGTATTTACTTCATAGAATTCCTAGGTAAATTATAGATCAAGTGGAAAGGACCTTACATTATACATGACATATTACAGTAAAGAACTATTATTTTGAGAGATCTACAAGGAACCATTTTGCTAGGGTAGGGGAATGGTTTTAGGATTAAACCCTACCACCAATAGTCTTAATTGGTCTATTTATACCAAATGAGTTGGTGCTAAGTAGCACCAAATAGATTAGGATTTCCCATTTCTATATGTTTTCTTATGTGTTTCTTTTTGTTTGTGTGTGTGTTTGTAGATGATTTCTTTAATAGATTTTGGAACCAGGATAACAAGTATAGCGTGCACCAACAATGCACTAAATAAATTAGGTGCACTATTATTGATGTTAGCAGGAGAAAGAGTAATTAATTAAGTCTAGGAAATATATGGTCAAGTCACATTAGCCAAGATCTCAATTTTATAACAGTCATCCATAAGCACTTAATCCCATATCTAATGTTTTATTGATCTAATCTTCACCAAATTAGTGGTCGATCAACATCATCCATTCTTACTCCAGTATGGAAAAAAAGAATATAATAATATATCTTGATACATGTGCCAATGACTAACTACCTTAATTTCTAGATCAGATAAGATTTCACACATCAACATTCACATGATATCGAAGAGACAACTCAACATAGTATTTATTTAGAAACCAATAGTATGAAATATATATAGGTACCAGGTTATGAACCAAGTCTGCATTTCATTCTTGTAAATATTTTACAAGCTAAAGCTTTAGAGCTAAGCAAATGTCTACTTCATAGAAAGCACTATTTTTTTCAATTTTAGTATTCAGATATCATGGATCATTTGTAGCTCATGAGGAATTTAATAGATTCTTAGAAAGAAGAAATGGGAGTCTACCTTACACTTAAACAAACAAAAATACACTAACTAGAGACATTTTATTACCTCCGAGTAGTAGAGAAAAAACTCTTCTGACCAAATCTAGTCGATGCTAAAAAACCACTTGAGATTTCAACCCCACATTGATTCTAAAACATAGATGTCAAGCGCCTACTTCACATGCCCATCTTCGATAACTTGGGGGATATTGTAAAAATCTTATTTGGTTGATATAATGATGGTAACATTTATATTTTCCCTGACAGCACTATAGTCATCAACATCAAAGCAATGTACTGAGCTTTGGGCATGTCTGTGTAGGGGGATTTTTTTGCTCTATACAAGACAAGATTGTCACATATCCTTCAAGAGGTAAAATAATTATATGTTCAGGGGTCTATATGAATCCCAATTGAATAAATCTAAGATAAACCAATATGTATCTTGGTTGAGTACATCACATGAAGATTTTAGTAGACCACCAAGTCTATGAATCAAATTCCTAAAGGCGTGGTAGACATTGCACATTGCATGATCCACCACAATGAGTAGTTTAATTGGCCTAGACATTTTGTATAGGAACTACTTACAAACATTGATAAGTGACACATCAATTTCAAGTAGACCTTCTAGTACTAGTTTCACATCTTTCTATTATTTTTCACCTAATGGAAGTCCCCTAAAGGAGAGGTGCACCCTCACACCGACTACTAACTAGCACAACAATTCCTCAATCTAATATGGATACGTAAGCATGGTACCTTAACACATGAGGGAAAATTCAAGATGCAATGGGAGGAGTGTTTAAAGCTAATTATTACACATCCACAGGTGTTGTTGGATGTCATGAAGTACCTGGGACAACATGTTATTATCACCTTGTTCTCAAAAGGTGTTTTCATCCATATTCACAAGCTTCCTAGGTCACCATTTGTACCCCTCCCATACTTTTTTACCATGACCATAGCACAAAATGAAGTTTCTAAACAAAAAGCAACATGCAACACCACTCCAAGCCATACCACTAGGCACAACAGTCCATTCAGTGTAAAAAAAATTAAAATCCATAACCTCACAACAACAAAAAAGGAAAGCACAAGCTCTCCACCAAATAATAACCACCATCACCTCCATTAAATCACAAGATGAGGAGAACCGTAAATTAATTAGATGACCCCAAAGTAACCCAGATCACAAACTCCTACAACTTACCTCAAATGGAAATAAATAAACAAGAGGTTTACCAGGTGATGGTCGTAGATATGGCAAGTGACTTCTATGATAGGGAGGAGGAGAAGGATTTCTTCTTCTAGAAGACAATGCACATGATCCAAGTGTGTAAGAAAATCCCTTTGATTCTTTGGGTGGAACTATGACCATGCCCTACATCTATTATTTTCAATATTGTATACAAAGAAGCTAAACAAATGCAAAGAAGGGTAAATTCTTACAACACCAACCTTATACCAATTTTACAGTCATCAACATCTTTGTGTTGCTATCAAAAATTCCACAAGAGTCTCTGTTGGATGGTGGATCTTGATCTTATTTAATGCCTGGTTCTTGATAGGGGGGTGTGGGGGGCCAAACCCCCCCCCCCCCCCCCCATTATGGTCACTATGGGGATCTAGGGGGGCATAAACCTATTTGGAAGCTCCCTAGTAGAGGCTTGGGGGAAACACCCCTGAGGTAATGTTTTTTTTTAAAATGCACTATAAAATATTGTAATTTCATAGTAAATCTAGACTATTCACTATTAGGTTGTAGATCTAACAGAAGAAATTATTTTCATGCATTTTTGCCCTATATGTAACCCTCTTTTTGATATGAAGGAATTATAATTATGGTGGCACATTGTATGTGAGTAAAGAAGATATTGTAGTGGTTGTATTTTAGGTTTTTTCATTTATTTGTTGGATTAAATAATAAGTACTAGTTGTTTCTATGTGGATGTAGCCCATATTAGGTGAATCACGTTAAATTTGTGTCTCTATTATGTTGTGTTTTTTGCATTTTATTTCTATCTTTAATTCATTAATGTTGCTTTGTGTTCTAGATTCCTAATAATCTAAAGTGGATAGACCTAAAACTTGATAAGAGGCTAGGGTTTCTCCTATCCTGGAAGAACACACATTTAGTAGGACATCCATGATGAAAGAATTGTAATCTTCTCCTTCTTTGAATTCACCACCACCCAAACATAGGTTGGTTAATTTGGGGTGAAATAAAGCATCTATATCAAGCTCGATGGTCTATTCAAGTGATTCACCACCTTTAGAACAAACCCTAGAGGATGAAGAGCTCATTCCATAATAACCTATATTTGAAGAACAATAGGCTTCATGGGAAGAAGTATCCCACATAGTCAAATGATGAGTGCATCAAGAAGAAAATAAGCACCATAAGGAGTAATCCCAAAAATAAGCTCATGAAACCAGTCATCAAGCTGAAAAATATGAAACCATGAAAATGGCCCAAGATATAGAGGTTGATCGATAAAAAGCTCTCGAGGTGGCCAAGAAGGTGCAAGAGGTTGTCGAAGTAATAAAGCAAGCATAAGAGGTACATCAAAAGAATATGGATGAAGAGAAGAGGAATACAAAGGTTAAACTTGCTACCAAGGCCAAGGCAAAAGAAGATAAATAAAAATAGGTTGTAGTAGTATAGGCAAAAAAGGCTCTAGAGGATGCTACTCTCACACTTCAATAAGCTAAATAAGTTACAATAAAGAAGAAAGAACATGAAGATGAAGCCCTGCACAAACAATAGGATCAAACACAAGAATAAAAAACAAGTGTAGCCAAAGTCCAAGCTGAACTATCAACACAAGCACATGCTAAGTCCAAACAAGATAAGGCTACTATGCTTGAGGAATAGAAGAAGGAAGAAGAGCATGCACAAAAGCTATTGGAGGAGGAATAAGAGAAAAAGAAAGATACAAAGGATGAGCTCATAAAATTTAGTGGAAGAATCTAAAATAAAATAGGATAAAGATGTTTCATAGTAACTCAAGACTACATCAAATGCTATGATGTAGTAATAATAAGTCCCTATACAATAACTAGCAGGATCAAAGTAGCTAGGGTAAGAATAAGAAACATTTGTAGCTATAACAAGTGAGCAATAATCAAATTTTCCTTTGGGAGGAGTTTGGATATGGGATGTTCCAATGTTAGTGCTCATCACACCACCTTATCACTTCCACTTGAGACCATGCCATGCCCCAATCCTTTAGCTACCACGAGAACATTGGCAACATTCCCACTCTAATAAGAAACATCTTTAGATGTTTCCAGATTACCATTAAATAATTAGTTAAAAGGTGTTGCATCATTCCAAGAGTCCATTATATATAAGGCCATATCTCTAAAGCAGGAGATTGATCAATCCAAGGTTGAGAACATCAAGTTGAAGGATCAACTTCACAAAGTTATCAAGCTTATCCATGACACTTGTCCTGAGTTAGTCACTCGAGAAATTGGGGACCATGTATTGTCCAACCAATGCAGACTCAATACACTTATCTCTAAGTTAACAAAGGATTGGTGTGCAACATAGAAACTCTGCATAGTCAAAACATTAGGTCAAGATGTTAAGATTGAGTTTGCCACTCTCATCACTCTACTAGAGGAGTACCAAGAAATTTTTGATGTTATCACACTTAAATCTCAATAAGTTATACGTAGCTTTATGGATCATAAACAACAATTGGGTACCTCTTTAGCCAGTTCTAGTGCAAAATTTACAAAGGCAGTCACCACCAAAGCAACCATATCCAACCATACTACAACTAGGGAGGATAAAGATGGAGTATTCCAAGAATCGCTCAATGTTAGGGATAATATGCATGATAATATTTTGAATTAGTAGAGTCAGATTTTGTGTAGTTATTTCACTAGCCTCCAAGCTCAATGACACACATATAAAATAAATTAGTTGAGTGGAGAGATTCAGACAAGGGTTTTGAACACCAAGGCAACCTTGAGCATAATGGATGATTTAGATATTAAGTGGATCATCAATTTCCATGCTCTATTTTACACCCTACTATGGTTGATATAAAAAGTGATGTTGGACTAGAATGCCTACAAAATGGATCTAACTCCTTTCACCAACGTAATTTCCCTAATTATCAACACACTTACATATAAGCCACCTTTAGAGCTCCAGTAGATCATTACTTGGTTCAAGGCTACATATTCCTAGTTTAGGGATTCTTCTGGTCAAACATTATCTACATCCATGCTACCATAGTCAAGTTAAGTACTACATAGAGTATAAATTTTGAAAATTTTGTATAACATTTTGTATTGGGGATGACTTCATAAGACAAGTAGGACCAGGTTGGTTGAAAACCCATAAAGGGAAGCCACTTAGTTACGAAATCCTATTAAAAATCCATAAAGGGTGTAGGTTGGTATGCTGCTTATTTGAAAACCCGAAAGGGTGGCTAAGTATTGCACAAGAGGTGAAAGATGGAAATGGTGCCTTGAGTGATTACTATGAATCTAACTAGTCTAACCATTTCTTTAACCTATAGTCACTTGTGCATTCTAAGAGATCTTGTTATGTTATCTCAAGATGAAACAACATTTTAAGTCCAAGAAAGTGTTGGTAGAAGAACACAAATTATAAATTTATGCAAGATATTTATCCGATATTTGTGCATTATGCACTCATTTTATCATTGTATAAGTATATTTTATCCTATCTTCATGACTTTTAATAGGCTAGAATATGAATATACTCCACTTTTGGTGCCAAGTACAAGAAGAAGATGAATAGTCATAAAATGGAAACATTTATATATACTTTTGTATGTAATAAGAAGAGGGTTCCAATTTTTAAGAGATCAATAGATATTTTCTGGTTATGGTTACCTATGTAATTTCTTATTATGTTCCTTGTGTGCATTTTGATATGTAATGTTTTGGTTACTTTTTGTCTAACTAATCAGAATGCATTATTTTAGTCTATGCAATACTAGTTGTTCTTAATTCCTCAATAACGTAGGATAATTAATACTTATGTTTTTTCATCCAAATTTCTATCTTTATATAATAAACTATTCTGTGCACATGAAGTATATCACAACTATCCTTGTCCTTAGCATGTTTTGATGATTTAGGAACCTTTGCTAACAATTTTCTATTTTGATCATTTAATTTTTACACATATTATTGGTTAATGATAATTGTTACTTCATATGGGGTTAAAAACATTCACATATTCTCTAAGTTAGGTGCTTCATCATTATGTATATTTTACATTTACATGTGATATTTATTATTTACTTGTTTCATTTACATTTAATTACATATCAATTTAAAATTATGTTGTAAGTGGACTTGTGATGAATTTCATGGACATGTAAATATTATAAGTTATACTTGATCATAGTTGTTAGGAGGTTTAGTGATGCAGGAGCAATTTACTATTTACTTGTGTTTCTACGCTAAATTCGATTTCTACATTCAAAAGAGAGAAATGAGAAACTAAGAGATGGTCTAGGGTTAGAAGATACCCGGATGTAGTCGTGCGCACCGAAATCAGACATTGGAAAGTACTCCTCTTTGGCTGTGGAGGAATGACACCTGCAAAGAAAAAGAGACTAAAACATGAAAAACATTAGATGAAGATATGGTGGGCTATCAAAAAAAAGCTTGATCCCTGAAGTATGAAGACTTCCTTAAGGGATATCAACCCACTAATTAAAAATAGAATATTTGATGGAAGTAGAAATAATGAAAGACAGAATGAAAGAAATAAAAGATAAAAAGTAGAATGCGTACCTAATATGCAGCAAACTACTCTGCACAATCGCCGGTGTCGGTCTCTATGCTAGCGTCGGTCAAGGAAGGGTGCCGACGTCAGTTAAAGTGCCGGCGTCGGTAGGGGTAATGACCGGCGTCGGTCAGGGCAATAATTTTTGGACGGGGTCTGGTCGGGTCTGGACAGGGTTTTAGGATTGCAGAATGGTCTGAAGTTTTTGTCTGAGGGTTAGGGAGCTGGTTTGGGAGTCATAGGGATTGTTTGGGGGTTTGTGCAGGGATCTGGGCAGAGTTACAGACTGTATATTCTAGACAGGGTGGATAGAGGTGATACGGGAGGAAGTCAGGTCGGGTTTGTGGTCTAAATCTAGATCTAGGTAATGATATTAAATAAAAACAATAATGAGAGAGCCAAATAAAAACACAGAACAAATGCTTACCTGTTACACGCTGAAGATATAATAGGATCCATGATTGATGTTGTCGGTGTGTTACAGAAGTTCGATGTAGCAGACCTCCAGCAAGATGATTGAAGTAGAATACCTGTACCAGAGAGAGAGAATATGAGAGATTTGATTGCAGATTGATTGAATGCAAAAGTTGGCTGATCGTTCGAATGAAAAGAAATGTTGATTGTTTGAGTGAATTGAGAAATGCTGATTGTTACGAAGGAAGGTCCGATAACCGATCAAGAAATGGATTGGCAACCGAATGATGAATAACAGATAACGGATCCTACATTCGGGTCGAGAACATAGTGTTAAGGATAACCAATGCCAATAGGATCGCCGACGTCGGCTGAATAGTGATTGATGTCGGTGACGTCAGCCGAGTAGTGACCGACGTCGGCAGATGCAGAATGGGGGCAGAGGCTAATTTTAGCTCTCTGCTCATTTTTACATGCTGCCAGGGTCAAGGCTCATGGGAAAATGGTCGACAGGGGTTAAATAGGTGTGGGAGAATAAAATGGAGGTTAAGGGGAGGACGACAAGGGTTAGACACAATTTCGGTGTCTACAACTTGTTTCATTAAAATTTAATTAAATATCAATTTGCAATTGGGATTTAAGTGGACTTGTGATCAATTTTATGGACGTAAATATTGTAAGTTGTACTTGATCATAGTTGTTAGGAGGTTTAGTGATGTAGGATCAATTTAATCTTTACTTACTTCATTTACATTTAATTAAATGTCAATTTTTAATTGTGATGTAAGTGGACTTGTGATCAATTTTAAGGATGTAAATATTATAAGTTTTACTTGATCTTAGTTCTTAGGAGGTCTAGTAATGATGCAGAAGCATCCTTTTAACATGTAATAAGGTCCTTGCTTAAGTGTCTTAGAGGTCCTATAGGTTTCATTTACTCAATAAGAAGCCTCACTTGGCCTTCAAAGAGTGAAAAATTGATCCTAGATGGTACTCTAGTGTTTTACCACCAAAAGTTCAATTTGAATTTTCAAATGTAAGGTTGTGGATAAATTGTAATGTGTTGTAAATTATTAAGAGTCTAATAGGTTTATAATGGTCTTCTACGTGTCTATAAAGGGTTCTAAATATCTTAAATATTATAGTTGTCTATAGGGTCTTGAAGATAATAGTTATGCATAGGGTTTAAATAGTTTGTTAGTCAATTTACTAAATAAAACCTAACCGAATAAAGAAGAATCTGAAATAAGTTTATCAAATTATTTAGTTGGGTTGTAATGAATATATAGACATAATTACTAACTAAGGGGAGATGTACAAGGATGAATTTAAGCTTAATAAGGACAAGAATCGTCATTAACAGGGTTAGAGAGTGATGCACAGTTTGCTAGTTCATAACAGGGTCTGTAATGTAAGTTTTCTTGTTATTAAAAGACATACTGATTGAATCTTGTTTAATTATGTTTTTCATTACATGAATGAAGGTGATTTATCCATATATATATTGGGTTTGTGCTTGCATTGAATTTATTTCATTAAAAACCTTGTATACCTTATTTTTTGTGTATACAGTCTCTATAGCTATTTAAACTCATATAAATTCATGCATTAGTAGAAATTGAGGACTATAATAGTTAAAGGCATATACTAAGAATCTATTATATGTGTTATATTGATCCAAAATGTGTGAAGATTCATGAATCATTGTTTATAAGCTCTTAGTTTTTAAGAAGACTAAGAATCCTTAGTTTTAGGGTTGAAAAGATAAAAAGGTCAATATAATCAATTTAACCCTAAAAAATTAGCTAAAATTGGTGGATAGATAGCTAAAGGATTTTAGAGAAGGTTAAAGGTGGTTTTAAGTTAAATGAGAATGTACAATAGCATTTATAACTGACTGAGTTTATGAAAACCCTGATATTTTAGGGTTCTTGACAATGAGAAGAGAATTTTACCTCAAAATTTTCAAATTTAAGCCTAGAAAGGTGAAGTAAAGTTTAGAACACATTTTTTATGCCTGTACAGACTTCCTAGGGGAATTATTTACATTTTAAAAGGAGTATTTTGTGTTTTGACCTATTAGTAGCCATTAGGTCTACTAAGTGTAAAATAAGGTTTCATGTATAAAAAGACCTTTATTTTTATTTGTAACCAATGAGAAACCCTCAATTTTGGTATGTAGCTTTTAGGTTGATTAATTAAAGTATTCAAAATGGTTTCAATACCCAAAACATCTTTTAGCTTCTATTATTGAAGAATGAGTTTCAGACTACCTTTAGGTGTCTATTTTCTAAGACAATCAAGTATGAATTAGGGTGAGATTTCTTGTTAATGATGTAAAACAATTATTTGGAGTATTTATTACCTTTTTTTATTATTTAATAACCTTGAGAAAGCAGATTTGAGGGTGTTTAAATGTGGATTTAGTATTTTGACTTATTGAGTGATCTATTATGCCTAGAAGCCTAAAATAAGGTTTTAGAGTTTTGGACCTAATCTCTTAAAAAATCAACAATTCAAATTAATTTCTTACTTATTTAAAATAAATACTATAATCTTCCATACTTACCAAAACCATATATATTGATAAGATATTTTAAAATTAAAAATAGTCATCTATACAAAGAAGAGCATTTGTAAAAAATGGAGTTAAGAAAAACTTTCTTCTATAGATTAAAGTATACAACATTAAAGTATTATGGAAAAGTTTGACTCATCATTTTTTAGTTTATGATTAATTTATAAAAGAAAAGATTCCCCTTGACAGTTTGGAATCTTTTAGTGATAGTCTAACTGAAAATTCATAAGAAACTCATTGAAAATTAGACTTAGAAAGAGTGTGTTTAAAGTGAAAGAGTAAGAAGTACCAGAGGTCATCAAATGATGTAGGATTATCATCCATCAGGATGTATATAGTGTGTTTTTGGTAATAAATAGCCTATCATGTATTCAAGTTTTTTTTAATACATATACACCTTACCTTTCATGTTTCATGAAGTTCAAAGCTTTAGACAAGCTGTTTGATCCTCCACCAACTTTGATCATGCATTATAGCATAATCGTGAGGGATAGAGATGATCCATCAGCTCCTACACATGAATACATGAGTCCTATAAGAAATTTTATGAGTTTATATAACTTGAGATAGATGAGATGAAATAATGACATTTCTCATGTGGCGAAATCTTTTAGAATGATCCAAAAGTTGGTTAGTGAGGGTTGTATATTGTGACTCATTATCCCAATTGATGAACCATTTATGCATAGATGTCCAGATGGATATTGTAAGGCTATAAAAACATTATTTTATCTTGGTTGGGACCCAAGAGTGAAGTTTTTATTTGATTACATGCATCCCTTAAGAGAATCCACTCGTTCTTGAGTGTGCATAATGAGTGAACTTATGTTGTGTTTTGAAAGAGAATTATGAGGTATAGAGATGAGACAGTAGCTCCTACACATGAATGTACTAGTATAATAAGAAATCCTAAGAGGATTTTATCTAACTAAAGATGGACAAGACGTGAAATGAGGTTTATCTCATGACCAAATATCTTAGAACAAGCCAAATGTTAGTCAATGAGAGTTATATACTGTGACTCGTTAGCCTAATATATGAACCATATACATAAACACATCTGAATGGGAATTTTAAGGCTATAATAGCCATTATATGATCTCAATCGCACCCTAGGATCAAAGGTTTTAGTTGATCAGATGCACCCTTAAGAGATTCCACTTGTCTCTGAGTGTGCAAAATGAGTGAACTTCCATTGTGCATTGCTAGAAAACCGTGAGGGATAGATATGCGTTGTTAGCTCCTCCACATGCATGGATGAGTCCTATAAGAAAGTAAAGGATGATTTTATCTAACTCGATATGGATGAAATGTGGCAATGATGTTTTTCTCATGGCCAAATCTTTTAAAACTAGCCAAAGGTTGGTCAGTGGGGCCTATATACTATGACTCGTTAGCCCAATCAATGAACCATCTATGTAGACACATATGGATAGAAATTTTAAGGATAGAATAAATATTTTAAAATTTTGGTTTGGCCTAGGAGTGAAGGTTTTAGTTGGTTAGATGCATCCCTTAAGAGAATCCACTCATCCCTAAGTGTGAAAAATGAACAAACTTCTGTCACATGTTGCAGAAGAACCATGAGGGCTATAAATCATCCATCATATCCTACACATACATATATGAGTAATATATGAAATATAAAGATTATTTTATCTAACTCAATATGGATGAGACATGATATTGAGGTTTCTCTCACAGCCAAATCTCTCAAAATGGGCTAAAAATTGGTCAGTGGGGGCCATATATTCTGACCCATTAACCCAATTGATGAACTATCTATGTAGACACATCTAGATGGGAATTTTAAGAATAGAATAGACATTTTACAATCTCATTCAATCCCTAAGAGTGAATGTTATAGTTGATTAGATTCATCCCTTAAGAGAATCCACTCATCCCTGAGTGTGAAAAATGAGCAAACTTCCATCGTACGTTACAATATAACCATGAGGGATAAATATGAACCATCAAATCTTACGGTGTAAAGATGCATCTTATAAGAAATATTAATAGGATTTTATCTAACTCATGATAGACAAGATGTAGAAATGAGGTTTCTCTCATGTCCAAATCTCTTAGAATAGGTCAAAATTTGGTTAATTAGAGATGTATATTCTGACTCATTAGCGCAATCAACAAACCATCTATGCAAACACATCTAGATGAGAATTTTAAGGAAAAAATGGCCATTTTATGGTCTCGATTGGGCCCTATGAGTGAAGGTTGAAATTGATTAGATGCATCCCTTAAGGGAATCCACTCATCCTTGAGTGTACTAAATGAGTAAACTTTCATCGCATGTTGCAGGAGAATTGTGAGGGCTGGAGACAAACCATTAGCTCCTAAACATGTAAAGATGAGTCCTCTAAGAACTTACATGAGGATTTTATCTAAATTAATATGGATGAGATGTGGAAATGAGGTTTATTTCACATCTAAATCTCTCAATAAGCCAAAAATTAGTTAATGGGGGCCAAATATTATGACTCGTTAGCCCAATCGATAAATTGTCTATGAAAACATGTTCAAATGGGTGGTTTAAGGCTATAATGACCATTTTATAGTCTCTATCAAGCCCCAAGAATGAAGTTTGTAGTTGATTAGATGCATCCCTTAAGAGAATCCACTCATCTCTAAGTGTGAAAAATGAGCAAACTTCCATCACACATTGCAGGAGAACCATGAGGGTTAGAGATGAACCATCAACTCATACACATGCATAGATGAGTCATATAATAAATATTAGGAGGGGTTTTATGTAAATAAATATGGATGAAATGTGTAAATGAGGTTTTTATTGCATCTAAATCTCTTAGAATGGGAAAAAGTTGGTCATGGGTCATATATTTTAACTCATTAGCCTAATTGATGAACTGTCTACACAAACACATCCAAATGGGCATTTTAAAGCTATAACAATCATTATTTGGTCTTGATAGGGCCCCAAGAGTGAAGGTTGTATTTGATTATATGCATCCCTTAAGAGAATCCACTCATCCCTAAGTGTGCAAAATGAATAAACTTACATAACGTATTATAGGATAATCGTGAGGGAGAGAGATGAGACATAAGCTCCTACACGTGCATGGATAAGTTATCTAAGAGATTCTAGGAGGATTATCTCTAACTCAAGACCATAATCAAGACATAGATAAATTTTTTTCATGTTTTCTTGAAAGGACAAACAAAGAGAAGGTGAAAACTTGTTTGTTTAAGGTAGATAACATTAATATGAATTATTTTTTGGCTTCTCTTGATTTCAAGAAGATAATATTATCTAATCATGGCACCAACCATGTGAAGGTGGAAGCTCATCTAGTGCCACTAACCTACATTAAAATTGTTAATAAAAAATTAAAATATAAATAAATACATAATGATAAACAATTGAAAATGAAATACATTAAATCAAATAACTTTACTATATTAATTTGAAATACTAGATAAAATCACCAATTCAATATAACATATCTTCAATATCATCTCTATTTCAAGTGTTTCAATAATTGCTTCATGGTCCAATTCACACAGTTTCCACAAAGGTCTATTGTGAGGCTTTCCATGATATTTGATCATTTGAATAGTTATAGCAATAACCAGATTTGAATAATGAAGCACTACCCTTTGTGTTTCAAAGTCCTAAAATAATAATTGTTTTATTTTTTATGATAGTATCTATGAAGCTAGGTTCTTGTAACCACTACGGATCTAGTGGGATGAATTATCTCTTCTCTATCCATAACCTTTGTGGTTAATTTTTTTTGGCTTCTACACGACACAAGTAGTAGTCTATTCCTTCATCATTATCCTCAAGTGCAATGACTACAAAAACATTCCTTTCATTTAAAGTATAATCAAATTGTAATTACATATAGGAAAAAAAAAGTTATCACTACCATATTACTAAAGTTGTATATTTAATTAAAGAATACTTTGTACCTAGTTATACAAGATCTAAGATGTGGTTAAAGTCAATTGATGATGCCATTTCATGATCTATCAATTGTTGGAGTGAATGGCTACTCTCTATAGTATACATGGGTTTACAATACCATTCATCAACCCATTATTTTGAATCACATTCATTCCAATTAATTTCCATACATGCAGAATAAAAAACATGCCATATTCCTAGTATAAATAATCTACAAACTTAAATATGAGCTTTGAATGGAATGGAAAAAACTTGATCCAAGTACTATACTACAATATTCATACATTGCCTTCTGTTGTTCCTCCATTAACCAAAAGAATCTTCACACATGAGAATGCTTATCTAATCCATGACAAATATTTTCATTACACAAAGTCACAATACTTGCAGCATCAATCAAATTACCACCATCCTTGTCTTTCCCTACTCTTTTTTAAGGGATCTTTTTACACATTCACTTACACCATCATGTTTCCCTTTTCCATGCCCAACCTCAAATAAGCTCTAAAATTTTTGGATGTCATTCTTCTTATGCATTCTACTTAGCCATTAAAACATTTGAGAATTCTTCAACTACCCTATATAATTATTTGGCCAAATATAGTTTGTATCAAACATTATTTCTCTTATATTCATATTTATATAAAATATCTCAAAATAACCCTAGACAAACTCTCAAGAATGTGATTTTTCATCATTCATATAGAAGTGGTACTCCCTCAAAAAAAAAAATTTGTCATTCATGTTATTAGGTGTATGTCTGATTGTAATATGAACAAAGATTCTAACTTGAATTGAATTATAATATCGGGATTGAACCTCATTTTATGGTTGTAGTGTGTAGTTCTCAACAAGGTCCACAACTAAAACAATGGTGCCAAATGGGAAGTTACTCTTACATACCTTGAATTGCTTATCTAACCATTTTTATTTATGTGTATGTATTGCATATTGGTAGATAATATTCTTCTTGAATTCAAACATGAAATAAAATACATAAACTTTGTCATAACCAATTCACATCTTGATGATCTTTTCCATGTTTTAACACATACTTTATAGATTTGTACTTCTTATAATCAACTAGTTAATTTGTAAATTCATGTGAAATTTCTTCATGTATACAAATTGTCAAATTTGACAAGCCACCACAACTATTACATGTTCCATCTAAACATTGTTTGATAAAAAAAAAAGTCCCTCAGGGCTTTGATAGAAAAGACTTTGGATTAATTCTCTTGATGTTTTGGGTGGGGAAGACAGCATAGGTTCCTAAAAAATCTTATTAGTATCTAAAGTATAATGTATATGAAAAAAACATCGAAATTCATAACAAATTCAACATGTACTCTATAACAACATGTGGTGCGTGCTTGGTTGATTTTGACATAAAAATGCTTTCACATATCAAATGACCTTTGGCTACTTATCAATTAGCCATTAAATTTTTCAATAGACTTTTTATAAAATTCTATTTGGGTCATGTCTAATAAATGTATTGCATGTGGCTCACAGTTTTTTTAGCCTTTTCTTATTTTAACATCTTTTACATTAAATGAGACCCTTGTGTTGTCATGAAAAAAAAATTAAATCAAATTTCTTATTCCTTCAAATAATACCTTATCTTTTCATGGGAATCTACCACTAAATGTCCAACAACCATGAGTGAAGGGTCATCAAGCCTTGTTCTTATTTTTATGGAATTTATTAGATTTTTTCTATTTAAGTTTAAGGATTTACTTATTTAACTAAGAATTTGAACTTTAGATGTTGACTTACTCACTATAGATTCTATATGCAATGGAAAATACAGTAGATCTATAAATCAATCCTAACTCAAAAAAGATAAATCCTACTTACATTTATGATTAGGAATACATTAGATAATTAGGGTCATGACCAAGATGGATCTATTAGACCTAGACAAGGGATATCTTACGACAATAACTTTAGTAGGGAGAGTTCTAAAGCCTCCAATCAAGAAAAACTACGTAATAACCCTAACTGGTCTTGTGTTTTCATATTTACTAAAGCAAACTCTAATCTAGTGCTTACCAAATCTTATAAAGCAAAGTTGGGTTAATAAATATAAAAAGTAAAAATGTATAGAATACATATACTCACATCAATATATACATAATTCTATTGCATAAAAGAGAAGTGTAAATGCATATCTATATACTCTTACAAAGGAGAAACAAATTTAGGAATACTTACCTTTTCAGATGAACCTATCGAGCCTCAATATCTCCCTTGGATAAGGTGATTTTCAAGAGGTTGTTGTGGTATGTAAGGATGACAAGGATAAATCAAATCTAGGCTACACAACCTATCAATGCATCCAAAGGACTTCTCCACAAGACAAGATCCATATCTCCAAAGAAAGTATGAAACCATAAGCTTGCTCCTCAAGTAAAATGGTGGATAAGCAGATGTGTAATATATCTTACTTCTTATTCTCTTCTATTATAAATGATGAAATGAATGTGTTTATATAGGCATATCTAACCCTAATGCCTTCCAAACATTTAAGCTGACAAGGTTGCCTTAGTCGACCTAGTATCATAGTTAACAAAAATAAATTAAGTCATGGATTAGGTTAGATAGGGATCAACCTAGACCCTAATAAGTTTTATCGATAAGAGTAAAATGTTGATGGGGCTGATTATGTAATGTAAACCATTAAAAAGAGGTTTTAGGTTAGCTAAGGGCTAATGAATGTGGTAAATGATTAGAGGAGGGTGAAAAATACGAGAAATTCTTAGGAGAATGGTTTTAGGAGATAGGTTTATAGATAACAAGTGGAAAAAATGGATAATAATATTTTGAAACACCAATGGTCTACCCACCCCTTTCTTGGTGAACCCCTTAAGGCTTTCATTCAAAGAGATTGAGATTTGATGGATTCTTAAAAGATAGAAAGCATTAGTAATTGATAAAGTTTGAAAATATTACATGTATACATATGGCCCACTCAAATCTCATCACATGTATGTAGGTGTAACATAGGATGGTGTTTTGAGAAAAAGAACATAGGGACACATAATGTTGAAGTTAAATAAAGTGTAGTAAGGAGAAAATAAGATAAATGAAAGGATATAATTGAAAAACACATACCTTTACTTACCTTAGTGTTGTAAATAAAGAAGATGTGAGAATTGTGAAGGTGTCTAATGTGAGGAACATTAAGCAAACCTATAGAGATTAGTGAAAAAGAGCAAAAAATCAAAAACAATTCAATATGGATATATAATAGTTGAAAAGATTCTCTATGACATCAATATTCTATAACATTTTACAGTTTGAAAAAAGAGGTAGTAGAGACAAAGATATGAGTAAAATAAGAAATCTGATGGTAAATATTTCAAGGGTAAATAATTTTGAATAGTAACTATAAATAGGGTGAAAAAGAATTTATTCGATATTTTTATTATTCTAAGAAAATAGAGATCTGATAAACCTAGTGAGAGACCAGAGAGCTAGGATGGTGAGAAGATGACAATTTAGATGGGGAGGGCACATAGCAGCCATAACGAGTGCAAGACAAGTGAGCAACTAAAAATTTAAATTTTTTGAGTATTTTTATTTGAAATCGAGTGATTTATATAAATATAATTGTTAGGTAAAATATAAACACTAAAATAAACCCTAAAAAATTTGTAGGGACTCTAGGGGTCAAATAGGGTATTGGGTAGGAAGGGGCCAAACCAATAAATGCCTAAGGCATTTATGGTAATTAATAAAAAGTCATCATAATGGATGACTAAGGTTGACTAGGTCGACTTAGTCTATAAAAGATAAGAAAAAATAGTAGGCCAAATTAGTAACCATTGGTCGAATTAGTTGGTTAACGAAGAGTGATGACTTAATACTAGTAGGTTGACTTAGTTGTTTCTAAAGTGGTCAACTTAGTACTGCAAGGGATTAATGGGGATGATTTAGTATTAGTAAGCTAAATGGTGGTTGACTTAGTACTAAAAAAGCTAATTTAGTTGAAATTTTGATAGGGTTAATCTAGTATCCCTGACAAAGGAGAGGGATGATTTAGTTTGGAATAGGTCAATCCAGTAGAAAATATAGAAACTAAATGAAACCAACTCATTTTATGAAATTTATAAGAATGTGTATTGATTATGAATGACAAGGAGATATAATACATCTTCTATTGTTTGATATTTTTAGAAGTGTTAGATATTTTACCAATTGATCGATGCCTCATGGTTACCATATTTTCTAGAGCACTTGATAGATGTGGACAGAGAGAAATTGGTTTCATTAGGTCTAGGAGGTATCATGGAGATGAGACACATCCCATTGAGTGTTGATGTTATTTTCATGTTCTTCAAATCATGGGAATGATTGAGCAACACATTTTTATAGGTGGTGGATGGGGATGCCATAGAGGTAGGTATCACACTGGAGGACTTCCATATATTATATGGATTGCCTATAAGAGGGACATCGATGATCACAAGGACACCAAATGATCTAGAAGAGAGACAAGAACTAGCCAAGTGGGCAACATGCTCAAATAAGATCTACCTAGTGCTAAAGGTGAGATTATTTGATGTGTATATTGCATAGATTCCATACATTTGGAAGGATATGATTGGACTTGTAATAACATGACTACTATGTCACAAGTTGGATGATAAGGTACTACTGTATATGATAGATTGTATTAATCCATTTTAGATGAGGGGGAACTCTATGATTTTAGGTCTATCATCTAGTTCTAGATTGTGCATGATATGTATGGGATGTTGTCCATAGGGAATAAGACCATGAGACTAGTTGTGTTGCTAAACACATGGATATATGAGAGGTTCCTGATATATCGACCAACTGGGTTACCCCATGTGGTTGATGATAGGTTACCTCAGGTAGCTAGATGGATATAGAACTAGGTAGTGAAAGATATGACCCATGTTCTATTGTTATAGATAGTCATGTGAGGTGAGATCATGTGGTAACCCACACACATATTGATACTGTTTGACTGAGTTGGGTAATTATGGTACCAAGGTTGGCTTGAGTGTAGATCATGGGCCAATATACCTAGTGGGTATATTCACAACCAATGACATGCTTACCAAGGTAGTTTGGACTCCCACACCCAATTATGCCTCTATTAGTGCCTAATTTTTGGGAATGACATGCTAGAGAGCTAAGGGGGTGAGGAAGAGGAAGAGTGTCAGTCAAGATACCAATGATCAGGCCACAATATGTGAGACCATAGACTAGTTGAGTATGATGGCCAATAGACAAATGAGGAGAGGGAATGGATGTGGATGTAGGGGTGAATTAAGTACCATAACAAGCACTACAATAGGATGATCAATGACACAATTAGACACACCATTGATGGATATGCCATTAGTGGGATTGAGCACAGATAAGGTTGGCCACACAGGATGATCTGAAAGTCGACTTAGGGTAGAGTTGGTCGATAGAGGAACCTTTGAGAGGCCCATAACATGCATGGGTGTTGACTCCATAATTTTATTTGATAGGGATGCAACCTAAAGATGAGGAGCTTGGGGGATGGGCCAATGGAGAGACCATGCTCAATCGATGAGCAAATGGGGAGATAGTGGTTGGTGATAGTATGATAGGTAATAAATGTTTGTAATTATTTTTTAGTTTTTGGGATAGAATACTATTATATATGATTATACGTAGATATATATAGGTTGATATGTATATGTGATCTTATATTTATCTAGGTTTTGGTTTTTGTAGACCCTATAACAGAGGATATCAGATGGGGATCCCTAATCATGGAATTGCACCATGACATTTTAGATGGGGTGATGACACCATATAACCCCACCACATTGGATGATCTTGTGGTACCATCTTCCTTAGCTCAATAAAGATAGTTTAGACTGGTGTGGGAGGCCATGTGGAAGATAAAGACATGTGGGAATGGATTACAACTACCGATAGGGGTGGGAGATTGAGAGGCATAGGCTTGTCAGGCCTTGGTTCAAGAGAGAGATGCACACATGGCTATGGTTGAGATCTAAAACAGTCTCATTACAATGCATTGTGTAGAGGGGATAGTTCAAGACATCTATAGGAATCATGGCTAGGACAAGAGATAGGCATGATGGAGCCCAACTGTAGAGCTAGGGCGATGTTTTTTTGTACCATTGTATAAAACATATGATATTTAGAGATATATTATTTTGACAATTTGATTTTACATTCATGAGTTATATTTTGGTTGTGGTTGTTGATGCATGGATATTATTCTTTCTATCACATGTATTTTTATTTTATTGTATATGTTATCATAAATATATGTGGAGTGTTTTATTTTCTAGTACTATGTAGTACACATGCATGGTTAAAAAGAAACATGTAAAAAATACTTTAGAAAAATAGTATTAATCATAAAAAAATGTACCACACACTATTTATGTGTAACAAAAAAATATGACTAAGTATAATAAACCAAAAAGTGGTGAACAAGAGGACAAAAAATGTTTTTGAACCATGAAAAGATTAGCACCAAATTAAAACAAGTAAAATCACAATAAGCCACGTTGAGAAGTATGAAAATAATGTAATAAAATGGAAATAATGTGAAAGATAAATGGTATAAAATAAATCAATTAAGTCAATAAATCATACTAAATCACATTGGAAAGTATAAAAAAGAAATAAAATTGACAAAATGGACTTAAATTAATCACACTAATTCAAGTTGGGAAGTATGAAAAACTTAAAAAATGGTTGTATTCTTACATGTGATCAGAAAATAAGAAGATAAAATTGAAATATTAATGAATTAAGAATAAATATACTAAATCAAGATGGGAAACATGTCAATGATGTGTAACTCATAATCAATCATGAATTATCTCAAATTTGACACATGTAGTTTATTTATGACTTAGGCACTGGAAAATTTTATGAAGAAGGCCAGGTCCTATCTACATTGAAACTCATAAATGGAACACTAATGAGGTGTAAAAAATGTTAAAATGGGATGTTTAGATTAATAATGTGAAAATTTGGTAATTTGTGAGGAAGGTTTGGTCATATACAAGGTCTTACACTGCAACTCACAAATGGGATCCCTAGGGGGAGTGATCAGTGAACAAAACAATATTTCTCAAGGGGAAATATTAAGATGGTATGGAATGTAAGAAGCATAACGTATGCAGCTTATTAGAATACCTTAGGAAACATAAATCACACTAAGGACATAGAAAGATAGTAAGTGACTAGTAACCATCAATATACAAAGAATACATGTTCACTATAAGCACAAAGTTGTATAGGCAAATAAGTGTGGTACTAAGATCAAATCATGTTGGTTGTTTTGAACAAGAAAATTAAAATGGACCTACCTTCCCATAATTTGTTCCCCATTACTTAGGACATATTATAGAGATGTCAATCTACTATAAATATTGGGTACCTGCATGAGAAAGTAGGTAGCACTAAAAGATTTTTTAATTCTTCTTTTCTAATCTACTAGCCTACTGCACCCCAATGGACCTTGAATTTATCATGAGGCCAACTATGGAGTTTGAGATTCAATTAAAAAAAATTAAATGTGATTAGAATCACATCTTTTAGTATGATTTAACTTTTGAAAAAAATTAATGTTTGCCTTTTAGATCATTGTCTTTTGTTAAATGATTTGGATTTTGGATTTTTATGGCTTTTAATATTCCTCCTCCATATGGACTTGGAATGACCAATCATGAGAGATAAAGTGATACACATGAATGCATTTTAGGCTTTAGTAAGAGGAATCTAAGTATCCAAAGACATGATTGACTAGAACACTTAGGTTTAATTATGAACCAACATGTTATCTCAAGTCTCAACCATGTGTATGCTTAGTTTGCGAAAGGAAATAATGGGAATAAAGGGAAATACAAAGTGGATTGGTAAAAGGAGATTATAATGAGATGAATTATTTTTTAACTGATCACATGGTAAATAAATAATGACTAAAGGGAACAAGGTTTGTATAACCAAGTCACAATAATAATTATTTGTGTTTAGAGAGATAAGATAGAAAATAATCATGAAAGAAGAACAAGATAGGCTATAGAAAAGGAACACATGAAGAAAGATTATGTAATGATGAAAAGGAATCCATAAGAGAACATAAGATTAATAATGACATCATGATCAACATGTAATGTGAAACATAAGTAGTCATGTAAGATAAATAATAATTTGGCACAATGTCAGATGATATAAGATAGATAAATGTAATTTGGAGCACACATCCAATCTAGAAAGAATAAATAAATAAAATAACACCATGATTATGTTCATAAATATTGGTAGATTTATCAACACACATTATCCATCACATTTGATAAATCTCTATGAAGCTAAACTCGGACTGCAGCCAAAGTCTCATCGATCTTTAGGGAAAGTTGAGAAAATACTTCACATTGAATCTCTTTAACAAAAAATGTAAGAATGCCTATGGGATGCTTAGGATAAACAATATACATGGAATCTATGGGAGATGAAGGGTTAACTAGTAGAGAATGGGCCACAAGTAAAGGGGCCACTAGTAGAGAAGGGGCCATAGGTGAAGGAAGATCCATGAGTGAGGGAATCACAAGTGAGTAAAGGGTAGGTGGATAAGGGACCATAAGTGGAGGGGCCACAAGGGAAGAAGGGGTAATATTCTTTCAAGGTTGACCTATTGTAGGAAGGGTAGTAGGCATAGGAATGGTCATGAGGTGATCTTTGAGATGCTGTTAAAATATGTGGCAAGGATTAGTGTGATAAGTACCACATTGGTGCCACTAATAATATACCTCTCCGTATTTGAAAAGATATTTAAGAAATAATTTTGGGGTAGGTAGAGCCTTTTCTATGGGTTGAGGAGTGGTTGGATTCAAGGTATCATTGTACTATTATAACATATGATAATACGTGGAGCAATGATTATATTTGTTATGGAAGTAACATATATGCTTGTTAGTAGACTTTTTAGGTGTACTAATAGAGGGAGTGGAAATGGATGCTGAGGAAGGTTGGTGTAAGGAATAGTCTCTAGTCTAATGAATGATAACTTTATGAATATCACAATATATTTGACCAACCCACTTGGTGGGCAAAAGAGCAAGATATGGTTGTTGTCCCCCAAAAATATGACTCATTTTTGGGACAACATTTGAACTATTTTGGTCCTACAGACCAAAATTGTCTCTTCCCTTTCTAAAATTTGTCTTGGGCATTCAAATTCCTCATTTTTAAAACTTCTCAAAAATCTACAGACTCTGTAGGCTTGAATCTATGGACTCTGCAGGCCAAGTTCAATGGGCTTTACAGGTTGATTTCTACAGACTTGATTTCTACAAACTCTACAGGCAGGTTCATTTCTACAGGTTCAAAGGCTTTTGCAGGTGGGTTCAATCAAAAGAATCACTTTACAACACTTAGTCATTTTTAGGATTGGTTCATCACCTTGGTTTAATAAAAAATGTCCATCGTCAAGCATCTAAGCAAAAGAGGCTTGAACCATTGAACCACTTAGGTTCAAAGGTTCAACGGGTTCAAGGTTCAACAGGTTCAAAGGTGGGTTCAAAAAAATGGTTCAAAGGTGGGTTAAATCAAGCAGTTCAATGATTTGGTTCACTTAGTTGGTTCATCCGCTCGGTTCAATGCTTTGGTTCATCCACTCAGTTCATCACTTTGGTTTAATCAAATGGTTCGTTAGTTGGTTCAAAGGCTTCATTTGAACTGTTGAACCAAAACTTAGTTCAATGGTTAGTTCAATGCTTTGATTCATTCAATTGGTTCATCGGCTTGAACCATCAGCTTGAACCATTGGCTTGAACCATTTTGGTTCAAATCTTGGTTCATCGGCTTGGTTCAACGTTTGGTTCAACCAAGCGGTTCAATGCTTTGGTTCAATCAAACGGTTCACTCATTTGGTTCAATCAAAGGGATCATCAACTTGGTTCAAAGGAGCGGTTCAAATTCAAAAGTTCAAAGAAGCCTCCCGAATGACAAGTGCCCTTACAAAGGGCACTTGGTTGACAAAAGCACCCTTTGGAAGGGTCATTTTCAAGGAAGCTGCAAAGGTAATTCTTTCAGATTTTTGTTTAAGGTAGTCAAAAATGACTAAGGCAAGAAACAATTATTTCAAACTTTTTGTCTAAAGGAATTCCTTCAGACAAAAAGTCTGAAGGAATTTGAGAAAGAAGCCGTGGGTGGAAAAAACCCGAAGGATTTTTCAAAGGCAAAGTGATTGAAACAATCTTGTGGACTTTTGTCTGCAGGAAATATCTGCAGACTTTTTGTCTGCAGTAAATGTCTGCAGACTTTTTGTCCATGGGAATTGTCTGCAGGAGAAAGCCCGGGGAAAATGCTCATGAAGAAAGCTCAGGGAAAATACCTGGGGAAAAGCCTAGGGAAAATGTCTGCAGAAATAGTCCATAGGAAAGCCGCGAGAGACTGCCCAAGATAAAAGGCCACTGAAGGACCCCAAAGGGTAGGTGCCCTTGCGGGGGACTCTCAGCTGCCAACTTAAAGGAAATTTCCTCAAAGCCAAAGGGTCACCTTCCCTTCGAGAGACTGCAAAATAGGAAAGACGAAGAATGACCAAGGGGTGACGCGCCTGAAGACATCAAATTCAAGATAGCCAACTAGCCATTGAAAACGTAGTGATAGGTGCACGAACGTCAATTTCAAAGCTCATAAAATAGTTGTTGATCCTTGTAATTTATAAACCTGAATGAATTAATTGGTTTTAAGGCCAAGATCAGCAGGAAGTGACTAAGGAGTAGAGCATCAAATTGAATCAAGGACCCGATTCACTTAACCAAAAAAAGAGGAACGATGAAGAAGGATCAGATCACCAGGTGGACATTGAAAGATGCAAACTTTCAATAGCGTGACTTGTTTCTCTACATTGAGAAAAGTAAAGCCTAGGGAAAATGTTTGCAAAAATAGTCTGCAGGAAAGCTGCGAGAGACTGTCGAAGATAAAAGGCCACTGAAGGACCTCGAAGGGCAGGTGCCCTTGTGGGGGACTCTCAGCTGCCAACTTAAAGGAAAAGGACATTTCCTCAAATTTGAAGGGTCACCTTCCCTTTAAGAGGATGCAAAACAAGAAAGCTGAAAAATGACCAAAGGGTGACGCACTTGAAGACATCAAATTCAAGACAACAAACTAGCCATTAAAAACGTAGTGATGGGTGAGCGAATGTCAATTTTAAAGCTCATAAAATAGCTGTTGATCCTTGTAATCTACAGACTTGAATGCATTCACAGGATTTAAGGCTAAGACCAACAGGAAGCGACTAAGGAGTAGAGCATCAAATTGAATCAAGGACCCAATTCACTTAACCAGAAAAAGAGGAATGATGAAGAAGGATCAGATCGCCATGTGGACATTGAAAGATGGAAACTTCAATAGCGTGACTTGTTCCTCTACATTGAGAAAAGCAAATGGGTAGATGCCCCTAAATTCTATCCTATCTTCTTAACAAATTTCAATGTAACATGATGTGTTATTGTTCCCGAGTCCTTCTTGAAGAGGCTATATAAGGGACTCTCTTTTATTGTAAAAATATCTCTTTCGGACAATCAAAAATGAAACTCTGTCTAAATTGAAAGGCATTACTGAGACTTTGAGCTCAGATTGTTGATCATATTTTGTTATTGGAATAAGAAATCAAGTGACTTTTCAGACTTTGTGCTGTAATATCTTTGTTGTTGAGGAAATTGTTCTTATGTCTTTTTCCTTGATATATTTTTTGTTCCTTTAATTCAACAAGCAAAATTAGTGAAAGTAGTCAGGAAGGTGTCCTAAAGAGTCAACTGTGGAGAGACTTTTTGCCCCCATAATTGCCTTTAGTGTGTTTTCTTTTCATTTCTGTGTAAAGGACCTTGGGACGACTTTGTGCCCTCATTATCCTTCGTATCTTACTCTTGAGCAATTTAGGTGGAGACTTTGTGCTGCATCTCAATTTACTGGTTACTATGTCCTTGGTTACACTTTGCATTTACTACCAGGAGTATTCTTATGGTTTGTTGAATAGTTCTAAAATAAGAGGAGTGATTTCTGTCATTTCCCTTGATATTTCTCTTTTGATCAGCACACATCATCTCTGAAAAAATAGAGATAGATGGTTTGTCCTACCCTTGAGTATTATTTTCTATATATATATATATATATATATATATATATAGGGAACCTCCCCTTGATGAGAGGAGAGATTAGTCTCCTTTTGATGTGGTAAACCTACACATTTGGATGACCAATCTTCCTACTTTGGTTGATCTGACCTATTTTGTTTATCATTGCGCTGATTGACAAAATATTCAACCAACACTTTTTGGCGACTCCGCTGGGGATATACATAATTATGTGCAATTTGAAACCTCAAGTTTTAGATTGAAACATCACCTATGTCTTACCCATTATCATTATAACCCTTATCCATTACATATTTTGGTGACTCCGTTACTTGTCTTACCCATTATCCATTTATAGCCTTACCATCTTCCTCCACCTCCGTTATTTTATCTGGTCTACAAAACCAGAGCTGTTGGAAAAGAGTGCACAGTTTAAAGCCTCAAGCTTTAACTGAAGCAAGGTCAATTCTTTTCCATTTTTGTTTCACAATCTGGCAGATTCAAGGTATACATGAAGCGAAAGGGCTAAAGGTATTGTTGACCCTGTATTCAAGTTGGTACAACAAAGTGATTTTGATCTGTTTCCTTCACCATCTCGTCTCTAACGAACCAAGAGCTTTCCTCCTACTAAAGTCAGATCTCCATTGCCAGATGAAGTATCTACTTCTATTGTTGATAAAGCTTTGCCAGTAATTACCCCTTTGAGATTTGTTATCCCTCCTTTTCATAATCCTATAATGGTAGTTCAAGGCCCTTGGGGTAATGCTTTTGGTCCTCTCAATCTTACTCCACCTCTACATGAGCTTCCACACAGGTCAAGGAAGAATTTCCCCAAATTCTATGGTGATGGGAAAGTTCATCCTAATGAACACATTGCAGCTTTTAGCATAACTTGTGGAGTAATTGGAGTAGAATTTGAAGATGTAGCAATCAGGCTATTTGTAAAAACATTACAAGGCACTGCTATAGATTAGTTTTATCATCTACAGGCTCAGTCAGTAACTGATTGGAATACCCTCAAAGATAAGTTTGAATCCAGATTCAAACTTGTAGAAGATGTACATGCACTTCTAGCTCAACTTATACAGATGAAGAAAGAGCCTCATGAGCCTATGAGGGATTTCATAGCCAAATTTGATAAACTAAGGATCAGAATTCTTATAATTACTCAACCTACAACTGAGAATCTCAAATGCTTATTCATTAATTCTTAGTTACCTAAAGTAAGTTTTCTTTTGAGACGTGCTGGTCAAATAGATCTTGCTGCAGCTCAACTTTTGGCCATTGAGGTAGAAGATGATCTCATCTTAGCAGGGAAGATAAGAAGAGATCCAAACAGAAATAGACCTTCATCATCTTCTGAATATTCATCTACAAGCACCATTGATCCAATGGTGTAAAAGTTGGCAAATGAAGTGTTAGCCTTGAAAAGACAAATGGCACAAGGAATGTCTTCTGCTCCTTCATACAGAGATATGCCAAAAAGGACATTTCCAAATCAGTCATATCAAGGCAATGCTACCAGGAATTAAGGGCAGCCAGATCATCTTCCTCCCCCATAAGGGAAAATTGCCCTTGAAGCTCCTCTAACCAACTCAGTAGTCAGATATTTGAAAACAGAACATGCTTTCTCTTTCCAACCTGAGTTTGAGTAAGAAAATGATGCTGATCTCTTCATGGAGGATCAAGAAGAATTAGTTGGTGACTCCCACATTGGTTTCCTAAACTACCAGGATGAACCCAAAAGCAAAGGAGAAGCTATTGATGGATCATATGCAGTGTTTACCAGGTCCAAAAACCAATCAGTCTAACAAGCTGATAAAGGGAAGATAGAGAAGCAACCTCAACCAACAATTAAAATTGCTAAGTGTGGAACCACTCTGCCTTTTCAGTCAAAGGATCTAGTGATCACCCAAAATGTAAGTACATCAATTTCACCTTCACCTTCTACTTCAATCTCACAAACCAGCCCTCCTCCCATCCCTCTTAAAACTCAAAAAGTTGAAGTACCTTTCTCTATACCTAGCTCAATTCAGCCATTTGATATAATCAATCATATCAAAAAGATAAAAATACAAATGTCTGAATTTGAATATTTTCAAGCTAATCCTGATCAATTAGATAAGTTGTTCCAATGTGTCAAGAACTAAACTGTCCCTGCAAGACAAGAGGTTAAGAAAATAATTCCTGATTCCCCAAAGAACATGCCCATTCCAAATAATCTTGTCATTACTCCTCCAGCTACCCTTGGGAAAATAAAACCTTTCTATGTTTCCTTGTTAATAAATGGTTATCAACTCAATAATTGCATCATTGATTCTGGGGCATCTGACAATGTCATGCCTGCTAAAGTAGCTGAGTCTCTAGGTCTCACACTAACCAAGACATTTGGGAGATGTTTCTCCATGGAGAACAAGCAAGTAACATTGCTGGGACAAATTAAAGATGCCCAATTTGCATTGGTAGCCTTTCCAGACAAGAGAATCAAGATGACTATCTTGGTGGTTGATGTCCCATCATCTTATGGCATTTTGCTTGGACAAAATTTTTGTAAGGACGTGGGAGGAGAACTAAGCATGGACCTGTCTAAAGCAAGGATCCCTGTCCAAGGCATAATGAAGAGATTGCTCCTTGAAAAGGAGGCAAAATATGTGGTCACCCAAACATCAGCCCCTGTAGCACAAATTCTATTTGAGTCTTCAGGCAGTGGTAATTATATCTTTACCACAGAGGATGTTCATGTTTCTACAGATGAAAGTCCTGTAGCTAACAATCTAGGAATTGATCCAAATAAGACTTCAGGAGAATTGGTAGGGCACAATACAAGGAAGGATCTTCCATCTCTAATGAAGAGAAATATGATAAGAGATCAGCTTCTGATGATGCTTCGATCCTGAAATCCAATGGTAGAATTTTTTCCACCAATGATGGAGTTGGGACTGTGTTGATATCTCCTTAAGGAGATATTCTTCCTTCATGCAATTTGCAAGTCAGCAACACCAACAACATAGCTAGATGCAAATCCCTATTGCTCAAATTGAATATTGCTCAAGATGAAGAAATCAAACTCCTTCACATCAAAGGAGATTTTAAGTTGATAATTTGTCAAGAGTTTGATATGGACAATCCAATCATATGCTGGACTAAACCAAAAGAATAACCAATTATGGTAATGGACCATGCTGCTGTAAATCAAAATCAGGCAAAGGAACCCTTCACCAAGAAAGCAAAGAGTTATGGCTTTCAAATTGAAGACCACATCCTACCATGGGGCAAGAAGAAGAAAGAGTCAACAAGAAGATGCAAAAAATTGGTTCCCTGGTGGAGAGCTCCATTCGCTCGTCACCGTTTCTATGGACAAAATGTCTTCTTATTGGTTTACCAAGATGGCACACTATTTTCACTGTCTCTCAAGAAGCAGCATCTAAAATACTTCAATTCTTGAAGTATCAGATCATTTCATCTATACATATGTATATTTGTATAGTTTTTAATTTTGTTTTGTTTTGTTTGTTTTCATTTTTGATGCCTTCCATTTCTGGGTAGCATGACTCTGTAGCCCAATGGTACACATGAAGACACTGGAGATTCTAGACTTTACTCCCTTCAATTCTTTTTGCAATTGATAGAAGTTCCCCAGCTAGAGCCAGCTATTGTCCCTCAAAAATATCACTCATTTTTGGGACAACATTTGAACTATTTTGGTCCTACAAACCAAAATTGTCTCTTCCCTTTCCAAAATTTGTCCTGGGCATTCAAATTCCTCATTTTTCAAACTTCTTAGGAATCTACGGACTCTACAGGCTTGAATCTATGGACTCTGCAAGCCAAGTTCAATGGGCTTTACAGGTTGATTTCTATGGACTCTATAGGCAAGTTCATTTCTATAGGTTCAAAGGCTTATGCAAGTGGGTTCAATCAAAAGAATCACTTTCCAACACTTAGTCATTTTTGGGATTGGTTCAGCACCTTGGTTCAATAAAAAATGTCCACCGGCAAGCATCTAAGCAAAAGAGGCTTGAACCATTGAACCGTTGAACCATTGAACCACTTTGGTTCAAAGGTTTAATGGGTTCAAGGTTCAACAGGTTCAAAGGCAGGTTCAAACAAATGGTTCAAACGCAGGTTCAATCAAGCAGTTCAATGCTTTGGTTCACTCAGTTGGTTCATTCGCTTAGTTTAATGCTTTGGTTAATCCGCTCAGTTCATCACTTTGGTTCAATCAAATGGTTTGTTAGTTGGTTCAAAGGCTTCGTTTGAACTGTTAAACCAAAACTTGGTGCAAAAGTTAGTTCAATGCTTTAGTTCATTCAATTGGTTCATCAGCTTGAACCATTTTGATTCAAAGCTTGGTTCATCGGCTTGGTTCAACCAAGTGGTTCAATCAAATGGTTCACTCAGTTGGTTCAATCAAAGGGATCATCGACTTGGTTCAAAGGAGTAGTTTAAATGCAAATTTTCAAAGAAGCCTCCTGAAGGACAAGTGCCCTTGCGGAGGACACTTGGTCGATAAAAGCACCCTTTGGAAGGGTCATTTTCAAGGAAGTTGCAAAGGTAATTCTTTCAGATTTTTGTTTAAGGTAGTCAAAAAAGACTAAGGCAAGAAAAAATTCTTTCAGAGTTTTTGTCTAAAGGAATTCCTTCAGATAAAAAGTCTAAAGGAATTTGGGAAAGAAGCTGCGGGTGGAAAAAACCCGAAGGATTTTTCAAAGGCAAAGTGATTGGAACAATTTCGCAGACTTTTTGTCTGTAGGATATATCCACAAACTTTTTGTCCATGAGAAATGTTTGTGTAATTTTTGTATGCAAGAATTGTTCACAGGAGAAAGCCCAGGGAAAATGCCCATAGAGAAAGCTCAGGGAAAAAGCCTAGGGAAAATGTCTGCAGAAACAGTCTGCAGGAAAGTCGTGAGAGACTGTCGAAGATAATGTTAGGTTGTGGAGCTAAAAGCTTCACCAGGATGCAAATAGGAGGAGTTACAGAGGTTACGAAGGTTTCAGAGAGTTGCAGGGCAACCGATGTCGTTCTGATCAACCGACGTTAGTTAGATAGCAGTGAAGAAACAACTGACGTCAATTACCAATCGGTTGACATCGGTCAGGGAGGAGCTGGCATCAGTAGCCTGTGCGTGAACATGCAGTTTGCATGTTGATTTTGGAGAGTCTATTTTTGGACTGTTAGTTTGCATGTTAAAGGCTAGTTGTAGTCTCGAGTTACGCATCTAATTATTGTAATTAAGATAGTCTAATTATTGTAAGCATGAGATCTATATAATAGACTCATGGGTTGTATTGTAAACTTAGTGCTAGAGAGTAAGAGAGCTAAATAAGCTCCTTCTGAGAGAAGAGAGCAATGGTGTGTTCCTCTTAGTGCCGTAGTACCAAGTGTGGGTGCTAGTTTGGAGAATTAGAAGGGTTCTTCGTATATGTATGATCTTGGTCAGCAGGTGTGCATGGCTTCTTTTGGAGATCTACAATGGTGAGTAAGGTCTAGTGATTTGCAGGTAGCAGCAAAGAGCAAGATATCTACTTGGAGTACGGTTGTGTACTTGGTGTACTGGTAGCATTATTTTTGACTGGTGGAGGTGAACATCAATTCTGTATTGGAGTTGATTGTTGTGACCGAGAGAGAGAGAGAAGGTCTTGAGGTGTGGCGAGCCTTTGAGGTGGAAGAAGAAGTGGCATCTTCTTTATTGTATTTTCTTCTGAGTGATTATTAATACAATTGTGTATTGTCTCTCATATTTTTGTGTTGTTTCATATTTCTAGTTACTTATTCATTCTGGTTAAATTCTGTGTTTAGTTGCTAATACAAGAAGTAATCATATGTGCTTTAATTGGTGGAGCAAGATCCTGACAAGTGGTATCAGAGCCAGGTTGTAGGGCTGATACCAACAAGTGGTATCAAAGCTTTTGGTTGGGTTGACTAATAGGTGGTTTAGATCTGGTAGTGTTTTTTATTACAGGTCACTCTCAGGGGTTTCAGATTGAGTGGGAGTATAGCAATGGCAAAAGAAAGTAAGCTACGAATGGAGAAATTGAATAGCACAAATGGTCAGATTGATGGAAAGAAAGAGCAGGTAAAGGAAGATTGTTGGTTGGTAGAAGATCAGTGTGTAGAAGCAGATGTTGTAGGTGATGTTGCATAGGTTGCTTTGGATAAAGTAGAATCTTTGTTTACAGATTCTTTTGCCTCTTTCCATGCAGCCCAAAATAGAGCATCTTTTCATGGGTATGTCTTTGGAGACTTTGGAGAGAATTATTTAGGGGTTGGTGAGCCTTGTCAGACTATTGACAAAGGGGAAGTGAAGCTGAAATTGCAGGCGGATAACACACGGGTGGTGAAGGAGGTCATGCAGGTTCCAGTCTTGGAGATGAGTTTAATTTCTTCTAAAAGTTGGGTGATGGGAGATGCACTGTAACTCTCACAGTGGATGCACTTGAATTAGATGGTGGTAAGAAAGTAGGTATCCTTTATCTATCTACTTATATTACTGATTCACCTTCTATTACAGAGATGTGGCTTTGTAGGCTTGGTCACATATGTAGGAGGGGAATGCAAGTTTTTAAGCGGAGGTCAGATGTCTTTGATAAACTTAAGAACTAGAAAGCCTTGGTCTTCATGGAGGAGATGATAGTCAGAGATTAGCTGAGGGGACTAAATTATTCTGAGCAGGGCTGTGTTGATTTGAATAGGGTTTTGATCCATGGAGAGCTCACGGGTAAAAAGTTATCACTCACAAGCAAACACAGATATCGACATCGGTCAGATAGTAACCAATGTCAGCAACAGGAAGACTGACATCAGCCATACAAGAACTGACGTCAGCAGAAGGGATACCAGTGTCGGCCAGGGAAATGACATCGGCAGTCAGGGTCAGTGCAGGGAACTGACATCGGTCAAATGCAGACTGGAAGATGGCTGAGATCAGTCACTGGAATAGATGGTGGGCAGACAACTAGCTGTCAACAAGTCTCAAATGCCCATATGGAGGTCAGAAAGGGTAAGTGAACCTCATATTCATTGTTCACCTTCTTTATATTGCTTACTGGTGGTCAAGAACTAGGTAGATGTGAAGACGCAATGCAGATAGAATCCAGAAAAAGTGGGAGCTTGGCATGGATGAGGAGTGTGAGTCCTTGGAGAAGAACCAATAGGAGTTTGTTGGTGGAGTTGTCAGCTGGAAGACAGAGGGATTCCCAAGTTAAAGAAGAGAGTGGATGGATACGTGAGATGGAAGGCCAAGGTATAATGTCTTGAGAAAGCTGCAGGACAATGGTATAGGGCTGACAGGTGGTACCAGGTGGATGACAAAGTAGAGCTTTTGTCAATGTCAGTATAACCATTGTGTTTATCTTACCAGGTGGATGATGGTTATAACATTATCTTGTTACTATATGTGGAGGATGAGCTTGGAGCAGGTTCATACATACAGGGATTCACTGAGCTAAGGGTAAGGTTAGTTCAGAGGTATGTCATGAAGAATTTGGAGCAGCAAAATTCTTTTGGCATAAGAAACATGGAGATTTGATCTCCAGTGGGCGTTGATGTGAAGATGGTGTTGGCAGGGTTTAAGATGTAGGATGCAGAATCGGTAAGCACACCAAGGGCTGGACAGTTCAAGCTTAGCTTAGAATAGGGTTTGAAATCACATGAGGTCTAGTGTAGACCTGAGTTTTCCCAAGCAGTGGGAGTTGTCAGAAAGTATGGAGCCAATTCGGGGAAGGAGTACTGGAGGGTAGTTCAGTGGATTCTCAGGTATCTGAGAGGGACTAGTAGTAGGTTAACTTGTTATGCAGGGTCAAGGTCTTCACTACATGGATTTGTAGGTTCGGATGTGGCAAGTTACTTGGATGACAGGAAAGGCATCACAGGATGGGTGGTGGGTGGTCTTCAAGATGGAGCTTGAAGAGGGATACAAGCCAGGGAATAATTTAGATGGTGTATAGGTACAAGTATAGGTGTAGCTATTTATCTCCAAGTGGGAGATTGTTAGGTTATGGAGCTAAAAGCTTCACTAGGATGCAAACAAGAGGAGTTACAGAGGTTGCAGAGAGTTTTAGAATGAGTTGCAAGGCAACCAATGTCGGTCTAATCAACCGACGTCGGTTAGATAGCAGTGAAGAAGCAACTGACATCGGTTACCAGTCGGCCGACATCGGTTAGGGAGGAGCCGACGTCGGCAGCCTGTGCGTGAACATGCAGTTTGCATGTTGATTCTGGAGAGTCTATTTTTGGACTGTTAGTTTGCATGTTAAAGGCTAGTTGTAGTCTTGAGTTGCACATTTAATTATTGTAATTAAGATAGTCTAATTATTGTAAGCATGAGATCTATATAATAGACTCATGGGCTGTATTGTAAACTTAGTGCTAGAGAGTAAGAGAGCTAAATAAGCTCCTTCTGAGAGAAGAGAGCAATGGTGTGTTCCTCTTAATGCCGCAGTACCAAGTGTGGGTGCTAGTTTGGAGAATCAGAAGGGTTCTTCGTATATGTATGATCTTGGTCAGTAGGTGTGCATGGCTTCTTTTGGAGATCTACAATGGTGAGTAAGGTCTAGTGATTTGCAGGTAGCAGTAGAGAGCAGGAGATCTACTTTGAGTACAATTGTGTACTTGGTATACTGGCAGCGTTGTTTCTGACTGGTGGAGGTGAACATCAATTCTGTATTGGAGTTGATTGTTGTGATCGAGAGAGAGAGAGAAGAAGGTCTTGAGGTGTGGCGAGCCTTTGAGGTGGAAGAAGAAGTGGCATCTTCTTTATTGTATTTTCTTTTGAGTGATTATTAATACAATTGTGTATTGTCTCTCATATTCCTGTGTTGTTTCATATTTCTAGTTACTTATTCATTCTGGTTAAATTCTGTGTTTAGTTGTTAATACAAGAAGTAATCATATGTGCTCTAATTGGTGGAGCAAGATCTTGACAAGTGGTATCAGAGCCAGGTTGTAGGGCTGATACCAAAAGATAAAAGGCTACCAAAGGACCTCAAAGGGTAGGTGTCCTTGCAGGGGAATCTCAACTGCCAACTTAAAGGACATTTCCTCAAATCCAAAGGGTAGGGTTCCCTTTGAGAGGATGCAAAATAGGAAAGCCGAAGAATGACCAAGGGGTGAAGCGCTCGAAGACGTCAAATTCAAGACAACAAACTAGCTGTTGAAAATGTAGTGACAGGTGCGCGAATGTCAATTTCAAAGCTCATAAATAGTTGTTGATCCTTGTAATCTACAGACCCAAATGCATTCACAGGCTTTAAAGCCAAGACCAGAAGGAAGTGACTAAGGAGTAGAGCGTCAAATTGAATCAAGGACCCGATTCACTTAACCAAAAAAAGAGGAATGATGAAGAAGGATCAGATCACTAGGTGGACATTGAAAGATGCAAACTTTTAATAGCGTGACTTGTTCCTTTGCATTGAGAAAAGCAAATGGGTAGATGACCCTAAATTCTAGCCTATCTTCTTAACAAATTTTAATGCAACATGATGTGTTACTGTTCTCGAGTCCTTCTTGAAGAGGCTATATAAGGGACTCTCTTTTATTGTAAAAATATCTCTTTCAGATAATCAGAAACAAAACTCTGCCTAAATTGAAAGGCATTACTGAGACTTTGAGCTTAGATTGTTGATCATATTTTGTTATTGGAATAAGAAAGCAAGTGACTTTTTAGACTTTGTGTTGTAATATCTTTGTTATTGAGGAAACTGTTCTTATGTCTTTTTCCTTGATATATTTTTTGGTCCTTTAATTCAACAAGTAGAATTAGTGAAAGTAGTCAGGAAGGTGTCCTGAAGAGTCAATTTTGGAGAGACTTTGTGCCCCCATAATTTCCTTTAGTGTGTTTTCTTTTCATTTCTATGTAAAGGACCTTGGAACGACTTTGTGCCCTCATTTTCCTTTGTATCTTACTCTTGAGCAATTCAGGTGGAGACTTTGTGTTGCATCTCGATTTGTTGGTTACTATGTCCTTGGTTACACTTTGCATTTACTACCAGGAGTATTCTTGTGGTTTTTTGAATAGTTCTTCTAAATGAAGAGGAGTGTTTTCTGTCATTTCCCTTGAGATTTCTCCTTTGATCCACATGCATCATCTCTGAAAAAAGAGAGATGGATGGTTTGTCCTACCCTTGAGTATTATTTTCTGTTTATATATATAACATATCTATAGGGAACCTCCCCTTGATGAGAGGAGAGATTAGTCTCATTTTGATGTGGTAAACCTACACATTTGGATGACCAATCTTCCTACTTTGGCTGATCAGACCTATTTTGTTTATCAGTACGCTGATCGACAAAATATTCAACCAACAGTGGTAAAAGGAGAAAACCATCACTAAGAAAAGGTAGGGCTAGTGGAGATACTGGGCAAGGCTTGATTAAAGGATCAATATAAATATAAACAAGAAGAGACTCAGCTAGAGAGGGAGTGGAAAGAGGATCTGAACTATGCTCAGTTGAGAGAAGGGTAAGATGCATGGATGGCTAAAGGATAGTTGTAAGCATCATAGGGATAAGTCAGCTAGAGGGGTCCTAATATCTAGAAAAATGATAGGGACTAGTCATAACATGATCCATAATCACACTCCTATGAGGATCTTCATAAATTAGAGGTTTACATAAAATCTCTACCCTATGAAAAAGAGTAAAAATGCTAAAATTAGGAATTACATAGGATGTAATGTGATGAGATATATGGAAAGACTAAAGCAAAGAGGAATGATAATGAATAATTTTAGCATCTCAAGATTGAACAAGACCTCCTAAGAATGGATCATCTAAGGTATAGCCATCATCATAGTCAGGTTTATGAAGATCGATGCCATAGGTAGGGATGACCTTATCATCAGATATGGTGTGATGAATGGAGTATCGAGTCTTATTAATATAATGGGTATATCATCACTAGGTGGTTAATAGGAGTGTGACTTCAGAGAAGGTGGAAGCTAGGAAATGAGATGAGGTGAGAGATCTGAGGTTTTGATCTTGATATTGATCTTGTCAGGCTCATCATCATATGAATCTAAGAGGTTAGGCAGTATACTCCTAATGATTTTTGGGTGACCATTGTAACCTTGTGTGGAGTTGATAGGAAAGTTAAACCATTGAGATTCATGAAATAGAACACTTAGCAAGTGTTCAAGGGTTATAATCTTGAATACACCATGATCTTGTAATTGTTTGAAATTCTAATTTTTAGTGTCATCTTGAATCCTATAGATTACTCTATTGTGAGGAAATTTGACACATTATAAGGTGGAAGAACTAACTACTCTCATGTGATGTGTCCATGACATACCAAGAAAAATGTAATAGGATAGAGGAAAGTTGAAGATCATTACCTTCACTCAAATAGTGACAGGTGGGATGGTGATAGGGAGTCACACACAACCTAAGGGAGACATTTACCTTCAATCATAGCCTTGACATATGTTGCATGTGGACTTAAGATTACATTTAAAATATCCAAAGGTTTTAATAAAATTGAGAGAGGTAACACAAATGCATGAACCCTTGTCAATCAAGGCATGGGTGACTTGGATATCACCAATTTGGACACTAATTAAAAGGGGAGGATCATCTGCATGAAGCATAATCTCATAAGGGATCATAAAAGTAATGGGGAATTTGAGGGAAAGAGAAGTGTCCATTATTTCATCAACATGTATGGACATCTCTTCGCATTAGTGTAAAATGTTATCTTCTGATCTAGATAAGATAGCTTCATATTTTTCTAGGGGAGGATGAGGGATGTTCATTTAGAATATGAGCTACATATGATAATTATGATGATGTGGAGAAGTATGTATAATTTAAAAAATGAGATTTAAGGTGGGATATTAGTAATTTTCATGATAGTATCCCATTAATCATAACCCATAAGGGGACCATTTGAAAGAGGTTTATAGTGTTGAAGGAGGTCCTCGAAGGAGGAGCTAAAGTGCATGTGAATTTATGTTGATAAGATGATGGAAAATTAAATAGAAGATAAGTTTGTTGATTATCTTTAGAGGATGAGGTAGTTGATCTAGGTGTGGTGTGAGATAAATTGGAGGAAGTGTGAATATCACCAGTGATGGGTAAAGAAGCTAGAGAAGTGGTAGAAATATTATAGGAAGTATTATCCAAGGGAGGTTTTGGAATTGGTTCATCAAAATATATAAGGTCTTCTTGCCCCAACTTTGTTAAGTGAGTTGGGGAAGATTATTGGATAACATAGAAAGTGAAAGATGATGGAGGAATGTGTATGGGATGAGAATCAATGAAGGCAATTACACTTTGCATATTATTCATATTGACCACATTCTCTTCAAGAGTTAGTTTATAAGACTATCAACATTATTGGTAGGAGTAGGCTTATCATTGTTATCTTGGTGATTCGAAAGGGGGTCTTTATAGATGGCCAAATGAGCATTAGCCTAGTTCAAAGATTGAGATTTAGTTTGTGTTCAAAGGGAATGTCATAGGCTTGTTGAAATTTAAGAATGGTATAATCATGGTAAAAATTGGGACCAAGGAGAAAATACATAGCCAAATTATGAAATTGTTTACAAGTTTCATGAGAATGACCCCAACTACATGAAACCAACAAAATTTGTTGGGATCGTACCAGGATTTCATGGGATGAGTGAGATCAAGATCTCATTGAAGAGGCCTTGGTAAATTTTTTAAATTCCAATAAGGATAAAAGTTTATAAAATTTGATGCTATTTATTGAAGATGAATGAATATTAGTGATGTGGTTTAGAGGGGAAGCTTGTTCCAGAGCTTGGTTGGGAACACTAGCTTGAATAGTATGAATGATATCATAAGAATCAATGACACCATCATTAGTAGCATTATAATTTTTGTTTTTTATTAACATTTGAGTACCCATAGACAGTTGGGATGTCTCAAATCAATGCATGAGGAAATATTAGTGCTTGGCTTGGTCAATGGCCTCTTCCAAAGTGTGTGGAGAGAGAGTCCAGACCCGATATTATAACTTGGGATAAAGAGTATTGGTGAATAGATGAAAGAGGTTATCATCTTCCATATTGTGTTCACACTTGTTAGACAAGGTCTTTCACCATTTGATGAAATTTTGTGTGATTTTTGTCTCAATTGACTTATAATTAATAAAATGGGCAAAGGTATTTTCAAGGAGATCACAAGTTTGAAACTCTTGGACTAGAGCATTGAATAAATCTTCCAAAATAGTGATGAAATGAGGTTTGATTTAGTTATACCAATCTAAAGAATCTCCAGAGAGATTTTTTCTAATAGCTTGGTAGCGGAAAAAGTATTTAACTTGACCTAGTCTTTGTATAGATTTCCAAATATTTTTAAGTGTAAGGTAGGGTCGACTGACCCATTGTAAATAATGGTAGTGATGATACCTCCTATATCAATGTTAGTAATTTGAGGTGTAAGAGGCTCATTTTGAAGGTTCTTGATTATTTTGTTAAAAAGAAGAGGTTGAGGGTAAGATTACCATGGGAATCCCTAAGTGAAGGTGGGGAACATTTTGGTTATGCATTCCCCATAGAACCTGTTGAGGGTGATTTTGAAGATGGATAAGATGATTTTGCATTTGAATCATTTGGTTGGAATTATTATCTTGGAAATCATTCATTTGATTAAGGTTTTTTTAATATAATTTGATGGTTTTGAGTGGTTTTATTTGCATTGTGTAACATCCCCACTGGGATCTACCTAAAAATACATAATTTTATAAAAAATAACACATATACCAAAAATAGATTACACCATGAGAATCTAACAAAGATCATATGAAGTACTCAAATCATAATAAAATAAATAAATCATATTACGTCATATATCACAGATCTCTAACATCATGAGAGCACATCACAATGCAAATATAGAAAGTAATTATATTAACTCGGTCATAACTAATACAAATCTACAGTTATTATTGTCAATGTTTAATAATAAATAATTATAACTCTTCATGACAATTTTTAATAATAAGTAAAATACAATATAATGTACATATAAGATACATGTCTTCCACTAAGCATAGTTCATGAACTCAAGTATTTGTGGCAATCTCAAGTGTCATCTCGATAAGTAGTACTATTGTGGGGAGGGAGAACATCATCCAAGTATTTTTTTATACAAACCACAGGCCAATGATCCCTTATACTAATCCATTCAAGAAATGTCCCTCCATTCATGTATGAGTAGATAGTGATAGTGTGAGAATCCAGAGAGACAAGCAAATACCTATGTGTTGCACGATTTCTAAATTAAATATGTAGTGTATCATAAAAAAATTGATATACTATAAGATATCGCATATACATGTAAGTCATACTCTTGAAATGATAATGCTTCACTAAACATACTTTGGACAAAGATTTAAGAATAGTAATATAAAAGTGATCTATAGATCAATCAAATTCATACACACTACTTGATCAGACTACCATCATTTGACATCGTGATGCTAGTAAGCTAGTGAAGTCCAACTCACTCCTTAGTATCAATAATGTAGATTGATCAAATAAAATTTAACCAAAATATCCATATAACTTATATCCTACTATCAACCACATCATATAACATGTTAAACATAGGAGTAACTAAAACATATATTTATTTTGTCAAACATATGGATGAATAGTACATTACTATCTATCCTATACTAGAAATAATGACTACAATTAATACCATCTGGGTAAAATATACAAATAATTGCATATTAAAATATCATAATTCATTTTCAACCAACCCGCACCCTATGATAACCCACATTACCATAGTCTAGTGTTTTTAAAGCATAACTACTAAATATCACAACCAAGCTAAAAATTAGGCATAAATATATGGAAATATACACTCATATTCAACAACTAGAACAACCAAAACTCCATTTTCATGAAACATAAAGTAACCCAAAATAGAATTTGATATACATTTAGAGGTTTGAACACACGCATTCGATAAGTTTTACTATTCCCAATTCCTTAACATAGGTTATAATTCTCCCGTGAAAATATATAACCATGAGAATATACCTTAATGAATATATACATATACACCTATAATTCTTATTAAGAATATTGTAACTTGTTTTAATGTTATGTTCACATCCCATGTTTTAGTTCACAACTAACATATAATAAGTGACCCGTACCTATCATAATGAAGAGTTGTTGAGTTCCCTTTATGTACCTCATTAAACTTCTTGAAAGGGTATCGATATATTAGCCTCTCATAACACCTACGGTTATACATATTTAGTGAGATCATTCAATCATTTATTATTAAAAATATTGACTATGTTTCCAAATAAGTTCATATATATTAAAGTTAAGAGCTTCTGGACATAGACTTGTATGTACCATAAATCTCAACTATTTAATTTTGTATATAAATTTGGCTTATTACTCTAGTTTATAGATAAACCCGCTATACTATAAATAACTATATTATATTTTTTTAAACTTTCAAACAACTTTCTCGTGTTTAATTTTTACTCAAAATATCTTATTTAAAAGATTCACATGCCATTTAAAACTCATTTTATAAAACTCATGAGTGTATGGCGATGCCTTATGCACATTTAGTCCAAAATTAGAATTTGGAGAACTTAGTGCCATATAACAATAACTATAAAAAATAATGACGTGACTTCTACCATAACACAAGTTGTAAATAAAATGTAGGGCGACTTCAATAATTATTAATAAGCTGGGAACTATATATATATATATATATATATATATATATATATATATATATATATATATATATATATATATGACCCTAACAAGCTGACAACATAAATTTATGACTCAATGATATAATTAATGACTTAAATTAATTACAACAACTACTTGGATTTAGACATTGATGCCTTTTATAATAATTATGTACAAAGTTATACTAATCAATAGAGCAAATAAGTATAGTGATGCCTTTTACAAAGGCAATGACTCAAAACTTTACTACAATCTGAGAGTTAAATACAAAATGATTTCAAAAGGACATTACACAAACTAGGATATAAATTATATAGTGATGCCATAATCAATCCTCAGAGTAGGTATACAGTTTATATAGCTGGTATTAAAGCAAATAGTGATACCATAACCAATCTTATATGATACATATTTTGTTCAGTGAAAAATCAAATCATTCCTACATGTGTACATAGTGATCCCATATTATGTAAAGTGACTTCAATATATAAATATATATATTGACTCAATAGAGTAGGAAGGGACTAGAAATACTTATATGATGATTTATAAAGTGTATACAGTAGGCTTTTGTTTTTAATACAATGATTTTGTAATACAAAAGACAATTAAATAATGCATTCACCTCCTAAATCCATCAATACACTATCTTATTTTTAATACACTCTCTATCCATCAATACAATGATTTTCATTATTTAGTAATTAATATGATCTCTTTTTGTTTATACGATGCTAGTTAAATTTAATAATCACTGTAGGCATAAATAAGGCAACTCCTAAGTGCTAGGTTATGATGATTTAAGGTATTTAATTACTGCGTATGTATGTATATATAATGATGCCTATTTTACTTGGATTTATTCAATTTATAAAGTAAAATTAGTCCACATTCTAAAAGATATAGGTATGCTCAATAACTAGCACAACATTTTATCTATTATTTGGTTTACCAACATATATCTAAACTAGTGTTTCATTGCTAAGTTGTATGTTTCACAAGTTGAGAATAAGGAGTACAACGACACCCAAGTCTAGTCATATGAAAATATTCTCAATAACAAAAAGAACATTGGATATAATATTAAACTATTTTAGCATGATTATGAATAAGTAATAACACCACCTACTTGACAAATTATAAATTCCCTTTCATTCATCTGACCTTGCTGACACACTACCCTCTCAATGCCTCTTTTCTCCTCTTTTGGCTTCTCCTTCTCTGCTATGCTTTTTTTTTTTTTTTTCTTCCAAAAATACTTATGATATTTTTCTTAATTTCCTTCCTATAAGAATAGACATATCCTTCCCTTTGTTTTTTTTTTTTTGCTTTTTTCTATTTTTCTATTTTTATTTATTTTAGTTATTTTTTTAGTATATTATATTTTCTTAAATTTAGTCATTTCTTTTTTTTCAATTCTTTATTGTCTTTTTATGTTTTTTATTTTTTCTAAAGTAATTTCTATTTTTTTATATATATTTTAACACTAAATCTCAAAATTCTATGATTTTATGAAATCAATTAACATCCACAAATGTTATAATATTTTGAATGATAATTTCATAATTATTAATAATCCAAATTTTTAAATCTACTTTTGTTAATAATATTTCTACTAGCCTAAATAATAAAATGTACCAATTCGTTAAGATATTCAACTATGCTAGCAAATCACAGAAAGTAACACTTCAAATAAAGTAGAAATAAACACACCATGTGTAAACCATTTTTTAATACATTCTACCATATGCTAACTATCGTGGTGTGTGTAGGGTTCTTGTTATTTCTATGTCAACCTCTGACATCTCCATCTACATCACCCTCTTTGATGATGCTCTCTCTCTCTGGTATGCTATGAGGGATGAGTTATCTAGTGTCAACCTCATAACACATAGGTAGTTAGATCATATAAACATGATAAACATATATCATAAGTTATAACTAAAATAACACATCAATATGCTTGAAATGTAAATGCATACAATAGAGCTAACTCACATTAAAGCAACATGTACCATCATGTATCTAAATAATATCCTACTATCCCATAATAACATATATCTCAAGCTTAGTTAGAAATATAACCAATATCAAATATGTAAATTATAAATATCCATGAATAGCCAAATAGTTTGCTTAACGAGAAATTGGGATGTAACACAATATGTGAAGCATTGGCATTGGTACTAGTGGCTTGGGTACCACTATGAGTGTTATTAGTAGTTTGAGAGGTATTGTTAGTAAGTGAGGCACTAGTATCATGGTTTTCTCATGTGGTAAAAGATACACTAGTGGAAGGATGAGAAGAATCAGCACTAGAGGCATGATTACCATGGGTAAAATAATGCAATAGTGGAAGAATTGAGAAGAGCGAGTCTTAGAAGAGGCTCACTAGATGTAGAACATACCATGTTAGTAGAGATACTAGGCATGAAGGTGGAAGAAATCAGAGAGGAAGATGTCATAGTATGAGAAGGGGTCAAAGGAGAAGGAAGAGGTTGAGAAGAAAAGAAACTAATGTCCCCAAATTCATGTGATAATGTGGGGGAAGTGAATGGGGATCCTCAATTTGACCACTTATCATAAAAAGGTAAATGGTAGAAGGATATTTTCTTTGTTGTTGAGAAAATTCATTGATGAAGAAGAGCACTTATAGATTATATTTGAGTTTAGGCTAATCTTCTAAGGATAAAAGAGGGTTGTGAACTAAAGATGAATGAGGAGGGTTACCCTAATTTATAGTGTGAGTGGTTACATGCACATTACTTTTGTCTAGGGTAGAAACCACAAGATGCTTATGTGATAACCTATTAGGTTTGGTGAAGCTCATCATATCTATTGAGTTCAACTCAATATTATCTTAAAATAGGAAGTTCATGATGAGGGAGAAATATTAATGAAGATGAAGATGATGCAAAGGCAAAGAGGTAGAAAAGATATAGATTAAACCAGGTTGACTATGTTATGTAATCCAAAAGGTAGATAAAGGTATAGAGTCATATAGGTTGACACTATACTACAGATAGGGTATGAAACTAAGATGATAAGGATTTAGGGTCAAACCAATGGACTTATTTATGTAACCTAACTGATAGAAAAGGAGATAGAGTCATATAATTTGGCTTTGTATTGTGGACATGGTGATAAATCAAGTTAAGAAGAATACATAGTCAAATAGGTCGAATGTGTAATGCTAACAGGAGAAAAACTATTTGTAAGAGACTATATCAAATATAATGATAGTGTGATAAAATAGGGAAAAAATTTTCAATATAATTGAAGCAAGAAATGGAAGAAAACACACAAAACACACATTACAAAACCTTGCACCAATGTTAGACAATGTAAGTTTTTGTAATACACACACAATGATTAGAGAGTAAGCAATCAAATAAAAAGTAAATGATAATTAAGTGGTCATTCTGAGTGTTAATATATTAGTAGAAAGTATTGTTTTAAGTGTGATAGGAAAGTTGGCTGAAAATAAGGAACTAGAAAGCAATCTGTGGATGGTTATGGGATGTTTAGGCTAAAAGAGGCCTATGTTGGCAATGGTATTGGCTTAGTATTGGAGCCTATCCCCTTAATTCACAATCCCATAGTGATAATGGTGTTGAGTGATTTGACAATATATACCATTAACCATGTCTTTGTACTTGGATTAAAAACCAAGTTGGCTTCCCCCTTGGTGATGAAATCCAAGTAGGCAGGCCTTGGTAAGACAAGTGTTAAATACATTTTGATTATTGTGTGATTTGGTAGTGTGTGTAAAAGATAAAACTAGTGTAATTAATTTTTAATTTTAAAAACCACTTATATATACTATGTGAGTTACTCTAAACATGCAAATAACTAAAAATGAAAGTGTGAATTAATTACTAGCAAATAGTTGTCAATTTCCAAATTTAGAATAGCATAAATTTGGTTCAGATGACACTATATGCAAATAGTATATAATAGAGTCAACTAGGTTGATATTATTCTATAGGATCAAAATTCTTAAATAATATAGTTGAATGGGTCAACTAAGTCTTTTAGACAAAAGACAAGTTATAGAACTAAGTCAACTAGGTCGACTTAGTTGGTTGTAGGGTTACAGTTTTGAAGACTGCTAAATTATATAAAATAGAACTAAAATGATAGAGAGATAAAGAGAGGAACATTGGTGGGTTGGAATATTATTAAGATTACAAATTTTATGTTGAAGTGACTTAAATGCTGCTTTCAAATTATGCAAACTAAGTCAACTACTTTGACCTAGTTCTGCAAAACCCTATGTGTTGAAGAAGGATAAGATGACTAAGTCAACCTATTTGACCTGGTATATTGATTTTAATGTTGTTATATAAAATAAGATGACTAAGTTAACATGTTAGACCTAGTTTGTTGATCTGAATGCTAGTAAAGAGAATAAGATAATAGAGTCAACTTGTTTGACCATGTATTCTTATCTAGGATTAAATAAGATTACTACGTCAATTTATTTGATCCAATAACTTGTATCCAATAAAGACCTACAAAAATATAACATAGTCATTTTGATGTGACTGTGCATTAAACATGCGCACATAAAGTTTGAACTATATCGCCTGGCTTGATAAACTATTAAAAAAAAAAAAAGATGATAGAAAGGAATGTGTGAAATAAAATATGCAAGGGTTAAATTCATGTTGGGTTCACAAAAATGTATGCAATGGAAAATATAGTGGATCTTTAAATCAATCCTATCTTGGAGAATATAATCCTACTTACACTTTTAAGTGGGGATACATTATATAATCAGGGTCATGACCAAGATAGATCGGATAGACCTAGCCAAAGGATCTCTTACCATAATAGCTTCACTAGGGAGGGTTCTAAAGCCTATACTCAAGAAAAACTATGCAATAACCCTTACTAGGTCCTGTGTTTTAATATTTACTAAACTAATAACAAGTAAAAATAAATATAATCTAGTAAACAATAAATCTTGTGGCACAAAGTGAGGGTAATAAACATGAAAATTAAACATGCACATAAGACATATAATCATGTTAATGTATACAAAATTCTAATGCATGAAAGATAAGTGCAAATGCATACCTATCTACTCTTGCAAAGGAGGAACAAAATTAGGAATACTTACCTTTGAACATGAACTCACTGAGCTTCAATCTCTCCCTTAGCCAAGGTGTTTTGTAAGAGGTTATTGTGGTATGTAAAGATGACAAGGATAAATCAGTTCTATGCTACACAACCTATCAATGCATATAAAATATTTCTTCACAAGACAAGATCTATATCTCCAAAGAAAGTATGAAACCTTGAGCTTACTCTTTAAGTAAAATGATGGATAAAAAAATGCATAATATATCTTACTTCTTCTCTTCTCTTTGAAATGGTGAAATGAATGTGTTTATATACGTGGATATAACCCTAATCCATTTCAAAGTTTTAGTTAATAAGGTCGACCTAGTCAACCTAGTATTGTAATTGAAAAAAATAAATTAGGTCATGGAGTAGGTTATCCAGGGGCTGACCTAGACCTTAATAAGTTTTAGAAAAAGAGTACAAGGTTGATGGGATCGACTATGTAACATAGACCATAAAAAAGGAGTTTTAAGTTAGTTAAGGGCTAATGAATGTGGTAAATGACTAGAGGAGGGTGCAAAATAGAAGGAAAAGCTTAGGGGAATGGTTTTAGGAGACAAGTGTGTAGATAATAAGTGCAAAAAGGGACAATAATGTTTTGAAGCACTAATGGTCTACCCATCCATTTCTTGGTACACCCCATAAGACATGCACTAAGAGATATTGAGACTCGATGGGTTCCTACAAGATAGAATACATCATTAATTGATAAAGTTTGAAAACATTATGTGTATACAAATTCTATTATTACTTGTCTTGCCACATTACTATCTTTTTTTTTACTTTTATTTCCTATTACCTTAAATACATTAAATAGATTCTTTACTATTGTACCATTTATTTCCTCCATGTTGAATTTTATTAACCCCAAATTATGAATCATAGCGCACTTTTTTTGCATTTTAATTAATTGAATAAATCATTGACATCAATTTTTATGGGTTTTATTACAAATGCATGGTCTCATACATGTTGAGCATGACATTGAACTAATCTTTTTGACATTTAATCTTTCATAGGTTCTATTATTTTCTCATATATTTCAACTAAATACCCTTATTTTCATCTTATTATCCTTAAATGTGTGGGTGTAAGAGCTATATTTTCTATTAAATTGGGTGGTGTTACCATTTAAACCATAGTAGGGATAGTAGAGGGTTGACTATCTACATTAGACCCTATAGGTGAATTAAATTCCTCTTCATTAGGAGACACATGATTTGAGGTCATTACTTGATTTTGATTATCATCGTACTCAAAAAATTCATTATGAATGGATGTTTCATTATATTGTGTTTGTCAATATGTTTCAACACTCATTACAAATTCATTACTTACATTCTCTAAATTTTGAATTTCATCATGCAACAAAGATTGATTGAGTTATTTTATCCATTTTAATACATATCTAAAATGAATTATAAATAATTTGGCATGTTATTTTTATTTAAAATATTACTTGGTGTGGAGGAAGCACCTTCACCTTGCTTAAAAGCCCTTATGGATGCTCTCCTATTTGCTTGTCTTTTTCTTTCTTTTTTTTTCTCTTCAATTTCCTCATTTGTTAACTCTTTGATTGGTATTTTTTTAGGACTTCCTGAGCCCATTATTTATCTTTACCAAAATAAGACAATATTAGATTTAAACTTAAAGAATTTGTAGTGATTTGAATAAAGTAAATGGAGAATTTACTAAAATTTTATAGTTACAAAAAAAAACTTGTTTATAATTCTTAAAGAATAAAACAAATGAGAAAATTTCATGGGAAAACCAAGATAAATTCATGAATCATAAAGGGCATACATGATCTTTAAAGCACAAACACCCTTTGTGATCCATGAAAATGGGTAAAAATAATTAATGTGCAAAATGTTGGTTTATATGTATGCCTTTACAAAGGGCGTACACCCTTCCCTTTAAAAATGATGTACACCTTTCCAAGTTTACAAATTTTTGGCCACTTTACCTCCAAAATTGCCTTGGTTTTAGGCCTAGTGGGTCCCAAACCTAGTCCAAACTCTATCATGAACCAACCAAAGAGATTTATTAAAAAATTAGAGGTTTTTTGGTCTTTGTCAACATGTCTAATCAAGTAGCTTTTATTATTAAATTTTTTTTTATGGGTTTGTAGATGGGAAATCTTAGTTTTAAAATATTTTTTTTAATGTTAGAATATTATTTATAATTATTACTTAATTTCTACATAACATACCTCATTATGGACTCTATACATATTATCACAAATTTCCTTATAACTTTTTGAATATTAATCAAACATTTATAAAACTTATATCTCAACAATCTACGTTTTGTCAACTATGCTTTAAAAAAACATTTTCATGAATTTAAGGTCAAAAAGTTATGTTCGTACACTTGCAATTTCAAAATTTCAACTGTCTTGACTTGCAAAATTATTTAATATATATATATATATATATATATATATATATATATATATATATATATATATATATATATATATATATATATATATATATATATATATATATATATATATATATATATATATAATTAATAAAAAATATTCTCAAACATCTTAGACATTTCACCTATCCATATATGAAGTTTCATACAAAAATTCATTTGTTTATTAAAAAAATATGAGTTTATACACATGTAATCTCCTTATCTTTTCACAAAAATAACCAATCTATTATCATAAATGCATCTATTTTCCATAATTTTATCATCTAGGTATTGAAAAAAATTATATATTTAGAAACTTCATTCAAAATTCTAAAATTCATGTTCTTATGTCATTGTCAAATTCCATTTTGAAGTGTCTCTAACATTCTCTCCAAGTCCAACTATTGTTATTTTTTTTTAAAAGTGTCACTTTATACCCCCCTTTTGTTCCCCATTATCTTGCATCTACCCATTGGACACTTTTAGGTTGATAACAAACCAATATTTTATCATCTAGGATTCAAAATAATTAAGAAAATTAAAGGTTTTTTTTATTTTAATTTATTTTCAAGCATGAAGATTTTATTTTCTAGGACAAAAAATCACTGCTACAATTAGGGCATTTTTGTTTTTACCTTTTTCTCAAACATGAATAGTTTTTATATCACATTTGACCAAGATATGAATGGATTATATAAAAAATATGATCATGTCTACCCATACATGTCAAGATATGGCAAGTTCTTTTGTATTAAATACACATCTCTACAAGGTTCCATACCAGATACACATGATATGGATAAATAAGGACACTATGAAATATCTTATAACTTAGGTCTCCCATAGGTTAGAATAACAATCAAGATAAGTTTTAAAGCCATTAAAAGTTAAAAACATGTTTGATAATGTCTTGGGGAATGCAAGGTCCTACAAATAAAATGTGACAACAATGCAAAGGGCAATGATGTGCAAAAAATGCAAAGTGCAATTAGGCATGGACAATTTAGAATACTTGTAGAACCATATTTCAGACTAGTTTCTCCTATTTTAATGTGATCCAAACAATGGAGAAAACATGATAAATAGATGATTTCATGTATTGTGATTTATTATTTTCCTCTTAGTAGTTTGATTAGATGTAACAAAAAATCACCTTGTAGCTTCTCCTCATAATGAGTTTGCTTGGGTTGTAACAAAAAACTACCCAATTTCTGGAAAGTAATGCCTAAAAATTTTCACATTAGTGTCTCATAACACAATTCAATGACCCTCACCATTATCATAAAAATGCATGAAAAGTGACAAAAAATGTTGAAGTGGATTCCACTTATTTTCAAGCTTCTTGTATCTCTATTTTTTGTATGGTAAAAAATACTCAATCCAATGAATTTAATCAAGATCACTCGAGTTCAAATCCTCCCAAAGGTGATAATGAAAAAAAAAAAAAACTTGTGAATAGAAAAAAAACACTGTATAAATTGTTATATTATAGTACAAGTATTTTGGTGTAATTTCATTAGGACATCCTTAACCATGACTTAAACCTAGATAAAATGCCTTCACCCTTCAATAATTAGCACATGATCAGACACATATTTTAGCTTATAGGAACAACAATGGAAATGTGGCAATAAAGGGACATACAATGTTACGTTGTACTCATATTTATAGACCATCTCTAAAGACAAGACAATGACAAACCAAATTGGGTTTAAATCAACCAAACAACTAAAAAAATATCAAGTAGAATTGGGTATGGTATTGTACTTAGAGGTAATACTTATACTTATTTGATTCAAAATCCAACTGGGTAGGTAAAAACCTCTTCAAGTGTAGTAAGTACTCAGAGGTAATACCATTGGGCTTAAATCATTTATATGTCAAGCTAATTCTTACTATAATTTAGCGTAATGTGTGATCTGATAATCCAAGTGTCCATTCTGTTACTTGTATCATATAATTTTCAATGTTAAACTCCCAAATTTACATGTGGAAGAGAGTTGTTACCGTATTTATCCCCACTAAGTGAAAACATTTTATGACTAGAGATTATGATATAAATTCCCCAATGAAATTATCTTTAACTTTTGATTGTTTCGCATTTGTTGGCAAAAAAAATGATTTTATGAAGACGTCAACACTTTAACTAAGGACAATATTACAATCAAATTTTAAATCATTATACTTTATTCTTATATTTTTAAAACTCTCTTTGATAATATTTCCAATTGGATTACACACTTTTGTAAGCACTACATAAATGTTGTATCTTGATGTTGCAGATCAACATCCATGATCCATCCTCAAGATAAATAATTATGTTTCCAATGATTATTACACCATTTATTTTTTCATGGTGGATCACTAAAAAAATATTCCTCTCTGCATATTCTAGTACATAAAGGCAATTTCTTGGACAACATATTCTAGAGGATAAGGGTAGTTTCCTGGACAAGTTTTAAATCATTGGCAAATTTCATAGTTATCAGCTTTGTCCAACTTGACAAAGTTATTACAAATGAAAGGGAGAAGGTAAGGATAACATAAATAAATCAAACCAACATGAATGCACCAAAATTAATGTATTGACGGATGTGATATGGATATTGGTAAGTTTTAGCTTTCCATTAAATTCAATTTGCTTAGGATTGAACCAAGAGAAAATCACAAATGTAAAAAAATAACAATGTACAATTCTTTGAAAAGGATATTTCTCAAAAAAATATTGATAAATATTTATTTGCATATCATTTATCCTAAATCACATAGTGTGAGCATAAAAAATGATACAAATAGATATTTTAATTCCAAACATCTCTCTAAATAAATATGGTGTGTGGGAGCTATAAATCTCAATATTTTAATTCTTCAAAATGTTATAGAAAATTTAGTAAAACATCATGAAAATATACACTTGAGGATATTAAATGACAAAATCTTCAAATTTTGAAATTTAAAGAACCTATCGATCATTGATGTACATGGTAATTTTATAAATAAAAATAATGTTTTAACTCTTTGCTAAGAATTGAACTCATGACATAGAAAAATGATCGTAAAGCTAAATAATAATTAAAGCCTATAACTATAAATTTTCACTAATCCATATTTTTTTGGTTTTATGGAAAACATCTTATAAATATGCCACATTTGGGTAAGACCCAAGGAGGTAGGGTTATCTATTCTACCAAAATCACCCATGGATCACACCTAGTCTGCCCTCTTCGACATGCTAAAAATCATGCCTAACCTTAAGAAGATTATCTTATGAGTTGTGCATGTACCAGCCAAACACCAATAAAACTAAGATCTTAAGACTCATGCAACCACCAAGGTCAAGAATATATAAAAAACTTACTACCAACTAGATCATAAAGAAACTATACCAACATACAAAGCCACTTCCAATAAAATAGAAAGAGAAGTTGAAAAGAATCAATTAACAAGAAGTAGTAGTGATTTTTGGCTTATCATCCATAAAAAACATAGTCATAATTGTTGCTTTGAGATTATAAGGCCCCCATAAAGGGAGGAAGACCATAGCCTTTCATATTTGAATGATCAAGAGCCTAGTTAGAGAGAGTATCAGTGACCTTGTTAAACTAAAGGGGAATATGCATGAATAAAATTATATCAAAATTCCTTTAAAGGATATGGATTTTATAAAGCAGTATACTTACTCTCTAATATTTATGACTATAAGAACTCAAATTTGATAACATTTGAATACAAATTTTTGAATCAAGAATAAATTAGACCTATTTCCAATCCATCTTCCATGCTTCTAAGAGACCTTAAATAATTTCTTGCCCTTCACTGCTATTCTTGGTGTTAGTACCAATTGTAGCAAAAAAAATAAGGCCACTAAGTTACTCTAATCATTCCCATAACCTCTTATGACCACCCTATTCATATTTACTCTAGAGGCTACATTAGTGTAAACATGATTGAAACCATGGGCATGGATAATAGGCATGCTTTTGGCAAATGAATCAGTATAAGGGAAAGTTTGAAACATAGTAGGGAAAAGATTTTGTGAAAGCATAACACCTTTATGAGGTATATCAATAGGATTATTCAATAGTTGTGCCACATATTCCTTAATGTTGTTAATCGTACATGTATTTTAGGAGATCAAAGAGCACACAAACATTGATTAGTTCCTTATTAGTCCAAATGATAAAAATCAAGCATAACAATACACTAGAACTAAACACTCTTGCCTAAAAACTAGGTGGAGCATAACATAATGAATAAGATCACAAAAAGAGATAAAAATAATTTACCTCTTTTTTTGAATTTGATGTCCTCTTGTTTGCATAAGGATGTTCATGTTCGGTCTATGACATTAGAGACTCTTGTTAATTCGTCTCCATGGTGGTATTTCTTATCCAATGGTCTCTTGTGGTTTTTATTTGCTATTGGCTTGGCTTGGTGTGAAGCTTGGCATACAATGGGTATTATAACATTACTCTCAATAAATTATTGAAGGCCTTCCTATAGAATAACCTTACACACAAAATCTTGTTCACATATGGTGTGGGAACTTGTATTTATATCTCGAAGAACTAACTCTAACTCTAGGGAGGTTAGGTTAAATTATAACTTTGGTTGAGACTAATAATAACCTAGGTTGAGTTAGGCTAACCTTGGGTTGGGTCAAAACACTCATGAAATATTGACACCTCAATTTTAGATATTTATGAGGCATGACAACTCAATTTAGATATTTGTGAGGTTATGACTCATATTTTGGAATATTTAGGAAATAATAAATCAGTTTATTAGCTCTTTTGACCTTTGAATTCATATTTGGCTAAAAATTCCTTTTTTTGATAAATAAAATTCACTAATTTGATTTGGAATTTTTTATTTAGGTAAGTTAATTAATATTTTCAATGTAATTAATCTTGATTAGTGATTTTTGGCTTTTGGTAATTGTTTTAAATATTTTCAATTAATAGCTCAATAGACCAAAAGTGTTAAATTACTAGGTTGTAATTTGATTAGGGTTGAAACTAAACTAGGTTACTAGTGCATACAGGGTAATACACCAAATAAACTAGCCTAGTCATATTTCTAAGTAATTAAATACCTTACGTGGATGAATTTGGGAAATTAAACTAATTTTTAGTCTTAAATTATTTCATTTGCTATAAATTAATCTAAATCTTAGTTTAGGCATGAAAGTGGCCAAAACCAAGTGTCTACAATTTTCCCTTGTTTGAGAAGGCATTATAATACATAGGCACAATAACATCTTTTCAAAGAATGCAAAATTCATTAATCCTAATAGTTCTTGCCCCAAAGGGTGGTCGATAATCCTTTGATGCCCCCTCAAAGGAGTAGGTGGTAAAATAGAGTCGTCGAACGTTCCCTCAAAATGAAAAAAATGGCATGATCTAGTGGCAATGGGGGTTGATTTATTAATTCATCCAAATGCAATTATAAATTGTAATGTTGTGCAAATATTTGTGACTTATTTACCCAAAATTAGTTATAATTAATAATGAAGGGTGTGGCACTGATTTGCCCAAAGGCGGTTATAATTAGTGGCATGGATATTTGCCTCGATAAGGTAGTGGTATAAATACTAATTTTCCCAAAGGTGGTTATAACTAGTAAAAGAATGTGAAAAACTAATTTTCCCAAAGGCGATTATAATCAAGGATATAAGCATTTGCCCCTACAAGGTGGGTGGAGTGGGAAAAATTAAGATTTGCACAAAGGCGGTTATAATCATTAGCATGGGACACAATGTATGATTGTATTTTTGAGTTGTTGATTAAAATTATTATAAATAGTAACTTAAACCCAAAATCAAAATAAAATCACAAAAAGAGAAATTAAAAAACAATTATTAATTTAAGAATTAAAAATTACCATCACCTTATTCATTGTAGCTTCTCTCCAAGATTTTCCAACCGATTCCAATGCAATTTGATTATATGTGGATTGCTTGATAGTAGCTTCAAGATGACTCAAATGGCTTTTTTAGATAGTTGAATGGATTGCAAGAGTATATGGATGCTCTAAGATAGTTAATATGAGAGTATATGCAAGGCTTATTGATTTCTTATTATTAGTTTGGATATGGTACAAGCATGGGTATTTATAAGTTGGTAGAGGGAGTTTTGGGGGAATTTTTATTTATTTAGAAGCCTCTAGTTTGGGAGAGTTCTATAATCTTAGAGAGGCTTCTCTAGATATAGAAACTTCTAGGTTAGTTTAGGTGATAATGGGGATTAGATGAGGATTTAATGAGGTTTAAGGTTCATAGGTATGTAGGAAAGGCTAGGGTGGTAGGTTGGCTAAGGGGTAGTTGAATAAATATGAATTTTTAATTTACAATTGGGCTAGTAGGTAGTTAATGTAAAATGATTAGTAGTTAAGTGTGATTATTAATAGGATAATAGGATGATTAATTAGTCATAAGGGATGTAGAAAGGTTTATGAGGTGTAGGAAATATTTAATAAGAAATAAGATTTTAATTACTTAATTAGGATTATCATTGTAGGATAACTTAGAGGGATTAATAGACTAATTAAGGTGAGCAGATTTAGGTGCATATATTTTCCACCTCTTTTAAATGGAATTATGAATGAGTGAAGTAGGTTTATTAATGGTCTTTCCAATAAAAAAAGATTTCATGAATACGTTAGTAAATGATGTTAGTAGACATGATGCTCCCTCAAGGGGACATATGGGGAGGAATGAGTTGGATGGCCACTCAAAAATAAATGCCTAAGGTGGGATAAGACTAAGATGATGAGGGGTTGGGATACCTCGAGGGATAATTGAGATATGATTGGGATGCCCCAAATATATTTCTATGGGATAAAGTGACCCAATATCTAAAGAATAAGCCATGATATAGTGTCAATTCCCAAGTAATAACACATGCAAGGGATAAGTATAGGCCTATAAAGGACATTTGATAAGTGATTTTTGATAATATACATCTTTAGTATAAAGTTCATAGCTAAATATGATTTAATAAATTTGAGTAACTCATGGGAGATGGGATAATTTTGGTTGTTAATAGTGGTTGAGCTATCCTTGGGCACAAAAAAAGTGTCCAAGTGTTGCCTACATAGTCTTAAGAGACCTCAGGCTAATGTAGTTCTAATGCAAGATTTTGGATATAAAGCAAGGAATAGGAGACCATGCCCTAGAATAGTTATTTGAAACAACATAGGTATAGGGGGACCATAGGTAATTGTGATAATAAGATGTAGAAAGGTATTCAGGAGTCAAAATTAGTTAATTGGTTAATAGGGTATAGTTATTAAAGGTTAAACAGGGTGAGGGGGTAAAATAAGTTGTGAATTGGGGGGTAAAATAGTCATTTTGACTTTTGGATTTAGTGCATTTGAGCTCTAGAGACCAAAGTTATGGATGTCCTTCCCCACACATCACACTACAGAGAGAGTTTGGGAGTACCAGAGGGCAATCAAAACATGACTATCGATGAGTAATCTTTCCCTAACTAATTATTTTTGGCATTTTTGCATTTATTACATGTATTTACTACATGTACAATTAGGGAAGGTAATATTTCCTCTAGGGGAATTGCCTATAGTTATAGTGTTACCACTACAAGTTACAATATTATAACCCCAAGTTGTGGTTTTAAAAAATTACAAGGGGTGATATATGATTTTGTAATACCATGACAAGTGATTTGCATGATTGTAATACCACATGAGGTGAAGAGTGGTTTTATAAACCACATGGTTGGATATGAAGTTTTGTAAAATTATGTGTTTCAAGTGGTGATATTGCCAAAACCATGAGTTAGGGTAAAAGTAAGTCATGTGATATTGATGAAGATGAAATTTAGGTTAGTTAAGAGGTTAGGAAGAGAATGAGGGTGGGAATAAGTGATTAAGAAGTTAAATGGATAAGGGGTTAGGTGAGGGTGTGAAATAGATAAGGTGAAAGTGGAGAGGGGATTTAGGTGAGATTAATTAGGTGGGTGAAAAGGTTAGTTAGGAGGGGTAATTAGCTAGCTAGGAGAGAGTAATTAGAGGGGCTAAATTGATTAGGTGGTTCAATTAAGGATTGAGGTTAGATGAGTGAGATGGGGGATTAGATAGATAGGTACTAAGTAGATGGGATGGGTAGGATAAATGAATTAAAATAGTGGTGATGGGTTTGAATAGTAAGGATGTGATAGAATAATAGGGTAAGTAGATTGATAGGATGTTTATATTAGTGTAGGTTTTTATTTTTCCCTATTCATTAATTAGGGAAATTGTATTTCTTGTGCTACATGGAGTTTTCCTACATTTGTGGGATAGGCTAGCTTATGTGGAGGTGTGTGTCATAGATGTGTCATAGGTGTCATAAGAATGTCATAAGTAACTCCCTTTATGGGAGTTACTTCTCTATTCTTAGCACCTTGTCACCACCTTTCATGGAGGAGTTACTGTCTATTCTCGGGGTGCCTTGTCCACCTTTTGTGGAGGAGTTACGTACTCTCCTATATGTATTCCTCACTTTGGCCATCTCATGCTAATTAGATTTTGGTTTTCTCCATTTTGTCTTGTGTAATTTCTCTTATTGTGTTAATTTCAAATTGCTTTAGCATCTTGTGGTGTGCACTTGCTTCAACTAGTGTGATCACGTCTCCATTGCACTCGCATTATCCAGATTCTGGCAACAACTCCGATATAGTATCAGAGCTACTCTGGTAATCGTGTGTCTGGTTATGCTAGTAGTTCATTTTGAAATTCTTACTTTGCTTTCTTAGTAGTTTTAAAATAAAAAAATCCGTTGCATTTGAGAGCTTTGGTAGAGTTTTTTGAAAACTCATGCAAATCCATACGAAACTTGTTTAAAAAATTTACTTCTGAGTTAGTATTTGCCAAGACATTTTGTCTAGATCTGTGGTTTTCTTCAGTAAGGCAGAGGAATTTTTTTGTTATCTGCATTCTATTTTTTGGATGCCACCTTCAAATGTGGAGCTTCTGGTAGAAAGAAGTGAAGGTTTTTAGCGCAGGCGCCTACCACTCCAGGTGCTGCCCACTCACAACACAAAAAATAACACTTCAGTTTTGTGCTAAGTTTCTGTCCTTCCAGCAGCATCAGTGCTTTATGTAGACCCACACGTCCTTTCCAACAACCAACCAGGCCGTACAGTGTCCAGGTCTGCTATTTTTTTTTGTTTTTTGCAAAAAATTAGAACTGCGCCTTTCTTTTGGGACGCCACTTGCTTTGTTCGCTGTCCAGAAGCTTCTGGGTCTCTTTTTTGGTGAAGTTCTGCCTCGCCACAGTGTACAGCAAGGCGCCAAGCAGTAGCAGTCCTTGCCACATCAGGCCGTACGGTTTCAACAGGTCTGCATTTATTTTTCTTGTCTTTTCTGCAAGATAAAATTCTGGACTGCTATTTTGGCACCCCTTCCTACTTGGCATCCCATGTGGCACCCCTTGGACACTTGGCATCCTTCAAAACTATCTTTGCTTCATTATTTTCAGTTAAAATTGACATGTTAAAACAAAAATCAGTCAATTTGACTAAGTATTTAATTTTTTAGACAGTTTTGTATTTTTGGGGGTTTGAATTAAAACTTGTATCTTCAACCTACGAAGACGAAGGGTGAGGCCCGGGTTGGTAGGAGGCCAATTCCCCCTCACACAAACCTCCTTTGGATTCCTCATTCCGTGCCGAATTCAATGAGTGGTTGGAAGACCATTTTCTCTCCCCATAACAGAATTTTTTTTAATGTTTTAGTGTTTTTTTTGCAAAAACACTAGTTTACAGGAAAATTTAACTTTAATATCTTGCAAATGGTAGCTCGGTTTTGGGTGCCCTTTTTTGCAAAAGTTCTTGTAATTCAATTCTCCATAGCGTAGACTTGTTATTTTTCAAAAATGCACTTGTTTATAAAGTGCCAAAAATTTGGGTCTCTCGGGACGCATTTTCGACTGGGTCCGACATCCTGTTTGCTTTAGTCTTGCACTGATTGCTATAAGATGCATTTTTGGCTGATTCTGACGTCTTTTGAGCATTCAATTGCATATTTGGGGGGGGGCTCAACATTTCAGGGGGGGTGTGATTGCTTTTCACAACTTGCTTTCATTCTCCTTTCTGCATAAATTCGCAACTTGCAATCAACACAACTTCATCTAAATTTAGCTAAAAAATGGATTATTTTCAATTTAAACCCCTAACACCCTTCAACTATCATGAATGTAAAGTTAAAATTTCAATCATTCTTAGAAGCAAAGGGTTGTATAGGATCACCATGGGTACTGAAGTAAAACCCAACACTAATGCTGAAAAGGTTAAGTGGTACAACCGTAGTGATGAAGCCTTTGGATTACTGAGCTTGTCTGTGTCTCCAGAACTTCTCTTCCACTTAGAATCCTCTCAAACTCCTAATGGCATATGGGACACCTTATAAAAGTTGTTTGGGAAGCTTGATGAGATGAGAGGTCATAAGCTCAAAAACGAACTCATAAGTCTAAGTCCTAGCAACTTTGACACCCTACATGACTTCTTCACTAAGTTTAAGGCCCTTAGATTGCAATTGAAAGAGTGCGGGATAGAGAAGAAAGATGATCAACTCATACTTTATATTCTCACAAAGTTAGGTCCAAGCTATTCAGTCTTTGTCTCCACTTTCCATGCCACAAAAATTGCCCTTGGCACTACATGGAAAATGCCTTCTTTGGATTCATTCATTGCCAACTTGACTAGGGAGCAAGATAAGCTAATTCAAATGGGCACAATGAAGTCTACTCAACCCCAAGCTTTGATAGCTGGAAATGGTAAAGATAAGACTTCAACAAAGGAGAAGAAGAAAAAGAACAAGGACCAGGAGAAGAAGAAAGAAAACACCAATCCTGCCAAAAACAACACTAAGACTTCATCTTCCAATGCTAAACCTAAGAAGGAGAAGGTTAAGTGTGCCTATTGTAAAAAGACAGGGCATGATGAACACAATTGCATGAAGAAATAAATAGATCACCTAACTCATCTTCTAGAAAAGAACAACATAGGTGTTCCTGAGTCCATCAAGCAGAATTCATCTACCCAAGATTCTACTAAGGCAAAAGGCAAGGGTAGGGAGAAAGAAAAGGGCAAGGCCCTTGTAGCTACAACAGCTTTCACATCTTCATGGGTCATTGACTCGGGTGCTTCTCACCACATGGGCTCTTCACTAGTTGAGTTTTCATCTTTAGAGACTTGTAGCATGACTTTAATTAGTTTGGGTGATGACACATCAGTTTCCATTACAGGGAGAGGGTCAGATGAAATGGAAGGAGGAACATTCAATAATGTTCTAAGTGTTCCTTCTATTTCAACCAATCTCCTATCAGTGTACCAAATCACTCACATTGGTCAGAGTATGAGTGTTGAGTTTTCACCAAATTCAGTGGCTATCAGGGAGTTGCATAGTGATACTACAGTGGTAGTGGGTAGGGCAGATCACAAAGCTAGGTTATACACCTTCTCACATTTTGCATCAGATTCTTCTCCAACAGCATTGCTGACTCATTCAGATGGAGTTAGCAAATTGTGACATGAGCGGTTTGGCCACCTTAACTACCGCGACCTTGAGCAACTTTGCAAACATGGCATGGTCATTAGCTTGCCTCATGTCCAATTCTCAAAAGGACTTTGCAAGGGGTGCTCCCTTGGGAAGCATCCTGAAGCAAAATTTGACAAAGGCAAAGCTTGGAGGGCTTCAAAACCTTTGGAGCTAGTCCACAGTGATGTATCGAGACCCTTTCCTAAACCATCTTTCATAAGGGCCAAGTACATCCTCACTTTCATTGATGATTTTTCTAGGTACACTTGGATATATTTTCTCAAACAAAAGTCTGAAGTGTTTGAAAATTTTCTAGACTTCAAGGCTCTTGTTGAGAAATAGAGTGAGAAATCCATCAAGGTTCTTCGAACTGATAATGGAGGGGAGTATGTCAGCATCAGATTTGAGTAGTTTTGCACTACATAGCGGATTGATTTTTAGTGCACAGTCACTTACATTCCTTCATAGAATGGGGTTGTAGAATGTAAGAATAGGTTCTTGAAAGAGATGGGTAGCTGTATGATTCACTCCAAATCCTTAGCACCATAGTATTGGGCTGAAGCAATCAATTGTGCTTGCTAAATTCAAAATAGGGTTCCTCACAAAGCTTTGAAAGGGATAACACCCTTTGAAGCTTGGCATAAAAGGAAACCTGATGTTGAGCACCTTAGATTTTTTAGATCCCTAGCCATGGCCTATATTCTAAAGAAGAAACACAAAGCTATGGAATGTCAGTGCAAGCCTTGCATCTTTGTACGATATCTGAATGGTATTAAGGGATATCACCTTCTAGATCCAGTCACTCATGAGTTGTTCATCGAGAAAAGTGTCCATTTTTAGAAGAGTCCTAGAGACTCAACACTTGACACTTCTTCTCCCTCATCAAATCTACTTCTTCGTGATGATTCCTCATCAGATTCAGATCAGCCACAACAGGTTCTTGAGCCAGAGTCATCTTCTTCTTCTTTGAGTTCAGACAGTGAGGATAGTGATGCAGAGTCATCCACCTCTAGTCAATTAGAGGATGAGGAGTTAGCACCTGACTTGCCCACTTTTGGGCCACTTCTGGCCAAACAAACACTTGAGAGTGCTGGCACTTGGACAAGAGATCCCACAGATGACAGATATACTAGGGGGCCTTTTCAGAGAGATCCACATGCCTTCTTTGCTTCAGTTTTGGATCCATAGACTTTTCGAGAGGCATCGGGGGTACTTGAGTGGGATAATGCTATGGAGGAAGAATATTCTTCCTTAATCAAAAATCACACTTGGGATTTGACTTCACTTCCTAAGGGAAGAAAGATGGTTTGATGTAGGTGGATATATCAGACCAAGTTTGCAGCAGATGGGTCAATTGATAAGTATAAGGTGTGATTGGTCGCCAAGGGTTTCTCACAAGTGGTAGGCATTGACTACTTAGAGAACTTTTCACCCGTTGCAAAGATGACTTCTATCCGACTCACCTTGGCTATTGCCACAGTACATGGTTGGGATGTGCATCAGATGGATGTGAAGAGTGCCTTTCTTCACGGAGACCTAGAGGAGGAGATCTACATGGAGCAGCCGCTAAGATTTGTTCAAGATTCTTCTTTAGTATGCAGACTTAGGAAATCTATCTATGGCCTTAAACAGGCCCCTCAAGCTTGGTATGCTAAGATGGATTCCTTCCTTCTCATAGCGGGTTTCACTAGGTGTCATTCTGATCCCAATGTCTACTTATGGCAGGATGATTAGCTCTTGATTTTGGTTCTATATGTTGATGACCTTTTGATCACCAAGAGTTCTTCATCATCTATTCTAGTGGTGAAGGCATCTCTTCAAGATAGATTTGACATGACAGACTTGGGTTTGTTACACTACTTCCTAGGCATCGAGATCTCATAGTCAAATTCAGAGATTTCTCTTGCACAACCTAAGTATGCTCTTGACTTATTGGCTCAGTTTCACATGGTTGATTGTAAGCCATCTTCGACTCCCTTTCTATCAGGAGTCAAGCTTGAGGTTGATTGTTCTTCACCATTGGTTGATGCCACTCGGTATCACCAACTTGTTGGTAGTCTCATCTACTTGACTCACACTAGGCCTGACATATCATATACAATGGGACTTGTCTCTAGATTCATGCAAGAACCCCATGAGCTGCATTGGAAAGTAGCTAAGAGGATCTTGCATTACATACAGGGTTCACATAGATATGAGATTCATTACAGATTTGGCATAGAGGTTGACTTGGTTGGATATATAGATTCAGACTGGGCTGGTGATTCACAGACTCGCAAGTCCACTTTTGGTTATAGTTTCTCTCTAGGTTTTGGTCCTATCAGTTGGTCTAGCAAGAAGTAGAATGATATTGCTATATCATCCATAGAGGCAGAGTACAAGGGAGCTGTTAATGCAACTACTAAGGTTATTTGGCTTCAAGGGATACTTTTTGAGTTTGGCATTCCTATCAGACAACCCACCATCATTTATTGTGACAACCAGAGTACCATTCAGATTTGCAGGAATCCAGTTCAGCACCAACGGACCAAGCACATAGAGATTCACATGCATTTCATTTGAGAGCTTATTCATAGTCAGGTCATTGATTTGATATTTTGCCAGTCTTCAGAGCAGGTTGCAGACATCTTCACCAAACCTTTCACTAAGAGCAAGTTCATTCATCTACGAGCTCTTCTTGGGGTGTGGTCCACATCTGCAGTAGCATCATCTTCAGGGGGGCCTTCTAGCCTCTTCTTTCTTCTATGTCTCTCTTAGGGGGGGAGTTTTTTCCTATGGGTTTTTTTTCTATCTTATGGGAGATTGCATTTGTACATGGGTACCTCATCAGGCCTAGTTGCCGAGACCCATTTTATATTTCCACACTGCCCACCTAAGCTGCACTTATGGGGGGTATTATTGTAGGTTTTTATTTTTACCTATTTATTAATTAGGGAAATTGTATTTGCATCTTGTGGTGTGCACTTGCTTCAACTAGTGTGATCACGTCTCCATTGCACTCACATTATCCAGATTCTGGCAACAACTCCGATAGTTTATTGGTGTAGGAGGACTTAGGATTGTTAGTATCTAGGTTATGTCATCTAGTGGTGTTACATGAGCTACATAGATTGACACTGATAGACTATAAGGTACTCAAGATGGTTAGCCTCTATTACATTACTATGATGCCTATGGTGCAAATTGATAGGGCATTGATTACAACCCTAATGGAGAGATGCCATTCAGAAACCATTACATTCCATTTTGTGATAGGGGATATGATGATGACATTAGAGGATATACTAAATATATTTGGGCTACTAATGAGAGGCAACATGATCTATTGGGGATCTCATACCTTGAGTGTGACTATGTAGAGACTATGTGAATGGTTATAGATTAAAGCATGGGATTCTTGGGTAGACATTGATAGATCATTAAGAGAAGGGATGACTGATAGGTTGACACTTTTGGTGATGTCTCTTATTAATAACATACTCTTTTCATATAAGAGTGGGCAGTGGTTTCACTTAGGATTGGGGGATGTGGTAGCTAACATGGTGTATGGTTACCATGTTTTTAATTAGTATTTTTTGGTAATTCCCCATCTATATATAGAGCTGTATATGGGGGACTATAGAGGGCTAGCTAGCCTTGGTCCATCCCTATTACTACAGATATGAAGTTGGGAGCATATTGTAATAGAGATACCACTGGGCACTTTTGTAGATAGAGAGCCTAATCATCCTATAGTTTTTATGTGGTATATTATTATAGGAGTTCAAATATCTCATGTTGGTGACATGTGATTCTATAGATAGACATTTCACAGTTTGAGAGTTGATTAGATTACTTGGATGTCATATAGATAGGTCCAGTGGGGATGGGCCGAGGTTGTAGATATGACTCATTTTATGATCACAAAGGTTTATTTGAATATTCAACATGATCACATCATCAAGAGATATAGGCCTCATTAGGTTCAATGGTAGTTTAGGAGGTTGTAGGACGTACCAAGAGAGGATCATATGTTTGCTCATAGTGATAAAGAGACATTATAGTGGGGGACTACAATAGATAGATAATTAATGAGAGTATATTATGAGGGTATTGCCCATGTTATATGGGATTATGAGACAACCATATCATATCTAGGAGTGACTACAACATATACAGGGTGGTGAGCCTAGGGATAGCCTTATAGATTGCTTATACAATTGGTAGGAGTGAGGACGGGGATTTATAGAGATTATTATAGGTATGGGCTCAGTTAGGAAGGATGAAAGATCAAAGGAAATAACCATAATCATAGGATAGATAGGGTGAGTAGGTGGGGTTATATTTTATGGTGATTGATAGTGGAGATCAGGGGGTAAGAGGAGGAGAGTAGGTCATAAGTGGGCATTAGGTAGGGAAGAGAGTAGGATTAGATTATACAGGGCCATCCAGGCCACCTTTGTGTGAGGATGACCAAGAAATATTGGATAGGTTTAGGTGAGAGGTACAAGCTTGAGCAATAGAGGTAGTAGGTATTACAACCGAGTGAGATAGGATGGTCACAGACCTGTAAAGGTGGTTATATAGAGGGATAAATAGATGGTGGGTGTAGTGGGATAGGTTATAAGCTTATTGGGTTAGGTATCATCCTTGTATGGGTAGCTTAGTAAAAAATAGTCTTAGGATAGATAGATAGTTATACTCCAAAGGTAGATTCATAGCCATGACACATAGATAACATCATTGTGAGAGCATATTGCATAGTTACAGTTGAGATTGAGGGAGAGAGAGGTAGGGCTACATGTGGCTAAAATTTCCTGAAGGATGAAGATGATACTCTATTATATCAATAAGGTATGGGGATTGTTATGAGATAGATATCTTAGCTGAAAAGAGAGGCTTAATACTACATAGATCTGTATGAGGGATCAATGCTAGCAAATTAGTAAGTTCTGACCTTTAGAGTTAGTTCCTCCTAGTCCATTCATCAGCCTACTAGGAGGCCACTTGAATAGTAGTGATCTAGACTTGTATTTTTGAGACATGGTTTATATTATGGGAATGCACTATTATATATCATTGATGCCCATGAGGCCCATTTGTGTAGTTATATATTTTGACATGGACTCTTATGAACATCATGGACAGTTGTTATTGTGATTATGTTGTGCATGATGATGTATGGAATTATTTTTTTACATGTGATTATTGATTATGGATATATAGATGTTATTGGTATGTAGTTAGATTATGTCATTGGATATTATTTTCATATGATTATGAGTATTTATAGATGGGATTATGATAATGAGCTATAGATGTCAATGTATGGATTTAATGTGTTATGGTTTAGATATGGACATTGTTTATTGTTTATATGAAAACATGATGGTATAATGAAATGGAAAATGTTATGATTAATAACATGTGCTAGTAGATAGATAAATAATCCATGGAATCATATGTCTCACAAATTAATTATGGGTAAAATCCTCCTACACCAAGGAGGTGGGTGGGGTGTTGAGTAGTAGGCTAGGATTTTTAAACATGACAATGGAATTTTTATGGGGAGGCATATGATTTTTGGGGACTTGAAACCGTTATAAATGTAGGTAATCCAATTTTAGTTTGGCACTTATGAGTATAAGTGTACCCACAAAATGAAGATAGTTAAGGTCATATTTGACTCAAAGTGCATGAGGGAATTGGAGAAGGAACTCCATTTAGTGACATTCCCAATTTCTAAGTTGGGTAGTCACTTAAGGACATCCTTGTTCCCTTTGTCAAAAAAGGACAAAAAATTAACACTTAAAAAAAGGATTAAAAATAGAAAATATTTACAGGACTAAATGATTACTAATAAGATATACTAGTGACATATATAAAGGATAATATAACATATGTACAAAGATTAATGCTTATAACAAAATTTTGACACAACAATTTTAAAAAATCAAACTTAATGAAGACTTAAATGTATATACATTTACTCTTAATAAGGTTCCCTTATACTTAAATGATTTCAAAAACATAATTTCCAAGGACAACCAAATCATTATAAATAAGAGGATGATGGTATTATTTAAAGAATGGCATAAACCCTAAAATGACAAGGAAACTAAGCAATAAAAAAGGTAATAATGATAAGTGCATACAAGATGACCTTAGGGATATGGTTAAATAGATATTTACAAGGGTAGATTGTGCCCAAATATTTTTGTTGTAAGTGAGACAAGGATCAAAAACCAATTATAACAACAATTCTTAGGGTCTAAAATGAACGGTCAAGATTCGGTTACAAAGCATACTATAGATCCTGGAGTAGGAACATTATATGACCCTTCTTTAGTGATGAGGTTAATGGGTTCATGTAGATTTATGCTTAGAGGATAAATGGGGATGGATTAACTTGGATGTAATTGAGGTTGATAGGAAAAATATTTGTTGAGGAGGATGTGACTAGGATATGTAATAGGACATCAAAATAGAATGAGTAAATGTTTGAAAGTGGATTCTTTTCAACATATATCTTCTTTGCACTTTCAATAATGATTTTCCCTAATTTGACACTCATATCTCCTAATTTTCCCTAAGCATATATTATCTACCCATGATTAGGATCAAGTTCATATGAAAAATGAGAGGATGAAATGGAAAAATGGAAGAAGTGGAGTGGCTATGGATGGATGCACCCCCAAGAGTGGGGACTCATAGACAAAGGTTATTTAGATCCCCTTAAGTATAAAAGTGATTTAGTTGTAGCATATTCATGGTCTCATAAATCTCATCACCATATAAATTAGCCAATTTTTAGGCTCTTGATCTAAATTTTGTAATAATAACATAGGGCCCAAGCTAATTTTGATTCAAATTTGATTTTCTTTTCTCGCTCAACATTGGTGTTTTTATAATTCTCTTTTAGGATTAGGTCACCAAATTTGAATTGTCTATACTAGATCCTTTTGAGATATTGACCCTTAAGCTTATTTTAATATGTCCTAAGGTGATTCAGAGCATTTTGACACTTTTCATCTAGTAACTCAATCTCTTGTAGTCTTTCTTAGCTGTAATTATTATCAGTGATCATGCCCCATAAATATATTCATAAAGAGGGAAGCTCAATTTCAACTAGTAGGATTGTGTCTATTCTATAGACTAAATAATATGGAGTAGCCCCAATACATTTTTTGACACTAATTTTATAATACCAAAGAGTTGGATACAATTGTAAATGCTAATTTTTACTAGCATCATTAACAATTTTCTTGAGAATTTTGAGAAGCATTTTTTTAGTTGTTTCTGCTTGACCATTACCTTAGGGATAGTAGGGTGGAGAGAAATTCTTCTAAATGTGATAATAATTGCACAAGTATTCAAATTCTTGATTTTTTAAAGATTTATTTTTATTTGATATAATTTTGGTGGGGATCCCAAAGCAAAAAATAATCTAATTCAGAATGAATTTTGATATTTTTAGACCTGTGGTATAAATTAACAGCATTAATGCGACCCATTTAGTGAAGTATTTTGTATTAATGATTATTAATTTATGTCCATTAGATGATGTAGGATTAATCTTTCCAATAAGGTCTAATCCCCATATTGAACATGGCCATGGGCTCATTATAGGTTATAGTTCTTGTGTGAGTGCATGGATGAGGTTACCATGTTTTTGACAAGCTACACATTTATGCACATATTTGTAGTCATAATTATCTATTTTGGATCAATAGTATCCAATATAGAGTAACTTCTTGTCCAGGGCCATCCCACTAACATGACTACCATAGATACCATCATGGACCTCCTTGATCGTAAGAATAGCCTCATCTGATGTTAGGCATCTCAACAAGGTCCCATCATAGCCTCACTGATAGAACATGCTACCAAGGATGGTATAATGGGATATGTGATGAATGAAGTCTTTTCATTGGTGATGATTGATATTTGGTGGTAGAATATTATCATGGAGGTAGGTATAAATGTCATGGTACCAAGGTAGACTGGGATCAGGGATAACACAAATTTTATAATGAGCCATTGATTGATGAGTTGGAAATAATATTTTTTAAATTATAAATTTACCTTCAAATACATCTTCTATAATATATATTAAATAACCAATATTTGCCATTAAGTTGGTAGCTTTATTACTTCCCCTAGGAACCTGCTCAAATGTTATCAATTGAAAACTTTGCTTCAATTAGTTCATTAATTTTGTATAGGGAATTAATTTCTCATATTTTTTCTGGAACTCTTCATTCACCTATTTCATAATCAAATAAAAATCACCAAAGACTTGTAGATGTTGTATATTCCATTGGATGGGGCATTGTAGTTTAAAAACTAAGGCCTCATATTCAACAATATTATTTGTGCATGGAAAAGTGATTTAAAAAGATTTAGGGATTAGGTCATGTTGTGGGGTTACCAAAAGGATTCCTACTCCTAACCCATACATGGTGAAAGAGTTATCAAAATATAACTTCTAGCTATTGGACTCTTCAGTAGCCAATATAGACTCATTTGGAAAGTCCATGATTAATGGTTTAGTGTATGTTATGGGTGTTGTTGCAAGTTGATCTACAATGGCTTGTCTTTATATGGCCTTTTGATTTATATACTCAATGTAAAATTCACATATTAACATGATCCATTTGTCCATTCTACCAATTAGAGTCAATTTAGATAGTATGCACTTGAGGGGATCAACCTTTGCTATGAGCTTAACTTGGTTATTCAACATATAATGTTAGAGTTTTTATGAGGCAAAAACTACAGATAAGTAATATTTTTTAATAGGGGTGTAGTTGAGCTCATATGAGATTCAATTTATGCTTAGATAATAAATTTCTCTTTCTTCACCTTCATCATTATGTTGAGTTAGTAAGGCACCTCTAGCATAAAGTATAGCAGAGATATAAAAAATTAACAACATTCTTAATATAGTTTGTGATAAAATTGGAGGATTCACCAGATATTACTTTAGATTATCAAAAGCCTTTTGAAATTCTAAGTTCTAGTCAAAATGAGCCCCCTTTTTTAAGAAATGAGTGAAGGGATGACACTTATCTACCAATTATGAGATAAATTGACGGATAGATATATTTTCCCTTGAAGGATCCTTAATTGCTTTAGGTTCTTAGGATGAGGCAAATTTTACTTTATCATGATCTAATTTAATGCCTTTCCTAGAGACTATAAACCCCATAATTTTACCCGAGGTGACTTCAAATACACATTTCTTAGGGTTCAATATAACTTTGTATTCCCTAAGCCTCTTAAAAATTCTTTGTATGACCATTGGATGTTTTGATCAGAGATTAGACTTTCCTTATATGCCATCCACGTAGTCTTCTACAATATCATGCATCATATCATGTAATATTACTATCACATCCCTATGGTAAGTGGTTATCGCATTTTTTAGACCAAAAGGCATCACTTGATAGTAGATTGTCCCCAAGGAGTGATAAATGCCATTTTGTGTTGGTCCTCAGGAGCAATTTTAATTTGATTATAGCTATAAAAACCATCTATGAGGGTAAGCATCTCATACCCCATGATCATGTCGATATTGGGTAAAAGGAAAGTCACCCTTGGGACATGCCTTGTTTATGTCCTAGAATTTAGTATAGATCCTTATTCCTCCCTATGGTTTGGTCATAGGGAAAATATTAGAAATCCACTTAGAATAGTCAATTTATTGAATAAACCCAACTTCCAAGAATTTGCGTTATTCTTATTTGACCAAGAGGGCCACCTTAGGGTGCATTTTATGGAGTTTTTGTTTAACTAGTTTTGCATTTGGATGAACCACCAAATGATAGAGAACCAAGGTAGGGTCTAACCCAGGCATGTCAGAATAGCTCCATGAAAATACATCTATATATTCTTTGAGAAGCTCAATAAGGATTTGTTTATTTTTGGATGTAAAAATTTCCCCCAATTTGACTATTATAGGATTTTCATTTGTTTTGATATTCACTTATATAACCTCTTTAATAAGATAAGGTGACTGATCCTGAATATATGTTAGGGGTGATAGTAATTCCTTTCCTAAAATAAGTTCTTCTGGGAGCTCTATATCTAATTCTAAATAAGACTCTTATTTGTTAGGAGTGGACTGGATTACTTCCATATTTGAAGAGGGATCATTTTCCTCATATTCCTCTTCCTTGATTTGATTTAGAGACACTTGTTGCTCTCTAAAATATGCTGATTAATTTAAACTGATAGAGAATCCTTTTTTGTGGTCTTCTGATGGTATAAAATCTCTAGATCTTTGATATTCAATAATGACCTCATCATTTTAGAATACATTAAAATACAACTCATTCTTCTAATACCAATCTATAAGTGTGGAATCACAGAGGGAGATGTTGATGGTGGAGATGGTAGTGTTAGGAAAGAGATTAATGGTAGCCAAGTCTTCATAAAACTATAGATGGAACTTGTTTTGACTTCTTAATCAGAGGTAGACTCTTTAGTAATTGAATAAGTGTCCATAATGATAGTGTTTAAGTCAATACCTATGGGTTTGTACCCTAAACCAAGACATTTTGGGTGTTCTTTAACCCCTATAAATTTTATCCTACTTTGTTCATCTATTCTTAGTAATTTTACCTTATAGTTCATATTCTGAAGCATCTTCTAAAGTTGGGGGTATTTCTTATTATGAAATTCTAGGGCCTCATCTTTATGAATGATACATGAATCACCAGGTTCTTAAAAATATTCATCTGATAACATACCTACACTTGTGAAGGTCATGGAACCAAATTGATAAATAGCAAGTTTATTTTGTTTCATAACATAGGACCCATAGTTGTGTGTGGAAAGTGGTAGGTTTCTGACGTAAATGTTTTTGTATTCATACTCCCCACATCCTTTAGAAGTGATTTTAAGATGAGTGATGTCTAGGGATTCAGATGAATCAAGTAATATGATATAAAAGCATCACTCTTAGGCTTACTTTTCTTACAAATTTTGGATTTCCTATTCAAATTTTGGTTTGATTATGGTCTAGGAGGTCTTATTATGCTTATACCATCCTTATTTTTCATTTCAAGGTGTTAGTTTTTAGGTCTATTTTGTCAAAAATTCAAATTTGGCCTTTCCCACTAAAACTAAATTTTTGAATTGTTTTGCTTAGTGTAGGTGTTGTAGCACTGTTTGGAAGGAATTTTGAATGTATAAAATTATTTTAATGAACTCTTAAATACACCATGAGTCTATACCGTGGGTCTTAACTCACATATATATGGAGTTTCCAATTTGGGGTATGTTCTCATATTTGTTTAACTAGCCTTATAATAATTGTTGGAAGGTTCAAAGGTAGTTAGAGAAGTTGTAAGACAAATAAAAAGATTTTTTTTGGGTGTAATACCAATAATTTCAGGTGTAAGAGATTAAATTTCCAAGAAACTAATCCAATAACTCCTCAAGGTTGATGAGAAGTGATTTTAGACCCTATTTTCTATTTATGTGCAATGGAGATTGATTGTGTGTGACTGATCAGTGAAGAAAGATACAATAAAGGAAAGTTTTTGATGATATTTTTGCATTGGTATTTTTTTTTAATTCCATAAAGGTTTTTTATGCATTTCATTTTGATTATTTCCATACTTTTGTGTGAGAAGGATAATACAATCTTATAGATGCTAGGGAATCTATACACAATCCAATACATAGCAGTACAAAAGTGAGTTACATAAGTATAAATAGGGATATTTGGTGATTTTATAAGGTGTATAAGGTGAGTATAGATATATTCCAATCTTAACAGTATTATGAAACTCAATTTGTCACCTAAAACCTTAAATTCCTCTGTCTCAGGTCTGTGTAAATAGTGGTAACCCTGAATTAGGGTTTTCAGATGGAAACTTGATTTGTGAGAGTTCTAACTAGTTAAAAATATATAAAGTATTTTATTTTGTGTGTTTTAATTTCCTATAAAATATTCTTAAGGTTTCAAATTTTTACGAACTACAAGTGTATAAAATAATATGTTTGTTGTAATTAGGCTTTGGGAAACCTAATTAAGACTGATAGGGGATATAAAATTGGTTATGAGTGGTTTTAAACTAATAAAACTTGTGGAGGCATATAAATCAATAGAGGGTACTAGAAAAGTACTAATTTTTTTGAATACCAATCCTATATTGTCTATACTATCAAGAAAATTAAAAACAAGGCTACTAAGAAGCCTGTGAGATAGAGAAAAGTGTGTAAAACTTGTAGGGTTGGGACATTGAGGGTAGTTGTTTTTCATTATTTTGGTATCATATGTAGGTTAAGACACCTAGAAGTTAGTGGATAAGGCTAGATTATCTGAGAATAAGAGAAGCTAGGTTTTTTTTTATAAATTGCCTATGAGGAGACAAAATGCCACCAAGGAGAAATGCATAGTTGAGAGGGAAACAACCATACATATGGGAGATGTAATATTGTAGGATTTGAGAAACCATAGAGTCAACTTTGATTCTATACTCATAATAGTTGAGGTTAATTAGAGAAGGGGAGTAGTCACATGTGATTTGAGTGACCAAGAGGAAGAAAATCCATAGGCACTAGAGTTGGAAGATGAAGGAGAGAGAAACTTAAGAGGAGAAGTTTAAGATATTGTTAAAGGTGGTGAAAGGGTAAGGATCCAAGCCCAAACTATATCTTCTAGTATATGCAAGAATCCTTAGTAGAGAATAAATCCTTGATTGGATAGGAGATTTGGATAAATACTTTGAGTTTGAAGATGTACCAGAAGAGCAATAAGTGAAATTTTCTACGACCAAGTTGAAGGGTCGTGTATCCCTATGGTGGGATTACGTATAAGATGAGATAAATAATAAAGGAAAATCCAAGATCAAGTCCTGGGATAGAATGGTTTCCAAGTTGAATAGTAAATTCTTTCATAGTGACTACATCACCAACTTATATAAAAAACTTCTAAACTTGAAACATAAAGAGATGGGGGGCAGATAATATACTAAAGAGTTTTAAAAACTAAGCATTAGATCAGGTCACCTAGAAGATGAAAATGATAAGGTGGCTAAATATCTCAATGGTTTGAGATATAACTTGTAGGATGAGTTGAGTCTTTCTAGTCCAAAGACACTAGAAGAATGCTACTAGTTGGCTTTGAATGTTGAAGACAAAATCAATAGGAAAAAAAACCAACAAAATAGATGTAGTCATAATTTTTAGGGAAAAGGTCAGTAAGGAGGTAGGATATATTCGTAAAGAAGCCAAGGATAAAGTAGTACTTCACATGAGAAACCATCTAGTTCAATAGGATGATTTAGAGGTAGAAGGCCTTATTTCAGGGGTGGATATGCATCAAGGGGTAGAGGATCATATGGTTTTGTGGGAAGGTGTTTAATTATAACAATTTTTCTGGACACAGGTCATGGGAGTGCCTAGATGATCAACTAATAGGGAGTCTAAGAACTGAAGGAAGAAATTAGATTGCACATGTAGTTGAAGAAGAGAGTTTATTTTCCATCACTTGTGGAGGAACATGAGATTGAGAATCATTTATAATGAGGAGAGTGTTGATCAAGACACATAAGGAGAAGGAGCCACCATAAAGGAAAAATCTTTTTAGAACCACTTGCAAATGCCAAGGTAAATGTTGTGAAATGGTCATAGATTCAGGAAGTATAGATAATCTAGTCTCTATTAAAATGGTCAATAAACCTGGATTGAATAAGTTTCATCCCTCCATACCATACAAAGTCTCATGGTTTTACAAAGTTCAGTAAGTTTTGGTAAGTGAACAAAGTTGGTTCTAATTTTAAGTTGGAAGGTACAAGGATAAGGTCCTCTGTGACATGATCCCCATGGATTTTTGCCATGTGCTTCTTAGGAGGCCTTGGAAATGTGATAGTAAAACCACTCATAATGGTAGAAGGAATTTTTAAACCTTGGTCAAAGATGGAGTTAGTCATACCTTGTTGCCTATGAAGGATGAAGACAATGACCAACAAGTTGGGTCAAATGTGATGTTGGTAAGTGGTAAACAGTTTTTAAATGCCATGAATAAAGAGGAGTTGGGATTGCATTGGTATTCAAGCATATAAATATTATGACATCCAATAAATTAAATTAATTTCCTCAAGAAATCCAAGACATGTTGGAAAATTATGAATAAATTGTAGTTGATGAGCTACCAAGTACATTACCACCTATGAGGAACATCACTCATCACATAGACTTTGTTCCATGAGAAAATTTGACTAAAAAGGTAGCCTAAAAATTTACCCCTAAGGAGAATTAAAAAATTAAGAGACAAGTTCAAGATATTTTAGACAAAGGATTGATAAAATAAATTCTTAGTCCTTGTGTAGTGCCTATAGTGTTGGTGCCTAAGAAAGAAGGTGAGTGGAGAATGTGTGCATACTCTAGGGCTATCAACAAGATCGCCATTAGATATAGGTTTCCACTTCCCATGATGGAATATTTTATGTATTACTTTAGTGGAGTAATCTATTTTTCCAAAATTGATCTCAAGAGTGGGTATTATCAGATTCAGATCAGACAAGGGGATGATAGGAAAACTACTTTCAAAACTAATGAAGGATTGTATGAATTATGTCATTTGGTTTGACCAATGCACCAATAAATTTCATGAGGCTTATGAATTAAGTACTTAAACCTTTTATAGGAAAGTTTTTATTGGTTTACTTGGATGAAATACTTATCTACAACCCTAACAAGGAGGATCATCTTCACCATTTGCATCTAGTCGTGAGAAGGTTGCAAGAGGAAAGGTTGTTAATAAAAATCAATAAGTGTGAGTTTATGAAATTAGAACTATTGTACCTAGGATTTATCATCTCTTAAGGTGTGCTAAAGATGGACAAGGATAATGTGAAGGCAATCATGGAGTGGCCAACACCTAGAGTAGCTAGAGAGGTAAGAAGTTTCCAAGGGCATTCAAGTTTCTATAGGAAGTTTATTATAAATTTCTATGTGCTCCCATAATAAACACCATTAGGGGAGATAATAAAAAGGTTTATTTGGAGTGATAAATCTGAAAGGAGTTTCTAATATTTGAAGCAAAGGATAATGGATCAGCCTATCCTAGCACTACTAAACTTTAAAAAAGTGTTTCATATAGAGTGTGATGCAAGTGGAGTGGCAATATAGGCTGTTTTAAGCCAAGAGAACATACCCATAGCCTATTTTAGTGAAAATCTCAATGATGCCAAGAAATAGTACTCATCCTATTACTTGGAATTCTATGCAATGGTGAAAGCCTTGAAAAAGTGGAGGCATTACTTGATGCCAAAGGATTTTATTGTCTATACAAATAATCATGCACTTCAATTCATCATCAATCAGCCTAAGTCAAACTAGAGACACATGAAATGGGTGGAGTATATGTTGAATTTTACCTTCACTATCAAGCATAAGCAAGCAAAAAGTAATAAGGCAGCAGATGCATTGAGTATGAGAGTCTTTTTGGTGCATGAAATACAAATTAAGAGTGTTGGTATTGAGTCACTCAAGTAAATGTATGAATATGATTAAGACTTCAAAGAAGCATACAATGCTTGCAAGCATCCAACTACACTCAACAAAGAGCCATGGTTGGACTATATCATACAAGATGGGTTATTATTCAAAGGGGTGCAACTATGTGTGGCAATAAGCTCAATAAGATATAACTTGATTCAAGAGAAGCATAGTGAGAGTATGGTAGGCCACTTTGGGCTTGATAAAACATTGGAGCAGCTCACTAGACGTTATTTTTGACCTAAGATGCAAGCATAAGTAAGGAGATATGTTGAGAGGTGTAAAATTTATAAAATGGACAAAGGGAAGAGCACTAATATAGGTTTATATCAACCTATACCAGTCAAAAATAGACCTTGGGAATACATAAGCATGGACTTATTATAGGACTACTTAGAACACATAGAGGTTTTGACTCTATATATGTAGTTGTGGACAAATTTTCCAAAATGGCACATTTCATTCCTTGAAGGACCACCAATGATACCACCCAAGTGGAAAAATTGTTCTTTAAGGAGGTAGTATGGCTTCATGGACTACCACTAAACATTTTATCTGATAGAGATACTAAATTCCTAGTCCACTTTTGGAGGACACTATGGAGAAAACTAGGCATAATTTTGAGTTACAATTCAGATTACCACCCTCAGACACATGGTCAAACTAAGGTGGTTAACAGGAGTCTATGGAATCTATTGAGGTGTCTAAGGATAATCTAAAGTAGTGGGATCTTGTATTACCTTAAGCAGAATTTGCCTATAATGACTCCTCTAATAAGAGCATTGGTATGAGTCCTTTCCAAGTGCTATATGGTATGAAACCTATAAGAGTGTTTGAGATAATAAATATTAGTCATATGGACAAGAGGATTACTAAAGGAGAATAATTTTTAGTGGCCATGAAGGAGTTTCATCAATAGGTAAGGAAGCATCTAGAAGCTAGTGCAAAAAAATACAAAAAGTAAGTAGATGTAAGTAGAAGAGAGATGAATTTTTAGATTGGATATTTGGTTTTGGATCATATTAGGAAATAAATTTTTCCAATAGGTGATAAAAATAAGCTTAATATGAATAAAATTGGTCCCTGTAAGGTACTTAGGAAGTTTTCTAACAATGCATATAAGTTAGAATTGCCTAGTGGTGTAGGCATATCACCAATATTCAATGTTTGAGATTTTTACCCTTAAAAAAAGGAGTATGTAGTAATATAAAATGATAAATTTGGTAAATTGAGTATGGATAATGACATAAAATCCATAGGTCCATTTTGATTTCTCTCTTGACCCTCTTAGGCATGTTTTCAAAGTTTACCAGTCATCTATAACCTTTTAGATTGAACCCTTACTGACTCACGCTGATCTTTCCATGACAAATCCATCCCCCTAATTCTCATACCCTTAGGAAAATAGCACCCAAAATTTGACCATAATGCTGAAAATTAGGGTCTCTTATTTACAACGTTGTTATCCAAAAGTAAATTTGGTTTAAATGATCATATTCTCCTAGATCCTTATCCTAAGTCATGTCGGCCTAACGTGAATTCATTTAATCCATGATAATTAAATTCCCTATAAAAGGCCATTTAAATTCCATTTATAATGGTTGGAACTCATTTATAAGATTGGAACAAGAATACAAGCAAGACTACTCAAGCTCTATTCCCTATTCTCTACATATAGCCATCCAACAATATTTCAAGTTTATTCAAACCTCTACACTAGTCCCTAGTCACTCTAAGTACACCCAATTTTGTATTTACTTACATTTTTATCACACTATTACACCAAGCACTTTAATGGAAGAACTACATATAGCTTGATCCTTCCTCAAAGTATTGGTATGTAGGCAGCGTGCCCACACATGGGGTGTGAAGTGTATCCAACATAGTGTTTTCACACTAACCCCTTTTCCCTATTTTCCAAAGTTCCATTCAATTTCATAGAAGACACAAGCATATGAAGAACCAACTCTATAGGGAGTTATATTGATAGAAAGGATATAAAATTTGGTACACAGGCTCACACAGACACTGTGAACAAAACTCAAAAAAAGCATATCTCTATGAGAAGTTTGGACAACAACAACAAGACCAAGACTACAATGTCATACAATAGGGTGTCCTATTTTTTATGGTCCTATCTAATCAAGAAATGAACTCCAGATCTCAGTTTATGATAGTGTTACAATCTTGTTCCTCAAGAATTAGACTCTATCTCAGCCATAACAAACTAGAATAAGCTAAGTCATATTTTCTCACTCATTACTATTTGTATAGAAAGGTAAAAGTACAACTTGTTTAAATAAATCAGTGGCTTAATTATTGCATATTATTTATTAATTTTATCTACTCAGACCCATTTATTGTTTAGAAATTAGACATCTAATTTCCCAAAATAAATAAATTAGATCAAAAGGTGAAGACATAGCATAAGGATAAACTACAAGTATAGATTAGGAAAAATAGTTGCCTCAAGCCAAACCAGATGAATTGGAATGCATTCTAGACAAGAAAGTGTTCAAGTAGACTAGAGACAAGTAGTATTTCAAGTATCTGGTCAAGTGGAAACAATAACCAGTTGAAGATGTTACATGGATGATATATCATGACATCAAAAATAATGGGATTACTCTAGAATAACTTTTGTAAAACAGTCCCCAAGTCTTTTTCCCTTTCCCTGGGGAGTATGATGCAGGGGCATCAATCCTAGGCTTATTTTTCTTACAAATTTTGGCTTTATTTTTCAAATTTTGGTTTGATGATGGTTTAGGAGTCTTGGGATGCTTATAAAATCCCTATTTTTCATTTTAAGGTGTTATTTTTTAGGTCTGACTTGTTGAAAATTCAAATTTGACCTTTCTCACCATAACTGAGTTTTTGAATTATTTTGCCTAGTCTAGGTGTTGTAAGACTATTTAGAATAAATTGTCATTGTATCAAATTTTGTAATGAACTCTTAAATACACCATGATATATACCATGGGTATTAACTTATATATGTATGGAATTTCCAACTTGGGGTATGTTCTCATTACTTAACTAGCCTTCTAGTGACTATTGGTAGGTCCAAAGGTAGTTAGAGTAGTTGTAGGATGTATAAAATGCTTTATTTTTGGTGTAAGATCATTAATTAAAGATTTAAGAGATTAAATATATAATAAAATAATCCAATAATTCCTCAAGGTTGATGAAAAGTGACTGCAAACCTTGTTTTTTGTGTATGTGCATTGGATATTGATTGTGTGTGACTGATGAGTGAAGAAAGATACAATAATGATAAGTTTTTGATGATATTTATTAATTTTTAAGTTTATTATTATTCTTTTGAGGTTCTTTATGCATTTTATTTTGATTATTTCCATACTTTTGTGTGAGAAGGACAATATAGTCCTATAGATGCTAGGGAATGTATACACAGTCCAATACAAAGTAGTGCAAAAGTGAGTTACAAAAGTACAAAGAGGGATATATTATAATTTTATAAGGTGTATAAGGAGAGTATAGATATATTCTAACCTTCATAGTGTCTTAAAACTTTATTTTTCACCTAAAACCTCAAATTCCTCCCTCTCGAGTCTGTGCAGACAGTGGTAACCCTGAATTAGGGTTTTCAAATGGAAACTTGATTTGTGAGAGTTATAACCAATAAAAAATACCAAAAATTTGTGATGGGTGTGGTTTAAGGTATTATAAAATATTATTGAGGTTTCAGAGTCATACAAATTTCAGGTATATGTAATAATAGGTTTTTGTTGTATTTAGGCCTTGGGAAACCTAATTAGGACTAATAGGGGCTACAAAAGTGGTCTATGAGTGGTTTTGAACCAAGAAATATTGTGGATACATAGAAATAAATAGAGGGTACTATAAAATTACTAAATTTTATAGAGATCAATATTATATTATACATACTATCAAGAAAATTAAAAAAAGGCTACGAGGAAGCCTGTGAAATAGAGAAAAGTGTGTATGACTTGTACAGTTAGGACTTTGAGGTTAGTTACTTTGCATCATAATAAATCATTAGGGTGGATATATTTTATTTATTTGGGATTATAAGAGGATTATATTGTGTTGGGGAAATAGAAATTAGGATTAGATTGTTCCATTTGGTATCTACAAAAGTGTTCTATTTCCCTTGGAATTATGACCTCCATTCTAGAATGTGGCAATTTTAGATATTGATGGAGGGGAGAGGTTGCTAATCTCATCTCATGAATCCAAGGGCATACCAAAAGTATATTTTACAAGAGATCAATATCTACTACATTAATTATGTTTTGGTGGACTACGAGTCCCACCAAATCATGCAGGTGTGAGTGTTGGGGCAATAGAAAGTAGGATGAGATTGTTCTATTTGGTAGCCACAAAAGTGTTCTATTTCCCCTAGAAATATGACTTCCATTATATAATTTGAGAATTTTAGACATTGATATAGGGTAGAGGGCACTAATCTCATCTCATGAATGCAAGGGCATCCCAAAATTAGATTGTATAGGGGATCAATGTCCACTACATGAATTAGGGTTTGGTGGAATATGGGTCCCACAGCTATAGGAAGATAAATAGTGCCTACAGACGGCCTCTCATTACCATAATATGATTTAATCATTATCAAAGTAGGACCTAATGAAGATTTATAGTACCCAAACTTCTTGAAAAAGTTAATATTACACAAATTCAAGGCTGACCCTCCATCTATGAGTATCCATGGTATCTTATGATTGGTAATATAAATTTTAATGAATAGTGGATAATTATGATGAGGGCCTATAGATGGCATATCTTGTAAACTAAAATTAATCTATTGGGAATGAGATAAATGAACCACCAAGGCCTAAAATTGGCTCATGTCAATATCCATGGGGACTTATAATTCATCTAGGACTTGATTAAGTATCTCCCAATGTATCGATGATGTCTTAAGAAGATATATGAGAGAGATTTGAGCTGGAGTCTTCTCAAGCTATTGGATGATATCATATGGTTTATCATAAGAACTCAAAAATTTCTTAGGGATAATGGACTTTTGATATGTAGAAGTGGATGGGTCTTTTAGAGGTGTTTTAGGAATGGTGATCTTGCCACGTGATGTAGTAACTACACAGTCATTTACTCCCTTGTTAATTTTAAAGATGGTAAATGGTAGATGTGTGGGCTCTTGGGGGATTCAAATTTTAATGGTATTAATGTATTAGTATGGGATGGAGTGATAATCAGTTCTATTAGAAGTGGAGGCTTGTCACTGATCCTTTAGTGGTTTCTTTTGCCTCTGATCATGCTTAGGCAAGGGGTCCTGATATATTTTCAGCTATTGATTTTTAGATTGACTAGTTGGACTCTCTCCTACTTCTATATCTCCTTTCTTTCTTAAATCTTGAATGAAGTGTCGTAATTACTTGCATTTCTCAGTATCATGTCCCTTGAATCTATGATATTGGTAAAATTCATCTTCTTGATACTAATCTAGTTGTTGTTTTCTTTTATGCAATGGTCAAATTTTAGGTAGAGTAATCATTTGTAAGAAAATTTATGGATATAATCATGTATTCACTTTTTGACCAACATTTTGGTTCATACTCAATGAACCATCATTAGGATGTGAGAATGAAATAATAATATTGCTGACAAAGCTCTTCTTTTATAGATGAAGCATTGAGGCCCAGTGATGTCTTAATGATGTCATAATGAGGCAAGATGCCAATTATTTTAATTTTAAATTTTTTAAAAAAAAACTAAAAATTAAAAATTAAAAATTAAAAATTAAAAATTAAAAATTAAAAATTAAAAATTAAAAATTAAAAATTAAAAATTAAAAATATTGTAAATAAAAATGTAAAATTAGAGATATCAAAGAAAAATTGATAAGATAAAAACAAACATGAAAATAACAAAATAAATTTTCTAAACAATTAAAAATTAGTTATAATTACTAAATATTGATTTGTAATTATTAAATTATTAATTTTTTCAATAATAATTTCTATTTAGAGATATAATTATAAATAATGTGAAAACCAAATGATTTTTTTTAATTTTTTTGAAAAAAGGTTATCCAATGTAAGTTCCCAATCTTAAGAGTGATATTTGAATTAATACTTAATGAATCACTAATTGCCAAAGAAGAGAGAAAAAATTATAAAATGAAATATATATATATATATATATATATATATATATATATATATATATATGAGAAAGGTAAGATGAGAAGGCAAAGAGAGGAAATTAAAATCCAAAGGAAGAATAAACACAAAAGAGAAAGAAAAACAATAAAAATATACCACCAATTTTTTTAACAAAATTTTTATTGAAAGGTAAAAAATTAGGAAAAGAAAAATGAGTAAAAAAAGAATAGAGAATGGTGGAAGATAATAAAGTATATACAAAGGGAGACAAGGGGTTAGGTGGGGAGAGAAAAATTAAAGATAGGGGGGTTCAAGGAGGGGGGAAGACAAGAAAGAGGGAAAATAGAGCTAAAAGTCAAAAAATACTGAGAGAAACAAACACCATAGGACCTCCAGGGGGAGGGAAGTTATGGTGGGGAAGCAAATCCAGAAGGTTAAAGAGGGAAAAAAATAATCAAAAAGGTTTTATCAAGTTTATGACAAGGTTCCAAGAATGGTTTAACTCTAGACCACTGTCTCTGTTAAGGTTGTTACCATACTTATATATTTTGATTGCCTCCTTAAGGCAACATTTGTAGAAGTTATTTTCTGTGGCAAGAACCGTGGTTACTTCTATGCAAATATGATGGTGAGTTTTGATAGAGTACTTTAACAAGGTAAATTTGATCAACCTTTCATTGTTAATATCTGCTAAATGTTCATTGATCCTAGTCTTGATTGAACAACCTAGCTCACCAATGTATGACACATCACATGAACAATCAATTTTATAAACTCTAATTCTCAGAGTAGGTTCTAGCTTGTCTTTAAAATAATTAATCATACACCTCCACTTTTTGAGGGGGATAAAAGTAGTCAGGATATTGTGTCTATTAAAAATATTATTAATTTTGTTGGAGATTCTTTCGATGTAATTATGCTTTCCTCCTACATCGAAGGAATCTCTAATAAAATTGCTAAGATTCTTAACAAACACAATATCTTGACTACTTTTATCCCCCTCAAAAATATGAGGTGTATGATCAATCTTATAAAGACAAGCTGGAACCTACTCTGAGAAGTGAAGTTTACAAAATTGATTGTTCTTGCGGTGTGTCATACAATAGTGAGATAGGTCATTCAATCAAGACTAAGATCAATGAACATGTAGTAGATATTAACAATGAAAGGTTGATCAAGTTTTCCTTGGTAGAGCACTCTGTCAAAACTTTCCATCATATTTTCACAGAAGTAACCATGGTTATTTCCATAGAAAATAACTTCTACAAATGTCACCTCAAGGAGGCAATTTAAATACGTAAGTATAGTAACAACCTCAACAAAGATAGTGGTCTAGAGTTAAACCATTCTTGGAACCATGTCATAAACTTGATAAAACCTCTTTGATTACTTTTTCCCTCTTTAACCTTCTAGCTTTGCTTCCCCACCATAACTTCCCTCCCCCTAGAGGTCCTTTGGTGTTTGTTTCTCTCAATATTTTTTGACTTTTAGCTCTATTTTCCCTCTTTCCTATCTTTTGCTTCCCTCCTTGAACCCCTTCCCCCCTTTATCTTTAATTTTATCTCCCCACCTAGCCCCTTGTCTCCCTTTGTTTATAATTTATTATCTTCCACCATTCTTTATTCTTTTTAACTCATTTTTATTTTCCCAAATTTTTTCCTTTCAATAATTTTTATATTGAAAAATTTGGTTGTGTACTTTCATTATTTTTCTTTCTCCTTTGTGTTTATTCTTCCTCTGGATTTTAATTTTCTCTCTTTGCCTTCTCATCTTACCTTTCTCATTTTATATTTATTTCTTTTAATTTTATAGTTTTTTATCTCTTCTTTGGCAATTAATAATTCATTAGGTATTAATTTAAATACACTCTTGAAATTGGGAATTTACATTGGATAACCTTTTTTAAATTTTTTTTAAAAAAATCATTTAGTTTTCACATTATTTATAATTATATATCTAAATAGAAATTATTATTGAAAAATTTAATAATTTAATAATTACAAATCAATAATTAGTAATTACAACTAATTCCTAACTGTTTATAAAATTGATTTTGTTATCTTCATGTTTCTTTCTTATCTTATCAATTTTTCTTTGATATCTTTAATTTTACATTTTTATTTACTGTAGACACCTAAATTTCATTTAGTGTCAAAATGCACTTTAGTTTGTTTAATCATTCTCCCTTAATTTATTTTAATCATTCTTCTTAATTTAATAATTAACACTTCTTAAATTCAATCAATTGATTAAGTCAAGTATTTTGACAAAGTTAATTATGCACCTTTTATTATTTATTTTTAATTATTTAATTCCCTATTTACCAATTCAAACTTCTCCCACTTTTCTCTCTCTCATCCCAACCAAATCCATGAAAACCTCCACTTCCTATGACTCCTCCACTGAGTTGTCAATCTATTTTGATAAAGTCTTGTTGAGTCAGCTAACAACCCCTCTTTCTGCTCCACCTAGTTGAAATAGCTCCTATCATTATGGATGAGGACTCATCTTCAACCATTGATCATTTAGAACATTGAAAAATTCCAAATGATCCTCCACCATTGGATCCTTTCCCAGGCTTCTATAAATAGGCTTGTAAATCTCCATTTTGATCGATTCTCTTTTGAAATCATAATCATCCCTTCTTAAATCATAGAATCCATTTTTGAATGAGAATCCTTTTCCATCATCAATCATCCCCTTTGGGAGAACTACATCTGATCTGATATTCACACATAGACATTGTCTAATTGGGTTATGTACGTAGTGCTTAGAGACACGAGGTCTCTAGGGTCAGCTCGGCCACTACCTTCACCATCATCCTTTTTGAGGAAATCTTGCATCCAAAGCAAATTTTTTTACACCAAAACATTACTCATTCTCTCTTTGCATTGAATAAATGAGCACCACATTTTGATAGAGTAAATCATATTTGAATCATAATAGAAGATTCTTGTATCTAATCTATGAAGGTTTTGTTTTTTGTTTCTTGCATTTGTTGCTCAACATTGGTAGAATTTAACTTAGAATAGACTTGTTCTTTGTCTTTGCACTTTTTAATTTATACATTTCTAGCATGCCTGGTGGGACCTTCCCACATCTATTAATATTTTTGTTTTATTTTTATCTATCTTTTGCATTTAATCTCACTTATTTTTGCGTTGGTACAGACTACAGGTTATTGTCTTGGATTTCATGCTTGACTATGCATTTTTACTGTGTAATAGTGATTTTGAAATACATTTCAGAAATTTTGTTAGACCAAACAATGATTTTGCCACTTTTTTTGCATTTTCTATGTTTTTCCAAGTGAACAGTGATTTCATAAGACAATAGTGATAGCCTTCTGACTTGTAGTGATTTCATCTTTTTTCATAGTAATTTCATATTTTTGGGCAGTGATTTCATATTTTTGAGTAGTGATTCCATGTTTTTAGGTAGCAATTTCATCATTTTCTGTAGTGATTTTATATTTTCCTACAGTGATTTCATTCAAAAATGATTTAGTGCCTTTGAGTAGTAATTTTGTTAAGCATAACAATGATTTTGTTTCTATAAGCTTTCCTATTTTCTATATTTTTCTTACGTGATCATTTTACAATTTTGTTGTTTTGATTTGACTGTGTAATTGCAATTTCATCATAGAGGCTTGTTTTTTATGTATTTTTCATGTTTTTTAAATTTCTTTTCATAGGTTATATTATCCTTCTACCCAATCAAAACAAACTAATACCTTGTTTATAGAACATTGGCCAAAGACAAATTGTAAAAAAAGAAAAAAAATCAAGCAATCTTTTTAATTTATTTTTCACTAACATCTTGTATTTTCAGTCTTTTGCATTCCTAGTAAATAAATCACACTTTATTTTCTATGGAGTAAATATATTTACTATTTTTGTCTTCTTGTTTGGTTACAAAGGTTGTTTATGTTATTTTCTTGGCATCAAACTGGTGACAATACTTGGAAATCAAAAACAATCTTGTAACTTACCTATTACCTTAGTTGATCTTGTGTATGCTCTTTCCTTAGCATTATGTTGGTGACAATACCTAGACATCAGAAACAAGTATCAAATTTTTATTTTTATTTTATTAGGGGATCTATTAACCGTGGATTTCACCACCACCCAATAGGTAAAACCCCATTTTTTGGTGGGGTATATAAATTGATACCCAGTTATTTCTATTATCTAAGTGGTTATGTGTTTTAAGCACACCATGATGTGAGGGGCTTTCATGCTCTAATACCCAAGGTTTCAATAGCTAGCTCAAGATCTAGTATTATTGATTATCAACACACTGAGACCCCTATGGCTATATTAGGAACTTTAGGATAGGAACCAATAATGTGCATCTGCATATCACTCTCTTCCATGATTTTATTTCCCCCTAGATAAGCTCATGTATACCTTAATATTAGGATTGCCTCTTTGCCATTTGACTTTGGTGCATCAGTTAATGGTTAGCACCGAGAAGTTACTTTCCCCACACCCTCAAAATTAGACTTAGTGGACCATGAGCATGCTAAGATCCTACATGGTTAGTGCTTTTAAATATTAGGCCACAACTGAGAGCACAGATGAGTGAGTGACAATGGAAAACCCAACAGTTGTTCAACACCCTTTTTGCCTAGTTTTCACCCTTTTTATGCAATTTCTTATTTGTTTAGAATATAAATTATTTATTTTTTCCTTGTGATTACCATGGACTATAATTTTTTTAAAAAAATAAAATTCTTTTTAGTTTAAGTGCTATCCTAAAAAAATACCTTTCTCTTTAAAAAGCTCAAAAGCATTTAGTTAGTAATCAAAATTTTAGTCACTTTATTACTTTACTTTACTAGAGTCTATCTTGAAGTATTTTTCATTATTGAGTCAAGTATTTCCTTAGTAGTGTCTTCCATTGAAAGAAGCATGGCTATGTTGAACAACACCTTGACTAATTTTATCCCTAATCACAATCCCAATAATCTTTGTTATAACCTAGTATTTATCCAACCAACTTTGATTCAAATGCATATTTAAATCAATGTCAAACCAATAATAAAAAAAATCCAAATCCATGTTTGAATATGTATTCTTCCTCATATATCCATCAATTAAATCCAAACTTTAATAATCATTCAAGTTTCCAAATCAACCTTTCTATAGTAATCAAAATCAATCCTTTGATTTTGCATCTAGTTCACCCCAAAATTGAAACTCGAACTTCTTCACCAATCCATCCAATTCCAACCTTAAAACCAATCTAAATAAAAAAAAATTGATTCAACTTCACCACCACTTTCAAATATGTATTTAAACCAAAGTCCATTCATAAATCAAACTCCTATTCAGTCCAATCCAACTACATTCTATCTAAATCAATCATTCAACTCCTACACCCTTCAAAACCAACCATTCCAAATTCATCAAAATAAATCATTTGATTTTTCATCTAACCCATTCCCAAAATTGAATTCACATTTGTTCACAAACCCAACAAATTCAAGTCCATCAACCTTCACAAATCCATCCTCCCAAGATCAAGTTACCTCTCTAGCTAGGGAATCCCAAAACATTCCATATCAACATCACCTTACCACTAGTGAGACTATTTTACAAAATCAACCAAGTCTCCCCTCCACTAGTTATGGCTTGATTCTAACATCCCCTATCAAACTAGCAAAGGGAATCCAATTCTATCACCTCTACCATCTAGTGTCATTCCATCCCTAAAGTTACAATAGTTAAGACATTCCCATCCTATCAAAAATAGTACCATGCCTATTAAGAAAAAAATCACTCCGTAAGGGGAACCTTATGATGTTTTATTTCTAGATTTGGTCGCTGAAAACCTAGTCACATTTCCAAACTCCAAATACTTTGAGCCAAATGTTCCAAACCTAAGTGGTATAGTGTTGGACTAATCGCCAGCATCCCCCTTAGGGATTCGTGACATGGACTAACAGCCTCCCGTGGGTACTTATCTGGGGTTTGTATCGGGCGTTAACAGGTCGACCTTTTGGCGCAACGGCAAGCATTCCTACAATTGGTATCAGAGCCGTGGTCACGGGTTCGAATCCCCTCGGGTGATGCTGAGGGGGGGATTGTTGGACTAATCGCCAGCATCCCCCTTAGGGATTCGTGACATGGACTAACAGCCTCCCGTGGGTACTTATCTGGGGTTTGTATCGGGCGTTAACAGGTCGACCTTTTGGCGCAACGGCAAGCATTCCTACATATAGACCTAATGAATATTGTGATTATCATAAAATTGAAGGTCATTCTCTAAACCATTGTGTGAGACTAAAGCATTATATCCAAGATCTGATTAACAAAAGATACATCAAGGTAAAGCCAATTATATCCACATCTAAAAATCATAGCTTGGGGACATGCCAAAATGTATTTCATGAGCTTAATCAAGCCACACCACTTCCAATTCAAGGTCATAATCTTCCATCCACTTCTTAAGATCCCATTGATCCCATTTTTGACCCATGCACTTTTAGCCAATCTATAGCCCATCAACCTACCTTTGAAAACCATGGTTTACCATCCATCTTTGATGAAGAGCCCATCTTTATTAAAGAGCCTACTTTTGATGAAAAACCTATCTTTAATCAATATTCCATTTTTGACCAAGATCATATCTTAGACAAAACCTCCTTCAACCAATATAGCCTATTACCCATTGTCCAAACACCCAAATCCTTATCACCTATTGAATCTCCCATCACCCTACAACATGCACCCCAAGTGATAGAGGTACTTATAGATAAAATAATCCATGATCAAGGAATTATCAAATCTATCCATTTTAAAGTAAATTATAGATCACATAGCATCAAATACAAACCATTTAAAATACAATGTAAAGATATTAGTGGTACTTTTGTGGTTTCTAAGGTAACTTCATCCATAATTGAAATAAGATCTATTCATAGTCTCTATGAGGACTTTGCTGCCATCACACCTTTCATATACATCACCATTCTTACTTTTCATATTACAATATAGTATCCTACACCTTTTTGGGACCAAAGATTTTACTTATAGTTAACTTATTTTCATGATAGTAAAATAATTGCAGACTTCCTAGCTAGTCTTCTAGCAAAAGAGTATCAAGAAATATCCACATATCATGAGGAACAAGTGTACATCAATCAAACTAAATCCTGAAATCCAAATATAAAATCCATAGCCCATAGTGAAAATATCTTTGGGTCACTATCAGATGATCAAAATATAAATTGTAGTCAAAATCCAAATCAAAATATATAAAATCAAAAATATGAATCCCTTAGTGAAAACCTCTTTGAGGCATTATTGGACAATCCTAATCTGAATCTTAATAAAAAAATCAAGAAAAATCCTTTGGTGAAAACCTTTATAAGGTGCCAGTGGCTGATAAAATTAATATATCCTCTACATTAGCACATTTTCAAGATGGATCCCCATCACAAATTGAAGATATCATTGAAAATGCATTAAATGCTCAAATCATCCAACTTGTAGTTACTCCTAGTCTTGTTGAATGTGAGATTATTGGTCCCATTCATCATTTACATCATGACCCATATACTCATCCTCAATATAATTACATCCCTTCAAATCCTTCATGCACTCAATACACATCCTTCATCCAAAAAACTTTCCATTTCACCCTATCTAGCAGCACCCTCTATCATAGGGGCTATGACTATATCCTGGTAAATTTGGAAGAAGCCAACTTAGAAATCAATGAAGTTACTAAAGATGTATCTAGAGTGCATACTTAAAATATCAATAGTGGTAAGCATCATTCATCTCAAACCCTTTTGTAATTGAGATGCCAAAAATTAAAAAGAAAAAAAAATCAAAAAAATCAAAACCAAAATAAAATAAAATAAATCAAAAAGAGAAAGAGAAATAAATTTGTCCAAAGGTGAAAACCATTTTTATGGCACCTTGGGCAAGACCCATGATGAAAACCAATTTTTGGCATCATGCATAAAATAATCAATTATGTACAAGTAACCTACACTTAGGGGCAAGCTTATCCATTTCAAACTAATGCATTTTAAATCATCCCACCATCCTTAACCATCCTACATTTTTTTCAATCCCATCTTTTTACCCTAAACCCATCCATTTTACTTATCCTACATTATCCTAAAGCATACTTACCTATCCTATGCCTATCCAATCCATCCTAAATTCCTTCTCAACCATCATTTACCATCCTTGAATACCCTTACCTATCTAAACCCATCCTTATATGTTTAAACCCATCCAATCCTTGCCATCATAAAACCATCTTTATTCCCATTTTGACCTTGATAAATAAGTGGAAACATCTTGAGATATGTTCTTAGAAATGTCTTGGTGCATCTTTTCAATGCTATTTTTATGACTAAACACTTGGTTCTTACCTCATATGTTTTCTAGAGTTATCATCCTAATTCCAATCCATTCCTATTCATCCATACTCCATATATAATGTATTCCTTCCATCCCCTACCACTCACTCTACGATGCAAGAATATGGTTTTCCTTTTGTTGGTATTCCTTGCATATACACTTGTAAAAAAAAAACATTATAAAATCCATCCTAAAAACATTACAAATTCCAACAAAATCCAAAACATTAGAAAATCCAACAAGAAAAAAAAAGAAACATTAGAAAATCCAAACAAGAAAACAATCAAAAAATCCCTTGTCCTTAGTTAGATACCCTAGTCATCCCTTATATAGATTACTCATCAAACATTTCAACATTATCAAAAGTTTCATATACCAAAGGGTTCTACTCTAGCCAAGGATGTCCAAAAACATAATTTGCTTACTTGTTTTGCATAGTCATTTGCTTACTTGTTTTAGTCATTTGATCACTCGTATGTATAGTCATTTACTTTATTTTACATCATGTGTGGTTACTTTCATCATTTTCATTGTTGTAAACATCTATTTTATCCTATCTTTATTGTTATTTATTGTGTCTAGATCACTATGTGCATTACTAATAGTGTTATTATGATCTTCTATATCATAATGCACTAAGTTTTATCCTTGTGAATCTATTAGTCCTTACACATATTAAATGATAGTCATCATGGTTTTTCTATTTCATTGGTGCATATTGTCATATGAAATATCAAAAATTAGGTTGCTAAATTATTACTCAGTTGGAATTATCTTCAAAAATCCAATACAAAGAACAAAATAAACACAAGGTAGCTATCAAACCATCTCACATTCTCAAGTTGATGAATCTGTGTGTCATCTCTCTCTCTTTCATTCATACTTATCTTATCCATGTTGTTGAATCATTTTATCCATCATCATTAACCCATGTTATTATTTCATTTATTTGTTAATGTTTGCATATTAATTGTCCACCATAAATAACTAATCTTTCCATTCAATCTCCCACACATGTCAATTGGGACCGACAAAATCACATTTTTCATCCTTTCTCCATCATCCATTCATAATGTGCAATCATTAACTTAAGTCTAGCATCCATGGGTCAATCTTACATTACTTCATCATTTCTCTTCCCATATTTGGGAAAACTACATATGGTATTATATCCACGCATAGACATTGTCTAAGTGGGTTATGTAGGCAACACTTAGAGATACAGGGTCTCTAGGATTAGCTCATCCATCACATTTTCTATCATCTATTTCATCCAAATTTCATATTTTCATTTAATCAAAGTGTTATATCTCCGTATCCATGCTTGCAAATATCAATTTTGTAAATCTTTATCATAAATTAGACAATCTATATTTTTTATTTTCTAACCTGTGGCTTACCATCATTGGGATATATCATTCCCACATCTACTCATGATCCCTGAGTCTAAGTAAAATCTAAGCACACAGTCTTTAAAGTGGGAAATGTACTTTTTCTAATATCTTCTCTAGCATTTAACAACTAGGGTTAAATAGTTTTACACGTACCCTCTAAAATTTTGCAAACATTAGTATTGAGACAAGTATCTATATTATTGATGATAGTTTTCTCATTTCCATTCCTCCATAATACTCATTCTTTATCTATTTTCAAATTTCTAGAACCAGTAAATCACATTAATTCAAGATTGTTTTCCAAATCTTGCAAACATTTTTCTATTTATGGATCCATAGTTTATTATTTCTACGATATATCATTCCCACACCTACTACTTTTTCCCTTGAGCCATTATCAAACAACAATAAGCATGCATTATATGAGTGGTTTAAATTATTGATTTTTAAATCAAAGATCTAGTATCACCTTACTAGGGGCAACTCTTTTACGTTACCAATACATTACAAATTTGACATCAATTATGAAATAGATTTATTTTTTGTTCGTCCACTTAACTATTTCCTCTTTTCATAAAATTTTGAGTGTTTGTACATTTATCACACAAACCCTCGAGGGGGCATCATCATATTCATTTTCATTCATTTAGGGTAAATTTTTTATTTTCAATCATCAACACTCTACTTCTTATATTATTTTAGATAGTATTGCTTCACAACACCATTTTAATGAGGGAAAAATGTAGTCACCTAAATTTCATTTAGTGTCAAAGTGTACCTTAATCTATTTAATCATTCTCTCTTAATTTATTTTAATCATTCTTCTTAATTTAATAAGTAATATTTCTTCTTAAATTCAATTAATTGATTAAGTCAAGTATTTTGACAAAGTCAATTATGCACCTTTTATTCTTTATTTTTAATTATTTAATTCCCTATTTACCAATTCAAACTTCTCCCACTTTTCTCTCCCTAATCCCAACCAAATCCATAAAAACCTCCACTTTCTATGACTCCTCCATTGAGTTTTCAATCCATTCTGACAAAATCTTGTTGAGTTAGCTAACCAACCCCTCATTTTGATCCACCTAACTGATATAGTTTCTATCCTCATAGATGAGGACTCATCCTCAAATATTAATCATTTGAAACATTGAAAAAGTCCAAATGATTCTACACCATTGGATCCTTTTCCAAGCTTCTATAAATAGGCTTGCAAATCTCCATTTTGATCAATTATCTTTTAAAATCACAATCATCCCTTATAAAATCATAGAATCCCTTTTTGGAATAAGAATCCTTTGCCATCATCAATCATCCCCTTTGTAAGAACTACATCTGGTCTGATATTCACACATTGACATTGTCTAAGTGGGTTATGTAGGTAGTGCTTAGAGACGCAGGGTCTCTAGGGTCAACTCAACCACTGCCTTCACCATCATCCCTTTTGAAAAAAACTTGCATCCAAAGCAAATATTTTGCACCAAAACATTGCTCATTCTCTCTTTACATTGGAGAAATGAACACCACATTTTGATAGAGAAAATCAGATTTGAATCATAATGGAAGATTCTTGTATCTAATATGTGAAGATTTTGATTGTTGTTTCTTGTATTTGTTGCTCTAAAATTGGTAGAATTTAGCTTAGAATAGATTTGTTCTTTGTTTTTGCACTTTTAAATTCATACATTTACATTATAGGTAATTTTTTTTTTAAATTTAAATTTAAAATAATTGGCATCTTGCCTCATTAGGACATCATTTGGCCTCAATGTTTCATCCATAAAAGAAGAGCTTTATCTACAATAATATTATTTCATTCTCACACCCTAATGATGGTTCATTGAGTATGAACCAAAATGTTGGTAAAAAATTGAATACACAGTTATATCCAAAAATTCTCTTACAAATCAATGGATTATGGAAATATATTATCATTAACATAGTAATCATATTAGCAATGATTATTTATTGTAGGACCATTTTTTGTGGGTATACCAAGACTAGTTAGAGGCCTCTTTCCCATTCTAGACTTTGGTATTCCCCTTGGTACCCTTATAGTGGATTAATTTTCCTTTGTAGTAGTAGGGGGAACTTTTTGCATGATTTGTACATGTTTTGAGTCTGTGACACCATCTACTATGACATTTTTATTCTTGTTGAAGGCCTTAGGTTTACTCAAAAAATTATTATCCTAGTTTTGACCTTCTTCATTTTGGGTGTATAATTTAATTATTCCCTTTTCAATGAGTGATTTTTCAATTTGAATCCCCTTTTATATAATTTCATTGAAATATTTGGCACATTGTAGTTTCAATTGGCACTTTAATTTAACATTGATATTGTTTATAATTATTTTGGCCATCTCCTTTTTAGGGACTATGCAATAGAATTGGCTGGTGAGGATTCTCCAATGTTGTAATAATGGTGCTAAGTTTTTCCCAATTATTTGTTTAGTATTATATATATAATGGAGATGTCATGTTCCATTTTGAAGCAAAAGTGTCACACAAACATTTTTTGTTAACTCTCCAAAATTAGATATGGACCCTTTAGGTAAATGCATAAACCACTCTAATGCTAGTCTTGTGAGACTTTTTGGGAAGAGTCTAAGGAGGTAAGCATCATCATATACAACTTTGTGACATGCCACATATAATTAATGCATGTGGTCATATGGATCCCCTTTCCATTTATATTTATCAAACTTTGGAATCTTGAAGTGTGTTAGGAAGGGTGCTTGCAAGATACTCATATCCATTGGAGATGTACAAAAGTCTTCATATTTATATCTCATTGCCTATGTGTGAAGGTCAACTGCTAAAGGGTATTTTTCATCATCATCCACTCTTGGGAAAATGAGGATTCTATTAAGGGATTGAAGGCTTATGCTTGGATCATTCTTAGTCTTGATGAATCAAGATTGGTATTTCTAGCATTTTATCTTGGTGAAGTGGGTCTTTGGTTTTGAGCATGAAATTGAGAGGCAAGGGAATTAGTTTGTTGAGTTAATTGATATAGATAACCCTCCAAGGTGGATATCCTTCTATTAGCCTCAACATGGTTATTTTATGGGTTTTTTTGTTCTTCTTCAAGTTATTGTTCATGATATTCAAGGTTATCTTCCCTTTCTCATAGTGAATGTTATTTGGATGGAATAGAGTATGATGGAAATATAAGATTTTTAAGAGGCTTATATCAAATATAATGGGTAATGTGCCCCCCATTCCAATAACCTGGGTAATAATTTGATTGTAGTTATCATATATATATATATATATATATATATATATATATATATATATATATATAGGTCAAATTTTTCCCTAACCTCATCACTATTAAATAAGTCATTTGTAAAACTATTTTCTTATCCAAGTGTGTGCATGTCACTATGTGTTTCTTCATTATCCTAATTTCATTCACCTAGATTATTAAACATGTCAGTTTATTGATTAGATCCTTGTCCCATTCTTAGGATTTGGTCATGGGTTCTACTAGGCATAGTGGATGGTGAAGGTGACATGAGAGTAGTGATTATGTGTGGCTTTGATATAGGATGATGAGAGAGGAGGTGACTTTGGATACTAATTTTGTCTTAAACACAAGATTAAAAGTGGTCAAGAGAGGTGTTTATATTCGACTTAGATTTGTATTTTGAATATTTGAAGATTATGGTGACCAAATATTATCAAAGTAACAAATCTATAGATGATTTGATTTAGCAAGAGGATAAATATGGTGAAATGACCAGATATCATTCACGGTAGTAAGATGATGATTATATGGGTACTAGGTATGAATAGGCAATATGATAAGATAATGGGTTTTATAAAAAACCTAACAAGGTTAAAATTTTTGATAATTGTTGATCTAAGATATGTTGAATGAGATGATTTGATTGAGAATGATGAGTGACCACTAAAGTTTGGTTCTAAGACAAAGTTTAATACTCAAAATATGTGGATGGTGATATTGAGATGAAATAGTTTGGTTTAGTCATAATATGGGGTATGTATTAGGGTTTCACTAGGTGTTTTTGGTAATAAAAAAGGTAGGTTGAATTGGTTCATAAATAGTATAACCCTTATCACAACAAGCACACAATCACACCCAATCACAATCCCTATTATTAGTTAACCAAGAGGGTGTGTAACTCAATGACTCCACTATCTAATAGATTCACAAGTGAGCCATTAAAAAATATACTAAACCCTCTTGACCCTATCTGCATTTAAAGGTCACTTAGGAGTTGATATTGACTTTGATAATAGATCACCTATTATGGTCAATAGGTCTTATACTTAGCATACACAAGGGTGTCTAGGGGCATCCCTAAGATATGCAAAGGTACATGAGGCCCAAATATATATAGGTGTTTTCTAATGCCTGGTTCAAATGATTAACTCTTCCCCTTCATGGATGACCTATAAGGAGTCAACCACTTAGCCTAACAACAATTATCCATGATATTTATACTCCATCAAAACATAGAGTTTAGTGGAATGTGTGGTGATGAAATCTGTGTCACCAACCCCTAGTGAATAATTAAGTGCACATGGATGAATTATGTATGAAATAAAAAATGCATCATGTCTATAAATCAATCCTAATTCAAAGAAGATAGATCATACCATACACTTCTGATTTGGGAAACATTAGATAATCAGGAACATGACCAATAGGGGGAATTGATAAACTTAATTAAGGGATTTATTATCATAATACACAATATTATGGAGGATTCCAAAGCCTCTAATCAATCACAATCACATAATAACCCTAAACGAGTCCTATGTTTTGATATATAACTAAACTAATAAAAAGTAAAGTAAAGTCTAATCTAGTGTTCACCAAATCTTGTGGCACAAAGTGGGGGTTAGAAAAAATAAATATTACTATGCATAGATGACATATATTCACATAAATGTATACATAATCCTAATATATGGAAGAAAATTAAAAATTCATATCTATATACTCTTATAAAGGAGGAACAAAGTTAGGAATACTTACCTTTGAAGATGAACCTGCCAAGCCTTAATCTCTCCCTTGGCTGAGGTGCTTTGTAAGTGGTTTTTATGGTATGTAAAGATGATAAGGATAAATCATATCTAGGATACATAACCTATCAATTCATCTAAAATAATTCTCCATAAGGTAAGATCTATATCTCTAAAGAAAGTATGAAACCCATAAACTTGATCCTCAAGTAGAATGGTGGATAAGTAGATGCATAATAACTCTTATTTCTTCTTCTCTTCTCTAAATAATGGTGAAATGATCTTTTATATATAGGTGGATTTAACCCTAATTACTTCCAAAACTTTTGGCCAATAGGGTTGACCTAGTTGACCTAGTACTATTTTTTATAATGAACCATGCTAGAAATGAATTAAGTCAACAATGTAGGCTGATTGTCAAAATAATATAGTATCGACCCAACCGACATAGTATTAAAACTACTGAAATGGGATTCATGTTAGGGAAAGGATAAATGAAGATGGAAAATGATTAGAGGGTGAAAATAATGTTCTAATATTAGGGGTAAGGTTTTCAAGAGACAAGTGTGTAGATAACAAGTGGCAAAATGGAAAATAATTTTGGATAATAATTCATTAGGTCATGATCTAGCTCGACCCACCCCTTTCTCGATACACCCTTTAAGGTGTGTACTCAGAGAGATTGAGACTCGATAGGTTCTTAAAATATAAATAAATTCAATAAGTTATAAAAAAAATTAAAATTTTGTGTATACATATGCCCCACTCAAAGCTCATCAAGTGTCATGTAAGTGCAACATGGGATAGTTCTTTGGGAATATAGCATGACAACACATAATGTTGATGCTAAGTAAGATGCAGTAAGGAGAAAATAATATAAATGAAAGGATAAAATTGATAAACACATACCTTTAATTACCTTAGTGTTGTAGATAAAGAAGGAGACTGTAAAAGAAGTGAAGGTATCCAAATGTGAAGAACATTAGGTGAACCTGTAGAGATTATTGAGGGCAAATGAATGACAAAATGATGGAAAATGAATGATAAATGATTGTATAACATATTAAATCATATTGGAAAGTATTTAAAATGTAAATGTAAAAAATTAATGTCAATGCAATAAAACTCTAACAAAGATATGTAAGTGACAAGTAACCCCATGTAAGATAAGCACGCCGAATCAAACATAAGGAAATCACAAATGATAGAAAATTAAATTTTAAATCAATATGTAATACAAGTATGTAAAATGAAGGTGAATAAAGAATAAATAAGTGAAAATGAAATGTAAATCAAGATGTAAGATAAACATGAAGAAGTCATACATAAAGAGAAACATGTAAGAATGTCAAATGTCATATATAAGATAAGTAAAGTCTGAAAAAATCAAATACGAACATCATGAAGAAATAAAAATCAAAAGCTCTAAAGAATGAAAACTCAACATTAGTGTTTGTTCTAAGATACAATGTAAGAAAACACAACCATATAATGACATGACTAGTATGATAATGAGATGGTGTCGTAAATAAATGCTGGAAGGGTGTTTGTGAGGAAGGTCTGGTCCTATCCAAGGTCTTACAATACAACTCATAAACTATAAACCAAGAGGCATAATAAGGTATATATGATCAAGTATGTGATTATCTAAAATTAATATACAATAAGGGGAATATAAGAAAAATGTGATGTGAATAAGGAATGTGAGGCACCACATGGGTGATGTAAACATCCTTGGCAAGAATGAGACACACTAGACAAGTGAGATAAGTTATGAACTATCAAAACCAAGGACTTAGGACATTTTGGCTAATGAATACAAATCTTGGGTGAACAAGTGAAGTACATAGATCAACCCATGAAGGCTATATGAATGAAAATTAAAATGGATCTACCTTCCCATAACATTTTCCCCATTCCTCAAGACCTCTTATAGAGCTATTGGTATATTATGAAGATTGGGTACTTGCATGATAAAGTAGGTGGCACTAGATAGTATATGATATAATGAGACCTCCTACCCTAGTCTACGAGCCTACCTCACCCCAATGGACCTCGACTCTATCATGAGGCCAATTGTAGAGTTTGAGCTTTGACTAAGATAGGAGATGTGACAAATATAAATCATGTCTTTTGGTGTGATTTGACTTTTAAGATTGTTTTTGCCTTTGAATTATTGCCTTTTGTTTGTATTTTATGATTAGGATTTTAACTTGTTTTGGATTTTTCTATTCCTCCTCCATACGGATTTGGAAACCCAAACATGGGTGTTAAAGATGACAAACACAATAAAGCTTACACTTGGCCACTAGAGAAAAGGATCTAAAGACTAAGGTGTCTAAAGACTCCTAGACTTGACCACAAGTAAGTGTGCAATCTCAAAATTGATTGATGTGAGCCTTAAATGAAAGGAAATATGGGGATCATGAGAGATCCATCTATGTAATAAGTGATACAATGATGAATATGATCATAGCTAATCATAAATAAATAAAATAGTGCTATGAAAGAGATTGGGCTATGCTTATGATAGTCATGTCACTAGAGAAGCCATGTTAGCCTATAACGAATCTATCACAAGCACTAAATGAATGTAGTAGTCATCCAAAAATTTGATTTAAAGATGTTTTAATGTTGTAATTTATGATGAAGGCTTGGTCCTATCCATGGTATTACATTAAAACTCACAAGGTGAACACCAATGAGGCGAATGCTAAATGAGGGGGGAAATAATCATAAAACTACTATGGCAAAGAATGACATAAAAAGACAAGAATGAAAGAGATATTTAAGAATTAAAATGAAAACAAATGCCAATGTAATGTGTAAGAAAACCAAATAATGTAAACAAAAATAATGATGCTAGTAAAGTGTGACTAAAATAATAAAAATGCACAAAAACAAAGAAAAATGAGATAAAAAATAACAAAAAAGATCTATCATAACCTCTATATCAAAGATGAGCATATGAAATACAAGGCGATAAGTCTCGAAAGGTTTCTTGAAGCTAAATTTGGTTGTTATTATGCATTGTATAATAAGAGTGGGAATCGTAAGATGCCCCAATGGGTAATTATATTTAGGGATGGGCATCGCAAGATGCCCCAAAGTCTGAAGGGACATGTGGATAGACATCACAAGATGCTCCAATATGTGATATGTGTTGAGGTGAAATGGAACCATTAAAATGATTTGCATTGGGTTGGTAGGTGAATTTTGAGAGAGGTAAATGTGTTGGTTTGTTAGATTTTATAGAGGTTGAATGTGACATAGGATGTGTAGGAGAGGTATCAAGAGGTAAAGGAGGACCATGTATGATATGATTTGGAGTAGGCATTTGAACTATGTCCTCTTTTGGTTCATGTGACCCAAGAGGTTGAGGTTCAATGGATACAAGGATATGTTTGAAGTTGTTCATGTTAGTTATCCTTTCCTTATTGGTGTAGGAAGAAGCATCAATTGTGGTTTGAACAAAATTAGTGGATGAAGTGTAGGTATGAGATAATTATTGTTGTTCATTAGGTAGTTGATGTTGATGTGATTGTGGTTATTGAGATTGAATTTGGGAGGATTGAATGTAGTTTTGATAAAATTATTTTTTTATATTATCAAGATTTAAATGTGGAACAAACAAGGAATAAAGAAGAAAATGGTGAAGATCATGATAAGATTCATGAGAATGACCTATAGTAGCATGCCACCAACAAAATTTATCAGGATTGTACCATTTAAGAGGAGTTTTGGAAGGATCAAATATCATGGGTTTAGAGGGTGGTAATTTCTTCTTAGGTTATTTTAGACTCAAGGGAGGGTGGTGGGTTGGGTTAAAATTGGTTGACTTGGATGATCCATTTTGAGGTTGGGGAGGCTTGGATGAATCAATGTTGTGAGAAAATGATTGGAAAGGTTCTTTAATAGTTATTTGAGGTGTTTTAAATTCAGTCATAAGAAAGTCTTGCCTTTTTTCTTGGTCTAAGGCTTATTCTAAATTTTTAGGGGAAAATATTTGAACTTTGTATTAAATGGGAGCTTTAACAGAAGTAACAAATAGTTTTAAAAGAGTATCATCATTCATGTTATCATCCACTTTATGAGTGAGATACTTCCATAGTTTGATGAAAGTGTGAGCAGATTCATTAGGAATTTATTTGGCATTGATGAAATGGCTAAGGTAATTTTAAAGAAGGTCATCATGTATAAATTCATTCACTAGAGTAATGACTAAATTCTCTAGTTGTGATATGAAATGTCTAGGAATTTGGCTGTACCATTAAAGTACATCATCAATAAAGGTTTTGGATAAGAGCTTGGTGGTAGAAAAGGTGTTAGCTTGGAACCATTCATTGTAAAGATTACCAAAATAATTAAGAAAGATAGTAGGGTCCTTCGTCCCATTATATGTGATAGTTGGAGAAATGTTTTCAATATTTATGGATGAAATGAATGGGGATAAAGGTTCATTTTGATGATGTTGAAGCATTTTGTGACTCATTGGAGGTTGAGGGATGATATTCCCATTGGAATCTCTAAGAGGAGGAAGGAAAAAAAATTGATTTGGTTGAGACATGATGACTTAAGGTAGTTGACTAGTCATGTGTAATAAATGTTTTTGTAGTTACATCATTTGGGAATGATTAGTTGTTTGCATGATGTTCATTTGTTAAACTATTTGAGAAAGAATTTGAGTTGTGTTGATTTATGGATTTTAAGGTGGGGTGTTAGTGTTTTTAAGAAGAGGATTGTTAGTGTTTGTGGGAGGAGGATTCTTTGTAGGTAGAGGATTCCCAATATTAGTGTTAGTTGTCTTAAGTGTGGTAAAAGAAGAAGGAATCTTGGTAAAACCACCATTATTGGTAGGAGTGTAAATAGTATTATCATCAAGGTTTTTGAATAGTTGGAAATCATCTATATTATCAATTTTAGTGGTTTAAACCATGCTAATTTTGGAAGTGATAAGGCTGGGTGATCTTATTATGGGTGTAATAATAGGATTTTGAACATTGGTTGTAAGAGGTGGAACATAATTTGAGGTTACAACATTTGATGTAGATGGGTTAATGAGTTTATGACTTCTAGGTTTATAAGGTGTAAAAGTGGTATAAGGTATATGATTATCATGGTTTGGGATTTTTTTAGCAGGATTCTCTAGATCTATTATATGGTATGGGGTAGATCAAGATTGAGAAGATTTAGAACCATGTGATGAAGAGTTGCACCATAAAGAGTTGTCTTTTATGGTGGGAAAGTAGGGTAGGAGAGAACAACCCATGTACATTCAAAATGGGTTGAGACTATCAAGAAAGAATTTGATAAGAGGCTTTATGATGCCAATTGGGAGTGGATATTAGAAAGCTAGGAGGAAAACTAGGGATAAAATTGGCCGAATAGAAGGATAGTGTTGAATAATAATAAATGAACATAGTCGACCTAGTATGTTAGGAAGATATTTATGAATGATATTAAGTCAACACAGTTGATTTAGTATGTTAAGGAGATAGTTTTGAATGATACTAAGTTGATATAGTCAACTTAGTATGCTAAAGACATAGCTTTGAATGATACTAATGTGACATAGTTGACATAGCATGTTAAGGACACAATTTTGAATGATACTAAGTCAACATAGTTGACTTAGTATGCTTAGGAGATTGATAAATCAATCTATAAGAGACTATGTCGATAAATATGATAGTGTATTGAAAATAGGAAAAAAAATTCAATGTACTTTGAAAGCAATAAATGAAAGGAAACACACAATCAATTGGGTCAATGAGGATGATACAATTGAGGCACATAGGAAAAAACCTTGCACCAATGTTGGCTAGTGTGATTTTTTGCAATACAACATACAATTGATCAAATAGCAAGCAATAAACTTGGAAAGTAAATGCTAAGTGGTCATCCTAAATGTTATTAGATTATTAGAGTATAATTTCATATGTGATATGAATTTGGCTATAAGTAAGGAACTAGAAAGCAATCTATGAATGGTTTCAGGATGTTTACACTAAAAGGGATCTATGTTGGTTATGGTACTCACTTGGTATAAGGGCCTACCCTCTCACTTCACACACTACAACAATAAGGGTGTTGGGTTTTTTGACAATATATACCATTAACCACATGTTTATACTTGTCCAGAAAACCAAGTCGACTTCCCCTTTGGTGATGAAATATAAGTAGGTAGGCCTTGGGTAGATAATTGTTTAAATGAATTTTAGGATTATTTGATTTGGTAGTATTTACATAAAAGAGAAAAATTGTAAAATTAAATGGTATATTTAAAAATCACCTAATTAGACTATGTGATCTATTCTAAGCATGCAAACAACTAAAATTGAAAGTGTGAAGTAATTACTAACATATAAGTGTTAATTCCAACTTTGAAACATAGTACAATGTTAGTTCAGATGATATTGTATGTAGAGATTACATAATAAAGTCAATAATTTCTCTACTATATTGTTCAAGAAAGGGTCTATTTAAGAACTACATTGATAGTGTCGACCTAGTCTTCCAGATAAAAGACAAAATATAGAATGAAGTTGATAGGGTTGACCTAGTTTTTTATATAGGGGTAATTTTAAAGACTACAAACTATGAAAAATAGAACCGTAATGAATAACATAAATGATAGAGAAAGAGAGAAAGGAACCTTGGTGGGTTGGAAGATGCTTAAAATTTAAAAAAAATTGTTTAAGTTGCTTGAAAGTTCTACCAACTAAGTTGATTGGGTTGACCTAGTTTTATAAAACCCTACTGTTGAATCCTATAAAAATAACTACATTGATAGGGTCGACCTAGTTTGTTTTTTGGAAGTTTTCTATAAAACTATGTCGATAGGGTCAACCTAATTTGTTATTTGGAAACTGAAGAAGAATACTATATTGACTTATTCGATCTAGTAACTTGTATTTGATGTGACCTACATAGTAATAATAGAGTTATAGTAATTTGAATGTGTGTTGAAATTGTATGTAGAAGTTAGAACTATAACGACACTATCAACTTAGTATCAAAAATATGGAAAAATAATAAATAAAATGATAAAATAATGAAAAATGTGAAATAAAACCTATAAGGGTTAGATTTATGTTGGGTTCACCAGAATATATGTAATTAGATATGCATCATGTCTATAAATCAATCCTAACTTAGAGAAGATAAATCATACCATACACTTTTGATTGGGGATATATTATATAATCAAGAATATGACTAATATGGAGATCTTCTAGACCCAATTAGGGGATATCTTATCACAATACACAATGCTAGGGAGGCTTCCAAAGCCTTCAGTCAAACAAAATCATGCAATAACCCTAAGGGAGTCTTAATTTTTTATATCTCACTAAAATAATAACAAGTAAATTATAATCTAGTGCTCACCAAAGCTTGTAGCACAAAGTGGGGTTTAAAAACAACAAAAGTAAATATGCATAGAAGACATATACTCACATTAATGTATATAGAATCTTAATGCATGGAAGATAAGTAAAAATTAATATCTATCTACTCTTATAAAGGAGGAACAAAGCTAAGAATACCAACCTTTGAAGATGAACCCACCAAGCCTTAATCTCTCCCTTGGCCAAGGAGCTTCACAAGAGGTTGTTGTGGTATGTAAGGATGACAAGGATAAATTAGCTCTAGTATATACAACCTATCAATGCATCAAAAGACTTCTCCACAAGACAAGATCCGTATCTCCAAAGAAAGTATGAAACTCTAAGCTTGCTACTCAAGTAGAATGGTAGATAAGTAGTTTTGCAATAACTCTTACTTCTTCTCTTCTCTAAATAATGGTGAAATGATCTTATATATAAGGAGGATTTAACCTGAATACCTTCTAAAAGTCTTAGTCAACAAGGTCAACCCAGTGCTATTTTTGACAATAAACCATGCTGAAAATGAACTAAGTTAGTAATGTAGTCTAGTTATCAAAATAATACAGGGTTGACCCAGCTGACAATAGTCTTAAAACTACTGAAAGGGGATTTACTTTAGGGAAAGGATAAATGAATATGGAAAATGACTGGAAGAGGGTGAAAATAGGAGGCTAAGCTTAGGGATAATGTTTTCAAGAGACAAGTGTGGAGATAACACGTGGTAAAAGGGAAAACAATCATACGAAGCACCAATGGTCTACTCACCCCTTTCTCGATACACCCCTTAAGGTGTGTACTCAGAGAGATTGAGACTCAATAGGTTCTTGCAAGATAAAGAGAATCAATAAGTGATAAAAATTTAAAAAGACTATGTGTATACAAATTCCACATCATTTGTTATCCTAAAAACAAAAAATGGGTAAATAAAAATTTATTTATTAGATTAATTAATGATGTGAGAAAATTAAACAAGCATACAAAGATATATACAAGTTCAAGAGTAAGATTTTTAGACTAGACATTATTCCTATAAAAAGACAAGTTAGTAAACTAATCTAGTGCCTCCCACAAAGATAATCCTTCATTGAAATTGATTAGTAGTTTAAAATAGTCAAAACTACCTCTATACCTATAAAAATAGAATTACACAGTCAGTTAGCGTAAAACTGATTATAGAAAGCAAAAAAATATAGACCTTATACCATATCTATTAGGAATGGTACAAGCATTCCAGCCAAATAATCTAAAGTGTTAGCAACAAAACATCACACAAGGAAGCTATAAATATGATATGCAAAAATAAGGAAAATCATATATTATTCAGAATGAAGCATCTTAGTACAATAGGAAAGCTCTTGCATATATAGGCAAGGCAAATTACAAAACTAGCCTAACTAGCCAATGTGGGATAAATCCTCACATAGAAAAAAACTTACTAAAAGACAAAATAATTATAAAACACACTAGAAAACATGAGAAAATGTATGAAATACATACTATAACACCCACCCTCAAGTGAATCTAAGGGATAATAAAAGCTAAAAAAAAGTGGCAAATCTATAGTATGAATCCTAGAAACTAGGCCTGATAAGGTAATTATGTATAATATGTATCCATGAAATAAATATGGAAGATGTCCTCATGAACACCCCGCAAGGACAAATTTTGAAACCTCAAGCACTTAAGGAAATGAGGTGATACAAAAGGCTTAGTGAAGTTGTCTACAACCTACTACTGAGTTGGAATGTACTCCAAGATAAAAACACCATCCTAATTATGATGACTAATGAAGTGTATATGTACTTAAATGTGCTTGATCCACTGATGTTCAATTGGGTTTTAATATATATGAATTACACTCTATTTGTCACATCAAAGTACAGGGGGTGAGTCCTATGTGAAGCTAAACTTTGTTAACAACTGATGAAGCAAAAGAACCTAATGACTCGCTATAAATACTACCCTATACATAGAATCTATAGATGAAATTGAAATAGACTCATGATTATTACATAACCAATCGATAGATGAATAATCAGACAAAAGTGAAACACCTATCATTAAGAGAACCTACCCAATATAAATCATTGTATCCAAGTAACCGAGTAGAACCCCTGGTGTAATGTAATCTAAAATGAGTAGTGCCTCACTGATATCATAAAATTATCTTGACATCCTTCTAATGACTATCATGAGGGTTATGTGCAAACCTAGATACAAACCCAACTACAAATGGAATGTTGAGGAAAGTATGGGTTAAATACACAAGACTCCCAACCATCTACTTATACAATGTAGAATCACAAAGTGGAGTAGTGTAAGAGGTAGTGAGAGTCACTCCATAATAAAAAGGAGAAGGACTTGGCTTCTAATCATCTATGCCAAAATGTTTAATAAGATGAAGTGTGTACATATACTGACTTAAATATATCCTTGTATTTTACTGTGAAATGTATAAACTAAGGAATCCATTCAGAAGGTTAAGATCTGTCATGACAAATTATGCAAAAAGTGCCTTTTAAATAGTCTTAATTTGAGATGAGGAGATGCCTATGAGAAGCAGATCATTAATATACAAGACTAGAATAACAATGTCCTCTCCAATATGATGAATATACATTATGGGATCAGAGTGGTAGTAAACAAAGCTAATAGAGAGAATAAATGAATCTATCTTCTCATACTAAGATTGAGAGGCATATTTGAGACCATAAAGAGACCTCCTAAGTTGATAAACAAGAGAAGAGTCATGAACAAACCCAATAGATTACTCCATATAGATTTAATCATGTAAGTCTCCATGTAAGAAAGCACTCTTAACATATATCTGATATACTAGCCAACCCTACGATGAAACCAAATAAAATACAAGGTGAACAAAATCTATCTTGGCAATGGGTGTAAAAGTCTTAGAGTAGTCAATACCTTCAACCTGTAAGAATCCATTTGAAATAAGATGTTACTTATACTTGTTAATGGACCCATTAGTTGCATACTTGGTGTAGTAAATCCATTTGCACCTAACCAAATTTATTCCCTTAGGAAGAGTGACCAAATCTCAAGTGAGATAATTCATCAATGAAGAATACTCATCTGTCATCACATCATCCCACTCTTGTATCCCATGATCCTATGAAAAATATTGTGGATCCCTATAAAATGCCTGACACAAAATTCCAGTAGCCATAGAATGTGCATGATGATGTTGAGTAGGTGGAATATCTTGAATGAAAGGTGTTTCCTCAAAAACTATAGTAAGATCCCATCTAGGCATAGTGGCAACATCAGTATGAATAGGATCCTCATCCTATATAACCTCCTCAAGAATCCCCTAAATTGTCTTTTCAAAGAATGAATCCTCGAGAGAAGGTGAATAATTGAAAGAAGAATAAGAAGGCATGGAAGAAGACGAAGAGTCATGAGATGTGAAATGCCCATGAAACTATATATGTGTTCAAAAATTAAAATCATGAGTATCATGATCTAAAATATGATAAACTATCATGTACTTGAAATACCTTAAAAAAATCAAAGGTTTGATATTTTCGTTGTTGGAATCAAAATTAATGAGAGGGGGTGAATCAGTCATCAAAAACTTTCTTATATAATATTACTTAAGCAATCATAGATGTTTTAGACAAACATTTACATCTTAACAAGCATAATCACCAATTCACATGAACATGAAACATATGGACACAATATATATGTGGAAAAAACTCAAGGGGAATAAAACCCACTAATGATTCAAATGGACTACTATCTTATAAGACAAAAACCAAATTTAGTGAAGCACCAACTTCACATGGAGAACCAACCCCAACTAGCTAAGCACCAACTCAACTAGGCTTCAACCAACACCCACTTGGAAGGAGGCACCAACCCCTTATAAGTCTCATCACCAAATCAACCACATAAAACAATTAATCACCTTCATAATATCATGTTATTTATACAACAGATGATGATATCCTTCCTCATCTCTTCACACACTTCTATTGCTCTCAAAATTGGTCTCTACCCTTCTTCGCTTAACTAACCATCTTCTTGACATGATCAAGTCAAATGACCTTGATTATTATATATAAAACCTATATCAATTGTTCATCACTAGGCCTATTTATGAGTGCAGAGTAAAAGTGAAAAAGGATTATCATAGTCAAGGTCGACCTTCTCTCTCACAGTCCTTACTCAACCAGACAAGCAATTTTGGCTTTGATGTTTCAACCTCTTAAACATACTCTTAGACCTTATGCAGATCATAGATAGGTCATTAAAGTCCCAAAAAACAACACCATGACCATTACATACTTCAACTAAGGGCATAGAGACTCCAACTCATCACTACATTTTACTTACCCAGATCTACCAATTTGCCTTGAAGACCAGTCATGGTGATTTTAACCTCTAACTCTTGTATGACCACTTCTAAATACTCTTGATGCATGTGGATGATCCTATGAGATAATTAGGTAACTCTCAAATAGAAAGAGACCATAGTCAAGTGACAATATTGGTCTGGTGTTAATGATTATTCATAAAGTTTAGCCCCTCATTCTAGAAACCAATGATTATAAATTTGACCTAGGACCCTTACCAATCTACCATGAATAAATTAAGTTCCCATGTAGAGGTTAAGCATTCCAATGAGTACTTGAAAGTTTTCAGGTTGAGAATCCTTCATTTTATGCACATATGGAACCTTAAAACACTTTTTCTTGCCTTTTCTTGCAAACTTTGACATCAAATTTGTTTAGCATACTTAAAATAACATGACACACCTTTTTCAATGGTCACTTGTGCATACTTGATTTGGAAACTGATCCTGATACTCGATTTGATCACCATCTCTCTATTTTCTCTCTAGATTTTTAACCTGTAAGTGACATTAGGCCTTTTAAATGACCTTAAATCCTCTTTCCATGCACTCATCACCTCACTATCATGCTATAACAACCTCTAACATGCAAAAAAACTACTTTTTATCCTTCATAGGTTGACAACACTTCATGGTACCTCATTGGATCAGGCAGGGTCTAGAACTAGTCTAGTTACATGCTAGGTTTATAGATTTTACCCTTATAGGTTCACCTTGAAACACACCAGGGTACTCTAATGCCTCATATGAATACTAAAACTACCCTATACCACCTTTTATGCCTTTTTACATCCATCTAATTAGTCCATTAAGCTCATACCTTACCACAAGGTCTCTTCATGTAATGACTAGTGTCATAACTAGGATTCTTAATCACTCAAAATTTGACAACTGGCCTTATAACAATATCTAATTCTTATACACCTTGATCACATGCCTTTCATTATCCTTAGATAGTATCATACATTTGTACACACCTATTCATGCTCATTATACACATGATTGTTATAATTAGGCTTCTCAAGACACCTAGTACTCAAGACATGCTTACCTTGACCTGATCATCAAACCTCTTTGTGAAAACACTGATAGTCATCAATCTGACCTAAATCATGACATTGAACTCATAATAATCATTGGGTTTCCTTCAATTTCTCTCTCAATAGAGAGACAATAGGTTGCCTTCAAATTTTTTCTTGCCACATGGCTTCCTTATTATATACCACTTCACCATGCATCTTTACTAGATGTATCTTGACATTAATGACATCAAACTTGACATTGATAGAAATGACATCAACCTTAGTCTTGAAATAAATTATAGCTATTGACCAAATTTGATCTTTCAAACAAAAATTGGTCATCTATATTGAAAAAACTAGTTGATTGTCTATATGTTTGGATGAGTCTAATATGCATCTTTGTTCAGGAGATGTTTCTATGCAAAGTCCATGGCAAAAGTTCAAGCAAATTCCTTTGGATGATTTATTTTGGGTGTTTTTTTTATTTTAGGTTTTTTACAATTTTTAATTATTTCATACTTTTGTTCAAGGACTATTTTTTTTGGGTTTTTTGCTCGAAAGAATTTTTTCGAAAGTTTTGCCTTAGCCTCAAGTGAATTTTTGCAGACTTTTTGTCTGGGAATTTTTTTCTAAAGGTCCTTTTCAATTTCTCTGAAGGATATCTTCCAAGCCCAAGGGTACTTTGTAACTTTCTTGAAGGGTTCTTTTCAAGCTAAGTGGACCTTTTCAATTCTTCCAAAGGGTCATTTCTTATGGGAAAGTCATTTACATTTCTTTTGAAGGTCACTTTCACTTTTTTGAAAGGTGATTTCAAATTTTTTGAGGGACATTTTTGAACCCAAAGGTACAAGACAACTTTTCTGAAGGGCACATGGATGTTTACAATTCTTCTAAAGGGCCAAACAGTTTTTATGAAGGGTATTTTTCAATAAATCCAAAGGATAGGAGTACCTTTTCAAGATCACTGAAGGATCATTTCTAAAGGGATCAAGCAAGAAAGAGAAAGGATTTCTTGTGAGAAAATTTTCTAGGAAAATTTCCCTACAAATAAAAGATATAAAGAATTCTTTCAAACAAAGTGTCCAAAGGAATTCCCTCAGACAAAAAGTCCAAAAGAAGACCAAGATAGAGACAAAGACAAAAATTATTTCTTTCAGGAAAATTTATTAAAAGAAATGAACAAGACATTTTTCTCAAAATAAATAACAAAGACGCAAATAAAGAGTCCAAGAGAATCCTTGTAGACAAATTATCTGCTAGAATGTCTGAGAAAACAAAAGTTTGTAAAAAATGCCAGATGGCCCATAAAATGTCAAATTCAAACTATGAGGAATAGTCATTAAGTTTAGAGTGGGAACTTGAATACAAATAAGAGAACGACAAATGTGCATAACAAATAATGAGCCAACAAAGAGCAACCAATGCCAAAACAAGATGGACTTAGTAATAGCAAAGGTCATTCTTGTACCTATCAGTGGTAACTGTTCCTGTTCCTGATTGACACATGTCAAATTGATCTTGCAATCTCAATCATTCAATCTCCATTTATAAAACTATATATATGTATTCAACCTATTCTCAAAGGAGCCTCTACTGGTTAATGACAAAACTCTAACCAAATTTGTATTCAAAACTCTTGAAGAAAGTAAGATAATTTTTTCCACTCACACAATGCATTTTTTAGTATCAGTTTAACATCATGTTGTTCTCGTTCAGTGAAAGTTGTCTTTCCTAACTTGTATCCTTGATTTCCCACCAAAGATATAGACAAATCTTTGTTACAGGTCCTCATTATTATTCTCTAATACGTGTATAAACATTTTTGAAGTGGTTAAAAGTCATATGATGTTTTGGAATTGTCTATTTCCCTCTTGAATGTTTAATACCTTTTGAATCTAACAAGCGAAACATTGTTGTAACAATGCATAAAGGGTCATGATTCTTGTGCAAGGAAACCTTGTCATTCTATAAGTAGTGATTATAGTCAAAGTGAGAGGAAAATACATATTGGTGCATCACCATTTGTTTCTTTCTATTGTTCATTTTCTCTCTTTTCATACACAGTTGATAGATTATGATAGATAGAGCTTCACAGGTGCATCAGGGGAGCTAGCCCTTAAATTTAGAGATTCATCTCAAAGAAATTGTCACCCACAGAAAAAGAGATGATTCCATTGTGCCACTTGGATGAAGAAGACTAAGTTTTTCTTCAAGGGTTCAAATTCTAGCATCGACAGTTTTTGGCACGCTTAGTGGGATCTTTTGTCCTACAAGATTATTCAAGAATGGTGCTAGTCTTGACATTGTTGAAGAAAATATACATTTTTATTTAGTACTTAGAGACTCCATTGAAGAATCCAAATTATTGGTTGATGATCAATTTTATTTTCTATGCCAAAGATGATAAATAGATCCACTACTGCTCGTCTACCTTTAACATTTGAAGAATTGCCTCCATATTCTGCTAAAAGGTCCAGGTTTGGTAACACTCATCCTTATAAAAGAGATTTTGTGTTTAAATCTACCAAGTCTATATTAAATTCCTTTCCTCATACTCATAAAGATCTCAATATGGCAAGAAGATAACATTTTGTGCCTTTCACAGGGTCATCTCCCTTACGTCTTGCCCAATATGATCAAATTCTAGGATCTACCCTCAAACGTGTCCCATATTTTAGTGTACATGGTCTAATTATTGACATTAAACACATCAAAAATTTATCAAATATTTTTAATATTCATAATATTACCCAATAAAATGTGGCTATTAGGTTTTTAGCCTTGTCTTTCAAAGAAAATGTTTTGGACTAGTATGGCACCCTACCTATAAATTCTATTGGCTCCTAGGATGTGTTGGGCACTCTATTGACTAATAGATCTGGGGGAAAGAGTGATCACCTATCGCTAGCTAAGAAATTAACCAAAATAAAGAGGGCACCTCATGAATTCATGTAGGATTTCAATCAAGATTTAAAAAAACATGGGATAGGATTCCAATTATTGTAAGGCCAACTGCAAATTATGCTTTTTTATACTATTTGAAAGCATTAAATAGTGATATTGTTGTGATGATCTAGTCTATGTGTGGAAGTACATTACCTATTGCATAAGAAATAGCCATAAATGCTAAGAATTATTTTATACATGCAGGAAAGATAGCTCCTAGACCTCCAATGCCATTTTTCCTAATTTTCCTTCTCCTAGTCAAAGTGCATTGCCTTCTATAGCCCCTTTACCTACTCAAGAGAGATCTATTGCTACTCCTTCAAATGTGAATCATGAAGTCAAAAGTATACTTTAGAGTGTCCCCAATGAATTGGTTTCTCTTAAAAGGCAATATGTTCAAGGTTATAGGCTATATCAGTCATATAATCAATTTGGTGGGCAAACAAGTAGGCCACCCTTCTAAAATAATAATCAAGGACAAGGTCAAATCACTCATGTCAAGCCGTACCAAAATTATAATCCCAATGCTCCCTCATCCTCTAAATCCTTAGTTCCTACTAAAAAAAAATTGGTTCAAGAGCAGCCCAACTATCCATATTTTTAACATGGCCAAGAACAGGGGGCTTATGCCAATGAAATGCAAAATCAAGGTATGCCCACACAAGGTGATCAAACATATCACTTTTCAAATTTTGAAATGATAATGAAATTTGGGATGGATAATATAAAACCTTAGTCTGATTCCACCCTCATAAATCATTTGGAGGGTGAATTTTGTGCAATCAATTATGTTGGGAATGCAAGCAATCAACATACTCGTGTTTCTTCCAACACTAGGTGTAAGAGGAGAGTTGTTGATGAAGTTCAGGGAACTAGTCAAGTAATAAATCAAGGAACTAGTCAAGGAAATATTATGACCCTGGGCCTATTTCAACTCCTAAACCATAAGAAAATCAAAAAATTCCAAGTTTCAAATCAACTTTTATAAATCTGCCTCCATATGCTAGCCATCACAAGGTGTAAATGTTCAAAAAAAAATCCCAAAGTAAGTAATCCTTCCATTAATTTTGTATATCAAATGAAAAATCTTCATATGAAAATTTCATTATGGGATTCTCTATCACTTCTAGGACATAAATATATGTTGCAAAAGGAATTGCATGGATTGGGTAAACAAGTTGATTCACTGTGAAGTGAAAATGTAGCTTTGGTCAATGAAACTCAATCTGAAGATAGTCAAGTAAAGAAGGATGAGAAGACTCATACTTTATACTTATCCCTAATAATTGGTGACTACTTGGTTCATAATTGTGTCATAGATAGTGGATCAAGTACTTCAGTTATGCCTAAATGCATAATAGACAAATTAGGTCTCAAATATGAGCCAATGACTAAAGGAATTTTGCAATTGGATGGATCACCAGCCAAAACTTTGGGAATTATGAAAGGTTTGAATTTGAACCATTATGATTGTCCTAATTTTTAAATCCCTCATGATGTGGTGGTATCATATTTACCTCCTTATTTTTCCCTTTATCTATTAGGGGACTTCACTTTTAAGATAGTTGGATATCTGACAGCCATTGGTCATACATGGTGTTTAGAACAGAATATGGTACCAAAGTGAAGATTGATTAGAACCCATTCATAGAGATCATTTGGAACCATATTCACCTAAGGTAGCAAATGTCAACTATTCTATCATTAATGAACAAGAGTTTCACACTGACCAATCCCTATCATCTTTTCTTGAAGGAGTTTCTAACTTGTTCCTAGATGAGTGGGGAGATAACAACTATGAACATGATCCATAAAAATTTATTAAATAATATGGTCTAAGAGTCTACTATATGCATGATAAAGACTCTTTCATGCCTAATTTGATGAAATCAAGTAAGGATGTGAATGACATTTGGCATCTTTTATTTGATGGATCCATAAGCAAGATTGATGCATGTGGTGGAGCTATGTTGGTTTCACCTTCAAAAGAAATGTATTTTTTGACTTTCAAATTTAAATTCTAATGTACTTTCAACATAGATAAATATTAATCCCTAATTAATGGTTTGGAATGGGCAAGGAAAAGAGGTGTCAAAGAATTGCAAGTATTTGGTGATAGTGAACTAGTTGTCAATCAAGTAGAGGGCAAAATTTGACTAAGAACTCCTTGCTCAAATATTACAAACACAGAGTTTGGGATCTTTTAAAAGAATTCATGGAATTTAACATTACCTCTATTCCAAGAGAAGATAATAATCATGCTGATAGGTTGGCATCTATTGGTGCTCAATTTGATGTTCTAAAAGGCATAAGAGAAGACAGGAACCGACCCCATCTGAAGGTGATTGTGAGACCTTCTATACCGGATAATGTCACCAATTGGTAGGTTTTTTATAGTGATCAAAAAATATAAGTTTTCCTATAATAATAATTTGAGTTCTCTACCAAGAACTAGTACAAGCTATAACAAAAATATGGCAACCGAATTATCTAACTAAATTCTAATAAGCTTCCTAAAGGTTTAGTGACCCTTGAGAGTGTTTTCAATGAAGATGAACAGATCAAGAAGGAAAAGGTATGCATGTACACTAAGCAAGAAAATTATGAAAGGATATAAATATTTAAATATGGGCTACTTGTACTTGAGAAGGTATGCACTAGTCAAGAAAAACATGATTTCATTGAACTATGCAAAGAGTTTAGTGAAATTTTTGCATGGTAAGACAATGATTTGAAGGGTTTTGACCCAAGCTTGGATCAACACACCATAGATTTAGATGAAAATTCTAAAACCATCAAACAAATTTAAAGGCCAATCAATCCCAAGATTTAACCTCTCATGAGGAAAGAGCGGACTAAATTGATTAAGTCGAGAATCATTTTTTCTATCAAGCATTCTTCTTGGTTGGCCAATTTAGTCCCTGTTAGAAATAAATATGGAGAAATAAGGTTGTGTTTTGAATTTTGAGACTTAAATAGAGTATATTTGAGGTGTCATTATCCTCTCCCTTATATGGATTAAATTCTACATGTTGTAGCTGGTAGTGAAAGATTTTCTCTCCTTGATGGCTATTTTGGATATAATTAAATTTTGGTCAATGAAATTGATCAATATAAGATAGAATTTACCACCAAATGGGCAACATATGCTTATAGGAAGATGCCATTTGGATTATCAAATGCTGGAGCCACTTTCAAACATGTAATGGATATGGCTTTCCAAGGACTGATCAATGACATTATGTTGGTTCATCTAGATGATGTGATAGTTTTTTCCAAAGATGAAAATGACCATTTGAATCACCTATGATAGATCTTTGAGAGGTGTAGAGAGTTTGGAATCTCTCTCAACCCAAAGAAGTGTTTATTCATTGTTGATGAGGGCAAGCTCTTGGGGTACATTGTTTCAAAGAAAGGTCTATCTATTGATTCAAAAGGGGTAAGTGCTATTTTAGCATTGTCTTTGCCTAAACACAAAAAGAGTTTACAAAGTTTCTTTGGAAAGATTAATTTCATTGGGATATTCATTCTTAATTTTGATAATCTGGTCAATCCCTTAACTTCCATGTTGAGAAAAGATGAGATATTCACCTAGACAGGAAGGAGAAAATAAAGTTTTGAGGAAATCAAGCAAGCCATTACCCAAGCTCCTACTCTTGCAAGTCCTAATTTCTCCAAGGATTTCAATCTGTACACATTTGGAAATGAAGAGGTAATTTTTTCAATGTTGACTCAAGAAAATGATGAAAATTTAGAACAACCTGTTTCCTTCTTCAGTCAAGGTTTATAAGGATATTAGGTAAAGTACACATACATTGAAAATCTAGTGCTTTCTATAATCATAAGTTTAAATAAATTCAGGCACATGTTATTTATTAATAAAATTCACATTTTTGTGCCTCATCCTAGTCTAAAAGATTTTTTGTTGAGCAGAGACTTGAATGAGAAAAGGTTAGGATGGATTACCAAAGTAATAGAATATGATGTAGAGATCAAGACAACCAAGCTAATGAAATGGAAAGGATTGTGCAAGCATCTTACCTTAAATTTGAAAGAAAAAAAGAGGTTGTTTTGACATTTCATGATGATCCTATAACAGATGCACCTTTAGTCATGAGAGGTTAGACACAGGACATGATCCACTTCCTTCAAATTGGTGAGTGTCCACAAGGTCTTGATAGAGCCAAAAGAAGGTATTATAGACTACAATCTATTCCTTGTGTACTTATGGATGGAGTAATTTTTAGAAAATATTTTAAGTGTAATTTTGAGATGTATTGAGTTAGAACAAATTGACAAGGTATTGCATGAGTTTCATGATGGCCCAACTGGTGGTCACTTTGCTCCCAAAACCACCACTACTAAGATCATGAGGGCTGATTATTTCTAGCCTAGTTTGTTTAAAGACACCCATGCTTGGGTAAGAAAATGCCAAAAATGTACCCTATTTGATGGCAAATAGAAACTAGGTACTTTGCCTCTTCATCCAATCCAAGTTGAACAATGTTTCATGCAATGGGGTCTAGATTTCATAGGTATGATCAATCCTCCTTCTAGTGCTAGTCACAAGTGGGTGTTGACAACCACTGATTATTTCACTAGATGGGTTGAAGCTGTAGCTTTTAAAGAGGCCAATGAAAATTTAGTCCTATATTTCTATTAGAACATAATAACAAGGTTTGGATCTCCCTCAACTATCATCTTAGATAATGCATTGGCCTTTTTAGGAGTAAATATAAGTGAATGGGCCTTGAAGCATGACATTTACCTCAGCACTTCCTCTAACACTATCCCCAGGGAAATGGAATAGCAAAGTCCACAAATAAGAATTTGATCAGGATCATCAAGAGGACAATGGAGGAAAATCAATGAACATGGCACACTAAGTTGAAAATATCCCTTTGGGCTGACAAAATCTCTCCAAAGAGGGCAATTGAAAACTCCTCATATACACTTGTGTATGGAAGGGAAGCTAGATTCCTATTTCACTAAATTTCTAGCTTTATATCTCACTCATCAATTTTAGTTGATGGATAATGACAACATGAGAGTCAAATTTTGTGAAATAATGGAGCTTGAGGAGGTAAGATATCAGGCAATGCATACCTTGACTACTCACCAACAATAGACAAAGATGCATTTTGACAAGAAGTCTATGTCAAGGATTTTTAGAGAAGGAGACATTATTCTTAAGTGGGATGAAGATAGGTCCAAGCCTAGAAAACACACAAAGTTTGATGCTTTGTGGAGTGGCCCATACATGATCACACAGTGTAAACAACAAAATGTTTTCCAACTTTCAAGGTTGGATAGAGAGGAGCTACATATCCCAGTCAATGGGATATCTAAAGCATTGTTATTAAAGTTTTTCCTTCTATTGTACATAATTATTCTATTTTCTTTATGTTCCCTAAGTGATTATGCACATGTGTGTGTTTGTTCATGTCTTGTTCTATTCCATTGGGTCTTATTATTTTTATCTATTTTTTCCTTGTGTTTTGTTTTGATAGAATCCTTGATTGTCATGTTCAAGAATTCATTGACTCCATTGGCCCTTGAGTGGATAAGGCTACCTAGTCTGATCAATATAGCAAGCATACTTCCCCTTTAAGTCACCATTTTGTTGACCAAATTTTGATCTTTCAAACCAAAATTGGCCATCCATATTAAAAAAAACTAGTTTCTTGTCTATATGTTTGGATGAGTCTGATATGCATATTTGTTTAGGAGAGGTTTCTATACAAAGTCCATGGCAAAAGTTCAAGAAAATTCCTTCAGATGATTTCTTTTGGGTGTTTGTTTTCTTTTAGGTTTTGTACAAGTTTTAATTCTTTTGAACTTTTGTTCAAGGACTATTTCTTTTGGGTTTTTTGACTAAAAGAATTCTTTCAAAAGTTTTGCCTTAACCTCAAGTGAATTCTTGTAGACTTTTTATCCCAGACTTTATTTTTGAAGGTCCTTTTCAATTTCTTCGAAGGATATCTCCCAAGCCCAAGGGTACTTTGTAACTTTCCCAAAGGGCTCTTTTCAAGCTAAGTGGACCTTTTCAATTCTTTGAAAAGGTCATTTCTTGTAGGAAAGTCATTTACATTTCTTTTGAAGGGCACTTTCACTTTTTTGAAAGGTGATTTCAACTTTTTTGAGGGATATTTTTTAAGCCAAAGGTACAAAACAACTTTTTGAAGGGCACATGGATGTTTACAATTCTTTCAAAGGGCCAAATAGTTTTTTTGAAGGGTATTTTTTAATAAATTTGAATGGTAGGAGTACCTTTTTAAAATTGTTGAAGGATCATTTCTAAAGGGATCAATCAAGAAAGAGAAAGGGTTTATTGTGGGAAAATTGTTCAGGATAATTTTACTGTAAATACAAGACATAAATAATTGTTTTGGACAAAGTGTTTGAAGGAATTCCTTCAGACAAAAAGTCTGAAAGAAGACCAAGATAAAGACAAAGACAAAAATGATTTCTTTCAAGAAACTTTCTTGAAATAAATGAACAAGACATTTTCCCCAAAATAAATAATAAAGATGCGAACAAAGAGTCCAAGAGAATCTTTGTGGAAAAATTGTCTATAAGAATGTCTGAGAAAACAAAAGTCTATATAAAATACCAGATGGCCCATAGAACATCAAATTCAAATTGTGAGGAATAGTTGTTAAGTTTAGAGTGGGAACATAAATACAAACAAGAGAATGACAAGTTTTCATAACAAATGATGAGCCATCAAAGAGCAACCAACACCAAAGCAAGATGGACTCAATAATAGCAAAAGTCATTCTTGTAATTGTTCATTGAAACTATTCTTGTTCCTAATTGACACATGTCAAATTTATATTTCAATCTCAATTGTTCAATCTCCCTTTAGAAAACTATATATATGTATTTAGCCTATTCTTAAAGGAGCATCTACTAGTTAATGACAAAAATTTGACCAAATTTGTATTGAAAACTCTTGAAGAAAGTAAGACAAATTCTACCACTCATACACTAAATTTTTGTGTATTGATTTAACATCATGATGTTCTCATTCAGTGAAATTTGTCTTTCCTAACTTGTATCCTTGATTTCCCACTAAAAGTGTAGATAAATCTTTGTTATAGGTCCTCATTAGTATTCTCTAATAAGTGTATAGACATTTTGAAAGTGGCTTAATGTCATATTCATTTTTGGAATTATCTGTTTCCCTCTTAAATGTTGAATACCTTTTGAATCTAACAAATGAAACATTGATGTAATAATGCATAAAGGGTCATGAGTCTTGTGCAAAGAAACCTTGTCATTATTTAAGTAGTGATTATAGTCAAAGTGAGAGGATAATACATATTGGTGCATCACTGTTTGTTTCTTTTTGTTGTTCATTTTTTGTCTTTTCATACACAGTTGATAGATTAGGATAGATAGAGCTTCACAAGTGCATTAGGGGAGCTAGTCCTTAAATCTAGAGATTCATCTCAAAGCAATTATCACCCACAACAAAAGAGATGATTCCATTGTGCCACTTGGATGAATAATACTAATTTTTTCTTCAAGGGTTCAAATTCAAGCATCAACAATAACAATTCTCAACAAACTCCCCCTTTGTCATTGATGGCAAATAATTCTTTAAACTGTTCACTCTCATCTCCCCTATTCTGGTCAATCTCCCTTCTTGAACTTTCTCCTCCTTTGACATTAATGATAAAGGGTATTTCATAGACTACCATATGAAACCATACCTTATTGCTATAGGATATTAATACATAGAATATGAAGTATTAAAGTAACATGTTCACCCTTGGTCCATGAATACCTTCTTCAATAAAACTAAGATTATAAGACCACTTCTCATTATGGATCAAACTCAGTCATAAACCTGAATTACTTCCCCTAAAATCAAGCATCTACCATGCTTCTACAAATTGAACAGTGTATCCATGGAACTTAATTGAGTCACCTCTTTCTATAGAGCACTAAAACATTAAAAGTTTAAGTGATTCCTAGATCTCCATACTCTCATTTAATTGAATTTCCTTCAATACCCTTTTAGTATTTATTTGCATTATAGGTTTGATATCTTTATTATCCATTTTATCATCAATGTGGGCTAATAATAGGCATTCTTGACTTAATTTCACATTTAAAGCATGCTCTATCATAGCAAGTAATCCACTTGAGATTGTAGACTGATCATGACTCATCTTCATTATCTTTGGTTTCCAAACTTTCATTTGTCTTCTCTCTAACACTCTAGAGGCTTCAAACTTTGTATTTTGACTTGATGACCTTCTAACCTTGTTAGGATAGAATTTTTCAATGTGTCATACATCATGACAACTATAAAAAACCACCTTATACATACCTCTTGACTGGTGTTAGCTTTGATTCCTTCCATAGTCCTATGATTACTCTTGCTTGGAGGGTCTTCTACATTCTCTTGTTTTATAATCAAACTGATTACACACAAAACAATAACCATTGAATGAATTGGCATACCTTATATCATTGGGATGTTTGATAGGTATTTTCATTTTGACCTTCTTGTCTTCAAGAATCTTCTCCTTGACTTGAGGTACCTCATGTTGGTCTTATTTTAAACCAAGATTTGTCTTGTCACTTGCAAACTTCTTGATACTTGATATGTCATCTAAAACCTCAGTGCTCTTTTCAAACCTCACAAAGGTCTTCACCTTGCTAGATGCTTGATTCAATTCAGTTTTCAAGAATTCTATTTAAGTTTAATACCTAAGACATTCTTCCTCTTTAGTCTTTAGTCTTGTATTTATTACCTATATCTATTCTTCAACTTGATTGATGATCTCATAATAATCCTTGGAAGTGTTACTCATCCTTTACTCAAACAAGCATATCTTGTCCTCATAGTCCTTAACTAAATATATTAGTTTGTGATTATTTTTACTTTAGAACTTCAATTCCGCTAGGGAAATTACCAATTCCACCTCAAAATATACTTCACCTTCTTCTTCATCTAATTCCATATCAACCATAATGCTTTTTCCACTTGAATAACCCTCATGGTTTAATTCTATAGACATAAACAAGGTTTCATTATTGTCATGTTAAGGTTCATGACTTCCATCATCACTATTAGATGCACTTGAGTCACTTACATTAGAAGAGTTGTCTTCTTTAGTATAGAATCTTCTTTTGTTTTTAAAAGTTCCTTTTCTACCTTCATACTTATTGAAATCCTTGTTATTATTAGGCTTATAGGTCTTCTTGTCATATCTATGATGTTCATCATGTTCTTTATTATGCTCAAATTTATCCTTGTTAGGACACTTGAATGCAAAGTGACCAATCTTGCCATAGTTGATGTATTTTAAGGGCAACTTACCTTTGTACTTACCAAGTCCAAACCTCAATTTTATTGCAAACATGGTTATCAGTTGATCATCATCAACATCTAAACATTATCTATCCTTGACCTTCTTGGATTTTGACTTATTCTCAACTTTTAAGGATTCTTCCTTCTTAGGAGGTCTTTCTTCATTAGTTCTCATCTCATAGGTAGTCAAAATTCCATGAAGTCCATCCATCTCTATCATGTCCAAATCTTGCATCTCATCTACTATAGATACCTTAGAGTCAAACTTAGGAGTTAGTGATCTCAAAACTTTTTGAAAAACTTTAGATTCTTTCACTCTTCTTCCAATCCTGTAATGACATTGAAAACTTCATCAACCTTCAATAGGTAAGATATAAATGATTCATATGCATTCATCTTTAGACTTTCAAACTATCTCCAATGGGTCTACAACTTGGCCATCTTCACCTTGGTGTTTATTTCATAGATGGCCTTCAATTTTTCCCATATATATTTGTTCGATACATAATGTATTAACTTCACAATTTCTACCTTAGATAGGCCACAAATAATGGTATTCATTACCTTGGAGTTGTTTTCACTAGATTTCTTACTCCATATGTTAGTGGAATATGAGGAGCAATATAACCATCCAAAAATGACTACCAAATAATATGTCCTTGTGACATAAAATATATATTCATTATAAAATTCTAAAATGCATAATTATATCCATAAACAATGAATCTCTATTGGTAGAGAAACCACCTTGAGCTTGTTGACTAGCCATCCTTGTTTTGAGGATCCCCTTGAGGTTTTTAGACATAATTTAAATGATAAAGATATGATACCAAATGTTGTAATTATAATGAATAAGAGGGGGGTTTAATTAGTCTTCAAAAACTTTCTTATAAAATCCTAATTAAGTAATCATATATCTTTTAGACAAGCATGTACATCTTACCAAGCATAAGCACCAATTCACAAGAGTATGAAACACATGGACACAATATATATGTGGGAAACCCTCAAGGAGAATAAAACCTATTGATGATGAAAATGGACTACTGTCTTATAATAAAAACACTAACTTTAGTGAAGAATCAAATTCACATGGAGCACCAACCCCAACTAGTTAAGCACCAACTTAGCTAGGCTTTAACAAGCACCCACTTATAAGGAGGCACAAACCCCTTAGATGACTTAGCACAAAATAATCCACCTAAAAAATTTGATCACCTTTATAATATTTTTTTTTCTCATACAATAAATGATGATCTCCTTCCTCAACTCTTCACACACTTATATTCCTCTCAAAACTGGTCTGTAGCCATCTTTGCTCAACTAGCCCTCTTCTTGACTTGATTAGGTCAAATGACCTTGATTATCATATACATAACCTATGTAAAATGTTCATAAATAATCCTTTATCCTATTTTTATGGTATAAAATAACTCTTTATGCTCTGAAATATGCCTTCTTTTTCACTTTTACTCTGCACTCATAAATAGGCCTAAAAATGCCTAGTATTTATAGAAGTTTCTTGTTCACACCCTCATTAGTTAGCCAAACATCCTTATATTCTTAGGTCAGCCATGAAATTAATATTATGAAATATTATAGACATGGATAAAATTTTATTTGAGTCCCTTTAGGTATGATCTTTCTCAAATAGGCCTCATCTCTCCTTTAGGTCTCATGGAGACCTAATCCCATTAGGCCTACTTAACACATGTTACCCTTTGATATTATTGGATCACGTTAATTTTTTTTTAATAGAATAAACATATAATATTCCATCCCAATATAAATTTTATAATCTCATCTATTCTCCATAACACTTTTTTATCTCAAACCACTACTTGGAGCACATCATAGTACTATTCATATTAGGCATGTGCATACCCATAAAATTTGTCTAGAAAAATTGAAGAGTACACAAAAATTTTTAAAAAATAGTGTGAAAAAACACATATACATAATATAAATGACATTATAGTCATAATCATGTGTATTATACTTCATAACTCAGGGTAAAAAGACTCAAACCCTTCTCTACAAGTAGCTCACTCAAAACTGCCAACTAGCTTGAAAACATAGTCATGGAAGCTTGAAATTATGTCACATAAAGGGACACATAAAATTAATAAAAATTATATTATAAAATATTTATAAAAACATAAAATAAATATATCATAAGCTATAATGGAAACTATTGGTCTTGCAAACTAATCTATTGCCTTCTCTCTCACAGTTCTTACTCAGCCAGACAAGCCATTTTGGATTTGATATTTCAACCTATTAAAATGAATATCATACCTTATAAAAATAATTAATATGTCATCCAAGTCTCAAAAAACAACACCATAATCATTATATACTTCATCTAAGGGCAGAGAGCCTCCAACTCATCACTACAACTTGCTTACCCAAATCTACCAGTTTACCTAGAAGACCAATCATGATGATTTTAACCTCCAACACTTGTATGACCACTTAAAAGGAATATTGATGCATGTAGATGATACTATTATATAATTAAGTAAATCTAAAATATAAATATACCATGGTAAAGTGACAACATTGGTCTTGCAGACCAATCTCACAACCTTACACCTTCTATGTACTAGAAGGTCAACTTATGAGTAATAATTTCATCATATCCACTGACCACCAAAAAATATATCTAAAATTAAAATTTATTACGTCTTGAAAAAAATCCCCATGTATTTGGATACATCCCTAATCTATGATAATACATCCCTAAACAACTTCTCACTCCTGCCTAGTTTTCTCACTATTTGCACCATTAGGCCTTTTAGAAATATGTCAATTTGTATGAATGGTTTACCACCCATTTAGGAAACACCATGGAAAAAATATACAATTATTAATAGTCAACGTTCACCTAATTATCAAATTTGATTCGGTCAACTCTACCTACTACAATAAAGTTTTTAGAAATAAGGCCTTTCCTATAGGGTCCACTCACTCTCCTGTCAAAAAAATCACACCTATAGATGCCCCATATAGTTTAATACAAAATAAAATAACTTAAATATCCATTCTAAACCATTTTGGTCTATTCTTATTAATATCTTTCTCATTGGGTCAAACTTAGGGTTTTAGAGAGGGTTAACACTATCTCTAGTGTTAACGATTATTCATAAAGCTTAGCTCTTCATTTCAGAAACCAATGATTAAAAATTTGATATAGTACCCTTACACATCTACCATAAATATATTAGGTTCTCATGTATAGCTTACATGTTCTAATTAGTACTTGAAAGTTCCTCTTAGGTTGAGAATCCTTCATTTTTTACACATATGAAACCTCAAAACACTTTTTCTTGTCTTTTCTTACAAACTTTGAACTTAAATTTTGTCAACATACTTGGAAAAACATGACACACCTATGTTAATTCTCACTTGTGCATACTTTATTTGGAAACTAATCCTGATAGTCCATCTGATCACCATCTCTCTTTTTGCTCTCTAAGCCTTTAACCTGTAATTCACATTAGGACTTAAAACTGACCTTCAAACCTCTTTACATGCACTTATAAACTCATTCACATGATCAAGAAACCTATCACATGAACAAAATTTTATTTTAATCTTTCATAGGTCTTGACAACACTTCATGGTACTTCATTGGGTCAAGCAGGGTATTTTAGAGAAATTTCACCTTGTGTTTTTTAAAAGAAAGAGAAAAGAAACTTGAGAAGGGTATGATTAAAAATATTGATATATTGTGCACACATTGATATAAATAATTGTAGATACTCCTATTTGTATTAGTAATAATGCCATACAAATAATAAATCACTAAATCAAATGGTTGATTAGTTAGATAGTAGGGTGGATTTATTTGCAAGCTAAATCCAAGAAACATGAGATTCCTTGGAGGCTATCAGTCCACACTTTTAAATAATCATGTTCTGAAAGTGAAAGATATAGTACTTGAATATATCATAGAATATATTAAAATTAAATATAAGAAGTGAATTTGACTAATTATAGAAATAAATAAATTAATATTAATGCCAAATGGATCGGGTATAGTTCAAAAAATAAGGTAGGCCTCTATGATTAGGCAAGAGGTTAGAAAGCTGGATTTGGTTAAGATCTAGTGAGTGATAATAGCTTGTTATTTATTTGTTTGATAGTGACTATCGATGGTCAAGGTGACCATTTTCAGTTAGGGTAATCATCAATGGTTGGGACAAACTATCAATAGTTAGGGTAACTATTGGTGGTTACTATGGGTTGGGCCTGGTCAAGAAAAGGTTGTTTTGATGAGGTCATAAAATGGAATTATAAGAGATGGGTTTGGGTTAGGTTTATTTCAAAATAAAAACAAAGTAAATGAATGTTTTAAAATAGATACTTAGCTTGGTGATTACTGATCTGAAGAGGATTGGACGATCTATTGGTGAAACTTGGAGTAATTTTGGTATAGTAACGGTACTTGACTATTGGTTGATGGATGGTAGCACTTCAGATCTCTATCATACTTGTTGGTTCACTAAATCATTGGGTGAAAGACCTACCAAATAAAATTTGATATAGGAATCTCTTGATAGTTGTGGATCCATTTTCACCTCCTGTTCCTCTCTCTTTTATAGGAAAATTGGTGAGGTGGAAGTGTAGGTTTAACAATAGGTTTAATTTATTGACTAATTCTAACTATAACATGTTTGATCTATGAGTGGATTATGTAATATCATTATATAAAATCAAGTTGTGTTTGAAGTTAGTGTTTGACTGTTCAAGTGGTGGTAACTTGACCATCAGTGATATGGCCTAATTATCGATGGTTAGGGTGGCTGTCGGTGGTGAGTGTCAAAGGTTAAGTTTGGTCAAGGTGGGTTAATTTGACTTAGGTTTGGTTTATGTTTGAAAGGTCAGGGTTGGTCCTTAAGGGGTCCTAAGGTGGTTCAGGGGTATTTTGACATCTAAAACTATTGTGTGTGGTTTCTTAGTGTCTATATTTTCCCCCTTTTTATTATGTAGTTTATATTAGCAAGCAACAAAACAAAAATAGATTATAGGTAAAGGTTTGGTTGCCTCGAGCATGGGAGGATGTAATCCCCCTCAAACCAAGAGTTTATGAGGTGAATTAGAATTGGTTTTTGGTTTAAAAAGTTATGAAGTTGGTGGTTGATAGGTTGGGTGCTAAAGTACAAACATGTACATAAAGTGTGACTAAGTGTGATAGCCAAGATCACATATTGACTAGGTTGCCATTATAGGAAACAAGAAGGTTAGTACTAGAAGGACAAGTGACATGTGGAACATGTGACCATATGTGAGGGTTAGGCTACACTCATAAATGCAAGTCACCTAAACAAGGTTAGTGTTCTCATAGGTATCCAAGGTAGGAAGTACTCCCATGAAGACATAAATTAGTTAGGTGTGCAAAAGGTAGTGAAAGTTTAAAATGTTCAGCTTGGTAATTTATTTGGTGTGTTCAAAATGACCAAGGAAATGTCATCACAAAATATGCAAAATATTGGGCTAAAATGACAACTAGTGAGGTTGATGTGGTGTAATCAAGGTGGGCGAAGGAGGTGATCTTCATAATTGGGTACATGGTGTTAGTATGTGCTAAAAAATGAGAAGGTGGTGGTTAAGAGGAGAACATCCTAAAATATTTAACCATCAATGGTCAGGGTTGACCCTTAGGGTCAACCATCGGTGGTCAAGTATTAGCCCTAAAAGGGTGAGGTCAAAAAGACCATTGTGGGGCCTTTTATGGTCATTTGAGAATATTTATTAAGGGTGAATAGTGTTTTAGAATTTATGAGAATACAACTATAGGCTACTAGGATTTGATTAGTTGAGATCATTGAGGTGGACCAATGTTATTGGGGAGTTGAGTTGATTAAGGATGCACCATGGATGAGGGAGGGTATGTGGCTAGGCCATGGGTCCTTTGGTTCCTCCTTGATAATGATCAAAGAATGAGGTAGGTGGTGTATTTTATATTTGATAGATTACTTTCAAATTGTGGCAAATGAATAGTGATGTTTTTGGCAGGTGGTTTGGTTTGTGGTGCGGTTGACCTAGGTTTAGGTTGTGAGAGTTTTGTGGTTAAATTAGAGGGTGAAATGGAAATTGGTAATGGTAGGGTAGCTAGAGAGGTAGGGTAGGTATAGGTAGTTTGTGTGATTATGTTCTTTGAGTGGTTTAAATGGGGAGGTAGGTTTTGTTTGTTTCATTAATAGTCACCCATGGTGACCATTGACAGTCATTACCAACCATCGATGGTCGATAAGTGACTATTATAGGTCACTTGACCATCAAAGATCAACTATAATAATGGTTGACTATGGGTGGTTGAGTAAAAAGTGATGTGTTTGTAATAGTAAAGATGGATAGTCATTAGAGTAAGGTTGATAGGTGCGTGTTAAGGTTAGTTGTTGACTATTTAGGTTCTAGGTAATGTGGAAGGGTAATGGTTAAATGATGGGTCATGGTTAAGGTAAAGAGGTGAGGGTTACAAGTTGAAATGGCTAAGGGTCACAAAAAATGGTAGGAAGGGGTAACGTCAAGGTTTATAGGTTTAGGGGGTATTGTTCAAGTAATTGTTGAATGATATAGGTTGATAAGTAATAGTTTAAGGCAAAAAGTGAATGTTGAATGTGTGGGTTAAGGTTGCAGCTGATAGGTTGGATGTTGAAAGTGGAAGGGTGGTTGTTAGGTGTTTTGGGTGAGATAGGCTAAAGGATTTGTGTTTTATATAAGCCATAGGTATAGGTCATAGTAGGTAAATGTGAGAATATGAGGTAGGTGTAATAGGTAAAGTTCATAGGAAAAGTATGTTAATGAACTAAAGTGTTATTGTTATCAAACCTTACAGGTATGTGAGAGGATTTAGATGAGGGACAAAGTGCCCTAGATTATCAATGAGATTCATCAAGGTATGATTATTGATGACTAAGTGTACATGAAGGATGTGGGCCTCAATGGTATGATACATTACCAACATGTACCATAAGTTATAATGATGTTAGTGGCACTCATTGAGAGATGAGATCCTGCCACTAATACCTTTTTATTGATTATAAGAGACCTAACAATTCTACCTAAGGATAGCCACATGATCATGTAACTACCCATATGGGGGGAGACAATCTACCCTATTGAGAGGGAAGAGTGAGATGAGCTTATGGAGCTTCTGTATGGAGATGATATATATTTTGTGAGGTGGTAATTTAGAGGTTTTCATTACACACCACTCTACCAGAGGGATAGGGGTATGAAGAGGCTCTTTACCATGATGATGATAGTGGTGACATGCTATGCATTGCCTAATTCTAGGAATGGGAGATTCCCTTACTTATTATTGGGGGTGTTTATGGAGATGTTTTTGACTTACATGATGTTCACATGGGTACCTACTTTGTTAGTTTATATTTACAAGGAGTTGTGGGGATTTTGATCCCATAGGAGGTATGGGATTAGTGTCAACTTCATTCTACATTATTGGGCTTACAAACATATCCAATGTTGAGACCAATGGGGCTACCATGAGAAGGCTATGCATAGATGGAGTTCAGAGTAGGGTTAATGAATTGGAGAGATGATTATGCCCTCTTCAAACTAGGATCAGGGGGACATGACATTAATTAGTTTAGAGGCTGACTAGATGAGTTAGTTGTCAAATACGTGAATTAGATACCATGTGTTAGGCTTCTAGGGTGGGCTCATTACAAGAGACATACACTATCTCTTTAGATATATAAATGGATATATGACATATGAGATGGTGAGATATTGTTGATACCATTTGATAGGGTACAATGATAGTTTGGCTTGGTGTAAGGTATTCCTTAAGTATAGGAGGGAGGATGTAAAGATCCCATTGCCTATTTCACAACTAGTGCATGATTTCATTGGCCACATGGAACTGTCAGTGAGGATAGATATAGATGACATAGATGTTATAGATGGGTATCATATATGGTACTAGGCACTCTATACCATAGTTAATATCGGTCTTAAGGATGGGGGTCATCAAGATATCAATGTGGATGCTAGAGGATACAATCAATAGGTTCAAATGCTAGGGGTACCCCTAAATGTATAGGTAGTGGTCATGGAGAGGGATAAAGCATGAGTGGATTTAGCCATGGCAAATGAATCCTTGACAATAACATAGGCATCATTAGAAGTAGTGTAAGGTTAGTTGGCCACCATTATAGGTGAGAGAGACTAGGCTAGGTTTCATCTAGCCTTGGTGACATAGGAGAGAGATTCTCTCTAGCAGGTAAGGGGTGGAGTTCCAGTAGCTACAATACTAACAAGGATGATTCTTATGTGGAGATACGTAGTGATTGTGAAGGAGCTATGGTACTATGAGGCCTTGGTCTTTAGATGTCTGCCAGATGAGCCCTAATTGGGTGAGTATAGTGATAGGATTGTAGGTGGTGTAGGTATAATGACTCTAGGTCATTGGGTTGCATATGTAGGTGGTCAAGTAGGTATAAGAGGATAGGCTCCAAGGGGTAATGGTGCTAAGGAGACATTATACTTATTATGTATATGATTTTTGATACCAACCTATGAGTAGATGTATTGAGATGTATATTTTGAGAAAGATATGTATATCATTATACATTATGATGTTTATGTGATTATAAAATCACAATTTAGAGATATGATCTTTACATATGGATTGTGGTTGATTTTTATGATATTAATGTTGAGTGTTTTTATGATGGTTATGATCATGATGATATGAATATAGACTCACCTAGCTAGGCATGTGATGATACGTCTCTTTAATCATGTTTATGATAATGTTTGGTTAAGGATTTGATGTTATCTTACATTATTATGATGAGAATTTGATTTTTTTTATGACTACGATGATGTTTATGACATTTTTTATTATGGTTCTTGATGATGTTGTGTATGGATGTGGTAATTTAATTTCATGTTTGAGATGATCATGTTTATGACATTGATATGATGATGTTTATGCTGAAATTTGATGAATATATGCTTCCTCATTTAGATTTAGACATGGGATGAAAATGGTTTATTACTCATTGTTCATGGATGTTATGATGTTAATATGACATTGATAGTTATGATTATGTTTATGGATATGGTTTATGCTAAAGATGTCTATTTTTTCATGATATGATGATGATGTTTATGTGATGTGGTTATGTTTATGGAAATTTTTACTAAATTGAATCACATAAAGTAAGTTAAATAAAAAACTAGATGTGAAAAAGAGAAGACAATCAAGAGATAAACATCTAAGTGAATATAACAACCAATATGAGAGGATAAGAAGAGGGCATGATGCTTCTTATTTATCAAGGACTAAAAAAACCAAAATTGGATTGACTTAAGAAATATTAGCCCTTTGAATGATTCACATTAGCATTCCTTAGTTGGTTAAAAAGGTGTCTTAATCACATAATATCAAGTAAGCTCATAAATCCCTTGCTTATAGTGTATAAAGGGGAGATAGATGAAGATGGAACCTTATTTTGAGACTAACATGCCTCTTTTGGAGGTTAAAAAAGAGTATGTATAAATAATCCATGTCATATAAGGTGTAGACTAATCAATGTGAGAAGTCTACTCATCAAATCTGATTGAGGCTTTCAAAATTATTTTTCTTTTTCTAATGTTTGATAATGGGTATTTTGCTATTTTTTTGTTTGGGAGGGTTGGGGAAGTTAATTGGTGTGGGAAGCTTCCAAGAAATTATTGTGTTTTGACAAATGCTTTACTCAACCATCCTTTAAGGGAGTGGTCTAAGTTTGTGTTCTTTATTTAATGCTTTTGGTAGTTTTCCTTCAAGGGAGCAGTCTACCTTACTTTGAGCAATTTTGATATGTTTTTTGTAGCCTTCATTCAATGGAGTAGTCTACGAATGTTAGGAATGACCCATGATTATTTTTTGGTTATGACTTTACTTTTGATTTTTTTTTAACATAGACTTGTTTATACAAGCTTAAAGGGTCTCCTTTTATGAAGGAAAAACTAAAAGCACAAGAAGATTGAGTAAATGTGAAAGAGGTTTAGGTGACAATGACCATGGGAATCCATCCTAAGAAAAGGGTAAAAAGTACCATGAGAATCATGACATGGGTAAAGTTGTGGTACTCATTGTTTAATATTAGGCTATGATTGTGACGGATAATCACATGACTCAATATTAATTAGTTTCACCTAATATAGGGAGATGAATGTGGCTTGAAAGCAAGGGATGAGCATAAGTTAGATAAAAGGTGAGTTTGATCCTATTTTAATAAAATAAAGGATGTAGATGTGAAGCATTGAGGGGCTCGGGTTCTAAGTTGCCTTTAAGAGAGGACACATAGTAAGCTCTTGATCCATACTTGTCAATTATGATATAAGGTCTAATCTAATTGAAAGTAAACATTCCTTTCTTACTTTTCTCCATATTAGTAACATGCTAATTTTCTTTTAAGACAAGGTCTCTGATATTGAATTCTCATGCTTGATTCACTCTTAATAGACATGAAGGTGAGTAAGGGTTGCTAAATGATACTCATCAAGTAGCTAAAGTTGGGATAAATGTTCTTGATGGTAATCAATCTCAGAGATGAGATCTTGTAAGGATATGTGAAGAGAGGTAATTTGGACTTCGAGAGGCAAGACAACCTCTACTCCAAAAACTAGAGAAAAAAGGGTAGTACCTATAAGGGTTCAAATGAGGGTAAAATATGCCCATAAGGTGAAGGGGATATGTAAGTGCCAATCCCAACTAGATGCATTGACCATTTTAGTTAGAATTTTATTGAGAGTCTTGTTAGAGACTTCTGCTTGTCCATTTGCCTAAGGACGATAGGGTGATGAGAAACTTAACTTGATACCAAATGCATCACAAAGACTTGGACTTATTTTTTTTATAAAGATTTGCCATTGTTGATGATAATTTTTTGAGGAACATCAAAATGATAGATGATGTGATGGTTGATAAAGTTGATAATATTTTTGTCTTTGGTTGAGACAAGAGGAATAACCTCTACCCATTTGGTGAAATATTCGATTGCAGTGATGATAGAATGGTGTCACTCTAAAGAATGGGGGTTAATTTCACCAATATGGTGGAGACCCCATTATGAGAAGAACCCAAAATATTTGGATACGTGATGACTATGAATAGGCACGTGATGCAAATTAGCATGTTGTTGACACTTAACACACTTTTTCACATAATCACAATAGTATTAGTTAAGGGTAGTCCAGTAATAGCCAAGGTGAAGGATGTGTTTAGCAATGGTTAGGCCACTAAAGTGTTCCCCACAAATCCCATCATGCATTTCCCTGATAGCATGAAAGGCTTCATGCCTATTTAAGTAGTGGAAAAGGAGACCATCAAAGCCACATTTATAGAGAATTACCCCTAGTATTGTATAACATGAGATGCTCTAGATAAATGCTCTTCGAGCATTCTTGGAAATACTAGAAAGAATGAGGGCAAGGTTGAGATAGTCAAAGGTATATTGATACCAAAGGTTAGGTTGGGTCTCCTCCATGTTAAATATGATAGGAGAGTCTAGTTTGACATAAGAATGTTGGGTAAGTTTATGGATAATGATGGATAGCTTAGAATCAAAGGGTGAATACAAGATATAAGAAGTGAGGGAAACCATCATATCAACAAACATGTTTGTAGATTGTAGGGTAGTTTGGATATGGTAGTATTCAAATGATGTTAAGAGTACATCTGATAATTATTTGTACTATTTTAAGACATCATTATTTCACTGGTAAGAACCATTTATTTGATTGACCACAAGTTGGGAATCATGAAATATGTTGATTGTCTTGACTCCCAAAGCTAATTTAGTTTGAAGACCTATCACTAGAGCTTCATATTCAACCATGTTATTGGTTCATTCAAAATCTAGCTTGAAGGCATGAAGAGGTTCACCATGAAATGAGATAAGGATGATGCTGGCTCCCCCACCATATTTACACTTTGATCCATCAAAGAACATGGTCACTTGATAGGTGAAGTTTTCCTAAGAGAGGGTCATGATAGACTCATGTGAAAACTCAAGAAGAGGTTAGTTGTTTGCTAATAGTGTGTCAACTAATTATTTAGTAATGACTTGACCTTTAATTGAATTTTATTGAAGAAAATCAAGATCAAACTCAAATAAAAGCATGAGCCACTTGGCCATACATTGGTTTTGGTATGGCTTGGAGTGCATATACTTGACTGGGTCAGTATTGGTTATGACATAGGTCTTGTGGTTGAGAAGGTAGTGGTGGATTTTCACGGCCATGAAGACCAATGCTAGGCAAAGTTTCTCGATATGGATGTACTAAGTATCATACTCTACAAGCATGCAATTGATGTAGTAGATGGCTTTCTATTTATGTTGTTCATTTCAATGAGTGAGCATTGCCCCTAAGGAGTGGTTAGTGGTGGAGATAAAAAGGTAAAAATGTTGATCATCTTTGGGAGGAGTGAAGATAGGTGGAGATAAAAGTTACTCTTTAAGTGAATTAAAGGCCTTTTGATATTTATTATTCCAATTGAAAGACACATCCTTCTTCAAAAGGTGATGGAAGGGTTGGAATCAATTTAAGAGTTGGGACATAAAGCGATGAGTGGATTGGAGTTTCCCCTACAAGTTGTGGAGTTGCTTGAGGTGGGTAAGAGGAGGCATGTCGAGGATTGCTTTGATTTTAACTAGATTGACTTTGATACCTTGAAGGGATATGATGAAGCTAAGGAGATTTCCTGACAAGACCCCAAAATACATTATTTGGGGTTAAGGTGGACATGGTAATTGATGAGTCACTCAAATATAATCTTGAGAATGGACAAATGGTCTTTATGACATTTAGATTTCCCCATAAGGTCATCAACATAGTCTTCTATGAGTTTGTGGATAAGGTCATGGAAGATGTAGGTCATATCACACTAGTAGGTTACAACAACATTATTTAGTCCAAAGGGCATGACCCTATAGCATAAAATTATACATGGGGTCATAAAATTAATTTTGTTTTGATCTTTGGGGGAAATTAAGATCTAATTGTAACTTGAGAATCTATCTATTAGAGATAACATTTTGCGGTCAACTGTAAGATCAATTAGTTGGTCAATGCTTAGTAAAGGAAAGTTGTCCTTTGGGAAAGCAAGGTTAAGGTCATGAAAGTCCACACAAATACATAGTCCCCCCTATGAATTTGGTGCTAGGCACGATGTTATAAACCCATTGGGGATAGTCAATGGGTTCAATGAAATTGATGAATACGAGATGTTATAGCTATTCTTTGACGAGAAGGGATAGGCGAGGGTGAATTCATTAAAGTTTTTATCTAATGGGCTTGTTATCATGGTTGGTAACTATGTTGTGGGTAGTGATGGAGGGGTTGATTCCTAGAATGTCATTATAAGACCAAAAAAATGTTATGCTAGAGTCATGTAGGAAGGAGGGGAAATTGCAAAGATCTTCAAAATTATGTGATTGGCCAATTTTGACAATGCACAGGTTGTTTAGAGTGCCTAGGTTGACATCTATGGTGGATTCATTCAACATGGTCAAAGATCAAGAGGAAGAGATTTATGGATAGAAGAATCTGGTACACCAAGATAGGTGAGAATAGAATCATCATCCTAACACTGAATGGTATTAATGATAGGAGAGTCATCTCCTATCATCTCAGGATGGGTTAGAGGGATGGTTATAGTCACCCCATGCTTTTGATATGTTAGGGGTCTGAGGCTGATCATGTTGATGAGAAAAATTTAGGGGGGATGATATCAAAATCTTTAGCTATCGATGGTGGGTGGATGGTGAGGATGGGATTTCCTCGTCAATGATGGTAATGGGAGGTGTGTTAGTTTTTTATTTAGGTGGCATGAATCTAAGGCCATGCTTTTCATGAGTTTTTTGGGTTTTGATTGGAAGTAACTCATGCATCCCATGTTCATACCAACCTAGGCCAAATCCCTTCCAAGCACACCTATAGAGGTATGTTTTGGCAAACTCTAGTTTATCTAGGTAGGAGAAGCTGGAGGTAAATGGTCGAGGTAAAAAAGAGGTGGTAGAAGTGGCAAGGGGATTGTCAAGTCCCCCATAGATGAAATTGGTTTGATGAGTGTAGGGTTTGAAAGGGATAATGGTTCTAATATTGGGGTCATAACTAGGTTTTTGGTCAAGATTCCCATACTATTTAGGAGTAGGAAAGGTGTCTAGGGTTAAAAGTTGGTACTCTCCCAATGAAAGATGTTGGAAGGTTGATTCCAAAGGGTATATTATAGAGATTTAGGTAGAAGGAATAAATGAATTGGTGGATAATTTATTGGTATAATAAGATGAGGTTTCATCTTTTACTAATGAAATCTAGTTATATTGGGGAAGGAAAACATAATTAGGTCAATACGTCATGTTACATGAAGTGAAAGGGCTCAGGTCAACTTGTATGGTAACAACTTGACCATCATGATTAAATTTGATGAACCAATGTAGGGTGGATGGAACACAACCCATAAAATGAATCCAAGGGTGTCCCAACAAGACGTACTATAATTTTTGATCTACTACATATAAAATCTCAGGAAACATGCAAGGTCATAGGCAAATGTGAAGGACAATAGTTCCTAAATTCCTAGCTATGATATCATTGAATGATCAAAGCACCACTGAGGTTTTTGACATAATTTTCTCAGGTAATTTGATTTTGTTGTATATATGAGAGGAGATAATATTGATAATAGATCCCTTATCAATCATAACCCTCTTTTTTTAGGTTTGGTTGATGTATATTGTAATGAAGAGAGGAGGATCTGGGTCATTTAGATGGATGGGAGGTATTTCCAAATCCTTGAAGGTAACAAGGTTAGAAATGTGAAGAGTTCTAACAAAGGTTGTTAGAGGTTATGGGTATTTTACTCAAACCTCTATAGATTACAATGCTTCTATCATTACTTGGTGATGATGAGGTGAGGTGTTGATCAATTCATAAAAACTCATCTTCACTGGAGTTTGGTAAAGTTATTTCAGAACTACTCATCAGATTGATGTAGATGGATTGGAGTGAGAAGGTCCTAAGATGGATACTTTGGGTTTAGTTGAAGTTAAAGGTGTTTGGTGTTGGCCAAGCGGCTAGGTGAAAGAAGAGGGATATATCCTTGGAATGGATATCTTTTTCTTCCCCTTATCCTTTGGTTGATCTTGTGATCATGTGACCACATGGATGGTATGGATTGGGGGAGGAGTCAGGCTAGGTGATTACTTCAATTCCTCTTCACCTTGAGGTGAAAGTGGAGGGGTAGGTAGGATTTGGTCTCTTGATATTAGTTCTTAGATTGATGTTGGGATCATAAGGGACTCATTTAATAACAAGTCATCCTCATGATATAGTTAATGGGCTATCACTTAGAGAGCTTTACATTTATCTGTTTCATGCCTAGGTGTCCTATGGTATGAAAATATTAGTTTATCATTGTACCAAGATGGTTTAGGATTATGTGGATCAAATGGTTTCATAGGTGGCAAGGTTAAGCAATATGTTCATAGTAACCTCTAAAGTATGGTTGAGTATGACTTGGGTAATGGTGGTGAAGGTATAGGGGTCTTGGTTTTGGAAGTGGGGGTGGAAACCCTTTTAGGAGTGGTTTTGATGGCCAAAGAATTGGGTGAAGGGGTATCCTTGGTAGATGATTTGGGTTTTGGTATAGATGTTAAGGGTTTGGGGTTAAATTTTTTTAGGGTAGGCATTTGAGAGATAATCATTTTGTTTATATCTAGTTCAGAGGTGAGAGTTATGCCCATGGGTGGCTCAATGAAAATAGGTGTGGATGAAATTAAAATTAATGATGTAACCAAAAGTGGTGGTTGGGTTTTGAGTGGGATGGTTGGCCTCCTAATTAAGGTAGAGGGATGAGCTCCCAAAATAAAGGGAAAAGTGGAGAAGGGAGGCAAAGTTTTGATTTTTGGGCTCCTAGATGGTTTTACCTTCTTTGTTGGCCTAGTTTGGGGTTTGTTTGATAGGTTTAGTAGGCTTAGATCTAACTTTATTGACAGGTAAGTAATGTTATAAGTAATAAATATGCTAAGGTTCTTGTTAGGTTTGGTTAGAATGGTAGAAGGTGATTTGGTGAACTTGGGTGGGTTTGGTTCTAGTGGTGCTATCGTATTTTGATGGGTAGAGGTGTCTGATGGTTGGGTGGTGGTGATAGTAGATTTGGTAGGGGAAAGGGTATGTTATTCTGACAAAGATGGTTCTTATTTGGTTTTATATGAGAATCCAAGTTGTATCCAAAAGGTGTCCCAATCTAGGTTAGGGTCAGATATGAATTCTAAGTTTTTAACTAGTCTAAGGAAGGGTTTATAAATGGGTCTAAATCCCTCAGTAGTGGATTCAAAGGATAGACCCAGGGGTTGAGGGGGAGGAGTGATTACCTCATTCTTTTCCTGATCAAAAGGTTTCAATATCTGGGAAGGTAACTCCTCAGTGAGAGGTGTAGGCAAAGTGGTTTATTCCTTAAGAGTGATTGCTAAAGGAAGGGTAGATTTTTGTATGATTAAGGAAAATGATAAAGTGGGAATGGTTTCCTCTTTTGATATGCATATCAAAGGAGAGGTTGGTGACTCCACTACCTCAATGAGTGGTGTAGGGGAAGAGGTGATTTGGTCGATGGTATTTTTAGTAGTAGGTTCACCAAGAACCATATTGGCATTATGGGCTTCATCTTTATGAGAAGATTATGCTTTGATTTCACTATTGGCAAAAGGAGTGTGGTTGATAAATGGTTGTTTGAATATGTCAAGTGATTGGTTTAGGGGTACATTGGGATTATCTAGCACAAATTTCCCCTTTTCAATGAGAGTTTAGATAACATTTTTGAAGGTGTTAGATCTAATAATATCATATTTAATGACACGATGAAAGGTGCACAATTCATTATCATTGTACCAACTAGGTGCAAGATGAGAATAATCAAATTGTTGTGGAAGTTTGATCAAGGGAAGCTGTATGATATTGGATTTTAATAGTTTTTACAAGACTAAAGCATATTAATTCCCAAGTGGAGTAAATTACATCTTGGTGTTATGGTTTGGGTTCCTAGTATTTTAATTGGAGGAATTGAAAGAGTTAGATTGGTTAGAAATAGGTGGAGGGGTGGTCTTAAAAAAAACCGCATTCATGGTTACCTTGTTTTTGGAGTTAGTGTTGGTTTAGTTATTGGGTTTAGAGGAGTAAGTCTCATTTGGTTTGAAGGTAGAATTATTTTTTCCCAATTTCAAATTCCCCTCATCAATGGCTTTATTCTCTATTTTTTGTGCCATGGTGAAAGCTTTGTCAAAGGTTTTGAAACTTTGGACCCGTAAGGTAGAAGAGATGTGTTTAGCACAAGCTCAAGCAAAGATTTCAATCAACTCAAGTTGGGGCTGAGAAAAGGAGAGTTGGTTTATCAAACTTCTCCAATGGGCCACAAAGTTAGTGATGAATTCATCGTCAAATTACCAAATGGAGTATAGATTAGTGATGGAGACTTTTTTAGAGATGTTTATGGAAAAGTGATCTGAGAAAATTTGAGATATTTGTGATCCGTAAACTACATTGATTCAACTCAAAGTGAAGTTTTAAGTATGAATACTAAAATTTCTCAAACATAAACAAATTCTCAAAAAACTTAAAAGAACTTGCAAAATGTTTGGCATAAAACGTTCTCGATTATTGAACTAGTTTTTTTTAATAAAATTGTGTTATAATTGTCAAAATTTGAATTACTTGCATGAGTTCATTTACTAATTAAAATTAAATCAGCAAACTGAATCAAAATCATGCACAAAAATAACAATTACCAAAAACACGAAACGTGATAACGGAGTTCGACTCAACAATTGATGCCTACATCTCCGGGTTCTCCAAAGGAGTGGACCATTTCCATTAAGGGCACTTCAAACACCTAGAAACAATAAACAATTTTCTTGCAAGTTGATCTCTCAATGCAAAAATTCACCTTCACCGTGACAGATAATCAAGCCCGACACCTTCGAATTTTGTGAGTCTTCACACCTACAAAGTTGCTTCAAAAGTCCTAAAAATATCCTCTATGGGCTTAAAAATTCTCTTCCAATATGCAAATTGGATAAAAAGAGTATTAAGACTAAGTATTATGGCCGAAAAATGGATAAAAATCCATTACATAAGCTTTCTCAAAGCTTTTACAAAGTCTTGGCCTCTTAAAATAAAAAACACAATCCAGAACTTCTTTTATTCAAGTAAAAATTAGTGCTTTTTATAACACTTCAAAACATGTGGCTGAAGTGGTCAAGGCCTTAACCTTTTAGGTGCCAAGTCTTGAGTTCAAAATTGCCTTTCTCCATTCTAGGCACTTAGGGATGTGGGAAAGGGCATCCTTCCTCCATGGGCGTGCTTTGACCAAGGAAATAGTCCCACATTTACTAGGAGAGTTGGTTTTAATGCTTTAAATAGTAAATTTGTTGAAGTTTTCAAATGGAAAGGACTTGGGTGCCAACCTTGGTCACCACCCAAGCTTAGTCAAACGCCTAGGAATGAGGGATGCATGTTTAGTGGAGTGTTTGTGGCGTGGAGGTTTGGCACCTATATACATTTGAATTTATCAAATACCATGTGCATAAAAAACACCTAACCAATATTTTTTGCCCCCTAATTATTTTCCATGTGTCAAATGGAGATTGGTCCACTTGGCATTTTTCAACAGTGCCACGTCACTTTCGACACTCCTGTCACATGATTTCTTCAACTGGCTATATCTTGAGCATCCAGACTCTATTTTTCAAACCGTGAAAAGCATCAAAAATCTCTCGACAAGATCTACAGTGTGCCACCATTGAAACTCTGACTTGAAAACATTTTTCAAAACCCAATTTTTGATCACACCTCCCTAATGGAAGGCTTTTAGTCTCCAAAAGTCCAATATCCTCTGAAATCTTATAACTGGTCTACTGCATCCAGGAAAATAGAACCCAATCATAGCAAGGATATAAACAATTGCATTAAAATGATTCACAATCAAACTGTAAAAATGCCTAATCTAAAGGCATGAGTAAGTGAATCTGCAACTGCCAAAGTGATTACAACATACCAAAAACTGCCTGCCCAAATGTCACATCCTATAAAGTAGTGAATTGCCAAAAATTGAAAAAACTCCCAATGTAATTGCAAGACAAGTTTATAATATCGAAAACATACAATAAATGTTGTGGACATGTTGCAATATAATTCCCTAGTATGGGACTTATATGCTAAGCATATGCAAACAACCAAAAGTGTATGCTGCCTAACATTTAAACATGCCCAAAGGGTCTTAAAAAAAATGCATCTAAACATCCATGTGCCAAAAATAGATACATTTTAAAAAATAACAGTTTAATAAGTGTTGTAAGGAATCAACTCAACCTACAACATGCACTCTGCTATTATCTCCAACTGATCAAATGAGTTCAAGTCCCCTAGACAACTCACACAGCATAAATAGGAGATTCAAAAACTTAGAGTTATCAAAAAGTGAGTATTGAAAAACTTCATACGGTAAAATTGTCTTGAAGTGTTCCCACCAAATCTAATCTACATCTATCAAAGCTTATTCATTCCCTTAGGTGAATTCTTAACCATGTTTTGCAAAAATAATGTAGTGATAATCCACTTAACCATTTCTTTCTTCCTAGTGAAATTGTTTGTCTTAGTGGATTCCTTAGCATCATTATGGTTCAAGCGAGTGAACCAAAGAAGTGACAGAACCAAGGAACCAAAGAGGCCACCCAAACCATTGAAACAGTGAACTAATGATGTCCTTGTGGACATCAAATTCAAGGTAATGAAATATCTATTGATTTTCAAATGTGGTGTAGAACCTAAAAACAAACTCAGCGACCAGTTGAAGAAGGAGCTGAAAAGGCTAGTGAAAGGAGAAAAGATAGCCTCAGAGCTCAAATTGCAACAAGAAAGAGGGAAAGACCAGAAATATTTGTGAAGGAGTTATTTCTAATAGGTGGAACAGTCCACCAAGTAGATATTTGAGCTTACAAACATTAAAGGCATGGCCTATTTTTCTCCCTTGGGATAAAATTGAGGGGACAACCATGTACATATTTGGTGACTGACTAGATGACCCATGCCTAGGAGAAGACATTTGAGATGAATTGACATGCCACAGTTAAGGCAGATGCCCTATTCTAGCATGGCCCCTTGACAGAACTAAAAATGCATTCAAGGCATTGAATGCAGCATGGGCCATTTTATAAAATGAAGTGCCCAAGTCTTTCTTGGAGTGCTATATATTGTAATCTCTTATTTTATGTGAGGGAGATCTCTCTGATATAGAAGTGAAACTCTGCCCAAATTGAAAGGCATTTCTTGAGACTTTGAGCTCAGATTGTTAATCATATTTCTTTATTTGAATGAGAAAGCAAGTGACCTTTAAAAATTTGTGCTAGAATAGCTTGTGTTGTTGAGGAAATTGTTCTTATGTCTATTTCCTGAATGCATTCTTATCCATTTAATTAAATGAGCAGGACTAGTGGAAGTAACCAGGAAGGTGCCCTAAAGCCGACTATGGAAAGACTTTGTTCTGCCACAATTGTCTTTAGTGTCTTTATTTTCTGTTTCTATGTAAAGGATCTTGGGACGAATTTGTGCCCCCATTATCCTTTGTATTTCAATCTTTGTTAGTTGAGGGGGAGACTTTGTGCTACACCTCATTTTATTGGTTATTTCACCCTGTTCTACTTACTTTTACTACCTAGGAAGGAATCTAGCTGTTGACTGAGTATTACTTCTGAAAAAAGAGAAGTACCTCTAGCAATCACTTAAGATTTCTCCTTTGTCTGTGAACATCATCTTTGAAAAAAGAGAGATGGATGATGTTATCCTACCCCTGAGTGTTATTTTCTACTTATATATATAGTATATAACACCTCATATTTATAGGGAACCTCCCCTTGATGAGAGGAGAGATTTGTCCCCTTTTGATGTGGTAAACCTGCATATTTGGTTGACCAATCTCCCTATGCTATGGTTAAAACAACCTATTTTGCCCATCAGTTAACTAGTGACAAAATATTCACCCAACATTGTTGAGGGTCTTCCTTAATCTATAAATTTGAAAACTTTGAAAGCTCTCATTGAGGAGGGTATGGTCAAATGGGGATAAATAGGTAAATTGGTTCACTACAAATTTGGTCATATGACAAAATATTATGAACCCCAAAAATGAATGACTCCAAAGTAGTCATTTTGTCCATTAACATTCTGATTAGGTTAGTTTGGGCTTATGTACCCCCATAGTTTTAAGGTAGGTTGTGTTGGGTTTGGGTAGGTGCAACATATGGATAGCTTGTGGCATGTTGAGAAGTTGCCACATACTGGAATGTGGACATGGGTGGCTGAGATGATGCCATATAGGAATATGTGGAGATAGGCAGTTGGGTGGAAGGTAGAGGTACATACTCTTGTGGGTTATGGATGTAGCTTAGTTTTGGTGCAATGGGCACCTATTAAGAGATTAACATAGGTTGGGCAGGAGGTATGGTTGGGTTAGTACGTAGAGGGTAGGTGGTAACTTTGGTGGTGATGGGTAGAAGGGTGGAAGGTATGAGAACCACCAAGCTCTAAAATAGATTGGAGGTAGGTTAGCTGGGAACAAGGGGAATGGTGGTGCACTAGCAAAGGGTACTCCTATAATAAGGGAGGTAGTGGTGCCCAAACTTTGGGTTTCTCCTATACTAAGAGGGTTATTTATTGGGGAAGAAGGCATTTGGGTGTTGCTTCATTGAGTGGGTTGGTTTTGGATGGTGGTATCAGTAGGATTATCGGTAGAAGATGATGCCTAGGTGATTAAAGGTTGAGTGAAGATAGTCATAATAGGAGTGTTACCCATAAGTTGGGATGGCATTACATAGGGATGGTCAATAGGTGAAACCGAAGTAGGGGTATGGTGAGATATGGTGTTAAGGTAATGTTTGAGGGCTATGGGGTTATTATCTAGAAAGGTGGAAAAATCCACATTGCCTTGGGCCACTATCCAAGGGATGGTAGGACTTCAAAAATGATGAGGAGAACTCTTTGCATTTGATATAAAATACATGGATGAGGGAAAAGAGGATGATGGATGATTCAGAGGTGGGTCCTAATTTGCTTGGTTTCTAAGTTGTTGCCCAGTTAAAACCATACAAGTAAGGGAAAGAGGAGGATACAAATAATCTCTCAACTCAAATAAATAAAAGACAAGAAAAGGTCAAGGAAATAAATCACATAGTAAAGCATGTTAAATCCTAAGGTTATTTTTAGTCTCTTTTATGGCTTATGCCTTAAGCTTTAAGAATTATGTGACTCAAATTAGCTTGTAGAGCAGGTACCAAAAAAGAAGTTTATGGTTGGTTTTAGGTTGTGTCTAAGCTCTCAAAGGGATTTGTATTGGAAATCAATACATGGATTGATATTGGAGCATACCCCTTCACTTCACATACTACAGTGATAAAGGGTATTAGGTGCTTATCCAAGATATACCAATTACTAGAGATTATACTCAAATAGAGAGCCAAGTTGGTTTTTCCCTTGGTGATGAAATCCAAGTAGGATAGCTAGGAAAGGTGACTGCTAGGTAATGAAATCCCAGCCAAGCCTTATGTCAATGTTTGATGCTTGATTAAGTGTAAGTAGTTTGGTCTTGTGTGTAACAAGAGTGGAACTAAAATTGATTACTTTTCTTTAATTAAGCAATGTGAGATAAAATAAGCAAGCATATAATGGATGTAGTCAAATTTAAACCCAAAATGAAAGTTTGATTTTGTTATATGAGTAAAAATATAAGAAGAATCACCTAGATGCAACTATGAACCCAATAAAAGACTCAAGGGTCCCACCAGGCATGCCAAAATATTTCAAAGAAATTTCACTTATGTTCTTTAGAAGAAAGAGGAAAAAACCTTGAGAAGGGTATGGTTGAAAAACCTAATATGTTGTGTGTGCATTGATATAGATGGTTATAAATACTCTTCTTTTGCTTGGAAGGAATGACCTATAGATAAGAAAGCACTGAAGCAAATTGTTGATTAGTAGATAGTAGGGTGGATTGCCTAGCGAACTAGATCTAAAAAGCATGAGCTTTCTTGGAGGTTGTTAGTCCACACTTTTAAACAATTAAGTTCTAAAAGCAAAGATAAATACTTGCTTATATCATAGAAGATACTACAATGAAATATAAGAAGTGAATTTGACTAATTATAGCAATAAATAGATTGATATTAATGCCAAATAGATCGGGTATAGTTCAAAAAATATGATAGAGCTCTATGATTAGGTGAGAGGTAAAAAAGTTGGATTTGGTTAAGGTCTAGTGAGTGATAATAGCTTTCTATTTATTTGTTTGATAGTGATTATTGGTGGTTAGGGTGAATGTTAGTTTTTAGGGTAATCATCAATGGTTGGGACATACCATCAACAGTTAGGGTGACCATCAGTGGTTATTATGGGTTGGCTCTAGTCAAGAAAAGGTTGCTTTTATGAGGTCATAGAACATAATTTTAAGAGATGGGTTTGGACTGTGTTAATTGAAAAATAGAAATAAATTAATTGAATTATTGAAAACACATACTTATCTTGTTGATTGGTGATCTAAAGAGGGTTAGAGGATCTGTTGGTGAAACTTGGAGTAATTTTGATAGAGTAATAATACTTGGTTATTAGTTGATAGATGGAACACTTGTTGTTTTGATGAAATGCTAAGTGAATGCCCTACCTAATAAATTTTGATACAATAAGCTCTTGATAGTTGTGGATCCCTTTTCACCTCCTTCTCCTCTCTCTTTTATAGGAAAATGGGAGAGGTGTAAATATAGGTTTAACAATAGGTTTAACTTGCTGACTAATTTTAACTTAGACATGCATTGATCTGTAATTGGATAAGGAAAGCTAATTATAGAAAATTAAGTTGTAGTTGAAGTGGGTGTTTTATTGTTTAGGTAGTGGGAACCTAACCATCAGTGGTCAGGTCTAACTATAGATGATTAGGGTGATCGTCGATTGTCAAGTGTCAAAGGCTAAGTTTGGTCCAAGTGGGTTAGTTTGACTTAAGTTTATTTTGTATTCAAAAGGTTATATTTGGTACCTAGGGGGTCCTAAGGTGGTCTGGGGGTATTTTGACATCTAGAACCATTATGTGTAGTTTTTTAGTGTCTACATAGGGTCTATAACTAGTCTAATTACATGCTAGGTATGTAGGTCTTACCCCTATATGCTCACCTTGAAACACACCTAAGTGCTCCAATTCCTCATATGCATATAAAAATAACCATATATTTCCTCTTATTCCTTTGTGTATCCATCTCATTAGGCTACTAAGATCATACCTTCTCACAAGGTCTCTTCATGTAATGACCAATGTCATAACTATGCTTCTTAATCATTTAAAGTTTGACAACTAACCTTGAAACACTCGATGATTCTACACCTTTGTCATAATATTTTCATTATCCTTAGATAATATCATACATCTTTACGCACCTCTTCATGCTCATCATACACATGTTTGTTATGACTAGGCTTCTCAAAACACCTAGTACCCAAAACATGCTTACCTTGACCTGATCATCAAACCTCTTTGTGACAACACTAATAATCATTAAGATAACCTAAACCATGACATTAAACTTATAATAATCATTAGGTTGCCTTCAAATTCTAACTCAATAGAGAGATAATAGGTTGCCCTCAAATTCTCTCTTGCCACATGGCTTCCTTATCACATAGCACTTCACAAAGCATCTTTACTAGATGTACCTTGACATCAACCTTGTCCTTGACATCAATGAAAATACTTTTTAACACTTATCCAGTGCTTTCCTTATCTTATTTGGTACAAATTCCCAAACAAGGCTCCCAAAGACTTTAAAAAATGAGATATCAAGATTGGTTCAAGACCAAGCCTCCTCTAAAGTCATATGCTCAAGTCCTCAATGTGGTGTGTGATTATGAATGTAGTTCACACAATTAAGTACCTCTAATAGTAGATAAGAAGTAAATCACATAAATGCATCTTGTATTTATCCATCTCCTTCATAGTTCAGTTCTTCCTTTATGCTAGTCCATTCTATTATGGAGTATGTTTAATACATTGCTAGTGAATAATACCATGGACTACCAAAAAATTAGATAAATCTCAACTAAATTACTCCCCCCATTATCTATATAAAGCTTCTTGATGCAACTCAAAGACTATTTCTTGATCAAATCCTTAAAGACTTTAAAGTGAGCAAAGTCACTCTTGTACTTGAGAAAATAAACCCAAGTAAGTCTTGAGAAATTATTGATGAAGGTAAGTACATAATTAGATTCATTAAAAGGAGTAAAAAATACCATCAAATCACTATGCACAAGCTCAAGTGGTGAAGAAGCTCTCATGGACATGCCCTTAGGAAATGAATCTAGTGTTATTTATCCAATCCATAACTGGGACAAACTCCATCAAGATATGAAATTGTATGAAGACCCTATACCATAATGTGAGTTCTCAACTACTTCAAATATCTATAGTTTAGGTGTCCAAATCTCTCATGCCAAAGCCAACTCTCATAATCTGCATGAAAAACTAAACATGTCCTTAAAGGAGGAGTATCATCAAAACCCTCAAAATAGTAAAGTTGAGAATTTGATCAACAACACCCTATGCAATAAGTGTATGTGGGTCTAACAAAACATGAACTTCAACACCTTTTGGTGTGAAATTCACTATCTTACCTGACTAGAATGGCAAATATGATACACTAAAAGTAGATTGGTGTTCATTTCTGGAAAATATAATGAATTATTAATGCGACCACCATTTAGATGTATGTCACCCTTCCCCTTAACAAAAATAAAAGAACAATATCCAACCTTAATGTTGGAAGTAGAACTCAGACCAACAGAGACAAAGGACTCTTTAGTATAAGTCATATGGTGTGAAGCACCATAATCTAGAACCCAACTATCTAAAATAGGTAACTATGATCTCCCAATAACATTAAGTGCTTTCCCATGCTCATGAGATGGAGGAGTGGAGATAGAAATCTTGTGTTTTATAATGACATCCTCTAGGGCTTGCATTCTTTTAAAACACCTAGACTTTTCATGATCAGGCCCCCCATAATAGGATCAAGATAGGCTAGACTTATTCTTGGATTTGGAAGATGGTTTGGGTTTAGATGTAGTATTATTGGGCTTAGGTGCATTTTGAGATGGAAGAAGAGTATTCTTCTTCTTACCCTTATTTTTTTCTTTAGTCTTAAGATGTGATGAAACTAATGATTTTTGATAGGTGGAAGACTCAAGGTGAGACAATTTGGATTCCTCCTTAGTAAGTCTCCCACAAAATAACTCTAGATATGGCATTTTGAATATGGTACCTAAGGCATTCATACTAGATAAAAAGGTAGAAGCAAATATTTAGAATGGGACACTCAACTTAGACAAGATCAAGTACACATACTCTTCATCCTTTTTATCTCATCCACTTCCCTTCAAATATGTCAATAAATGCTTAAAATTAGTAAGGTAGTCTATAATGGAGGTAAAGTCATCTCGATTTAGTGAAGTAAGCCCCATTTCAATATGCATCACTCTCAAATGATCTAATTTCTCGAATAAACCCTTTAACTTACTCCACATTTTAAATGGAGAATCAAACCCATCAAAATGAAACAAAATATTGTCACTCATATATCCCCCAGTAAAGACCATACACTCTTAAAACTTACATTAGTGCTGAATTTGTTTAAATTCACATGTAAACTGTGGTTGTGTTTCATTCATTAGGGACCATAATCCTTTGTGATTTATCATTATTTCCATTCAATGTCTCCATGTGTTATAATTATGTGTAATCAAAGGTTCACAATAGTTAACACCAAAATTAGAATCCATGCTAACTAATCACCAAAGAGTAGCAAGAATACAAATGGTGCACAAAATCGGCACTGAGACAACCCCGAAACATATTGTATTATAAGACCCTCACCCCTCCCTAATTTGACGTCAGCTTTATAAAATTAATGAATTTTTATAATTTAATGACACCAATGGATAGATAATATAAAACCATGCACTTTTGAAAAAAAATAGAACTCAAATCTGAGTTATGGTTCAAAATTTATTAGTATTATGATTTCCCATAAAATGGGTCAATTTATTAAAAAACACTAAAAACTAGTTTTTGAGACCAAATCAAAAAAGAACATAGTCATTCAACCACTCATTAAAATTATAATTGAACCACATACTTAAAAATGCCAACCAATGTGAAAAACTATCCTCTTGGTTAATATTATGCTTGCACAAGTAAACTATGCTTCCACTTGAGGCAAAAATTTAGCTTAGTAATAGAAAAATGAATAAAACCAACTATTTAGAGAGGAAATAAAATATGATTTATTGTTGTTTTAATCTCTATATCTAAAATAAGCATGACACAAGTAGATCCAGATTGGTTAAAGGATCAAAAACTCCAACGCCAAGTTTGTTCTTCAAATCTGGTCAAATCTTGGAAAAAAAGAAGGTACCAATGCAAAAAAGGATGCCCAACTAGCAGATTTGACACTTGTAAGTAGAAATGTAGATATAGTGTTTCAACATAGTAGCCTCAAAAGTACCAAGCTCAATAAAAGGATGCCTACATCAGATCTTTGATCTTTGCTACACTAAAAACTCTAATGTTTCCTTTATGCCTCCTTAAAAATCAGCGTAGCATAAAAAAAGGTAGAAATAACGAAATCAATAGAATGATTTTTTTTTACAGATCTAAAAATGTATTTTATGCATATCTATGCCTCCCAAAAGTAGATAAGCATATTTCAATGCCTATCTCTTCCTCTATGCCTCTCTCTCAGAAGCAGATCTAAGACAAAAAAAAAGAACATAAAACTCCAACACAGGAGAAAAATGCCTCGTACTACCTTAGCTTAAGTATTACATTTTTATACTTATCTCCAACACCTAGTCAAAGAAAGCCTTATCCAGTAAATAATAACACTGAATCAGATCTAAAAAGGTAAAAACAGCAATTCTAATTCCTTGCAATCAATTTCAATGCTCAACCAGGAATTCTAAAAAAGTTCCAAGCTTAGAACTCAAAAAGTGCTAAGTTGAAAATAATGTTTCAACATAGGTTTAGCTAAAAAAGAATGCCAAAGTGAGAATCCAATGCCTCTCTACCACTTAGTTCATATCTTTCTTCTTCCTTGGCAGAGTCAACACCTTTCTATGCTATCTTCCTCTACCTCTTTCACTGCTACAGAAGCAACAAAGGCTTCAAAAATAACAAAATCTTCAAAAAGTCTGAAAAAGGCACCAATATCTCCTCACACATATCTCTTTTATGCTTCCTTTATGTGACAAAGGAAGAATCAACGACAAGGGAAGTAGAATAAAATTATCTAAAAAATGCAAGTTAATAGATGGTTGCAACTTCTTCAGGGCTCTAGTACCATGTTAGGAATAATAAATACATTCCAACCCAAGAATTTGAAGTGTTAACAATAAAACATCACACAAGGAAGCTACATATATGATATGCAAAAACAAGGTAAATCATATATTATTTAGAAATAAGCATGCTAGTGCAATAGGAAAGCTCTTACATAAATAGGCAAGGCAAAATACATAACTAGCCTAACTAGCCAATGTGGGATAAATCTTCACATAGGATAAACTCACTAAAAGACAAAATAACTAGCAATTACACTAGAAAACATGAGAAAATGTATGAAAAACATACTTAAACAATATCATGACTAGATAATATGTAGTTTTTTGGTAGCTAATCATGATCGTATAGATTATGTAAAATTGCAAATGGTTAGTTAATAACGTAAGTTAAAATGTAATATCATAGGTTGATATATGTAGTTGTGTAATAGAAGGAACTCCTAATAAATCTTGTAGTAGAATGAAAAAATATTTACAATATGATTTTATAAAGTATCAGAATCTCCTTAGAATCACTAAATTAGGATTATATTTACACAAATATATAATTAAAATTACTCAAATCAAAGCCGACTATTTATGTACAAAACTGACTATATCTTTCAATATCACCTTTCACAAAATGTGGTCTTGCAGAAAAGAAATTTTTAACAATAGATTAATAATTTTGTTACAAAATGATCATAATATAAGACTTGATGTTTTAAAAAATGATTAATATTTTCTAAAGGAATGTTCTTAGAGTGGTAAAATGTAAGACTAGATTAAATTTATTGTCCAAGTCAAAATTGACTATTCCTACGTAAAACTAACTCTCTTAAACAAAATTGCCTATCGCAAAGTGAGGTGTTACAAATAACCAAAAATATGATTAGGTATTATAGAATAGAAAAAGTTTTGAAATTGTTTAGAGACAAAAATCTAATATCTATTTATAATAGACTAGTTCCCAAGGCTAGCGGTAGAAAATAAAACAATAACAAGTATTATCTATTTCCTGCAAAACTAACCTTGTAACCTACAAAACCACAATTATCAATCACTAATGCCTCTATAAATGTGTGATATTACACTTAGTAGAAAAAGGGTTATCTTAAATATGTTTTATACCAATTTGGATAGCACCTCCCCTTCTTGTGAATAGATAATAACAAAACATAGAGAAAAAATTGTTATGAACTCAAGGTTAGCAGGTTGGCCTAAAGGTTTTAATTCAATAAAGCAATACCACAACTATGTATCAATATCAAGACTACTAAAACATGTTATTGATTAATATAAGATAGCTATTGATATTAAGTTTAATAGACTTTAATTTAATCCCTGCAATACAAAATAAGATAATATATGCCTACAAGAAGCAAAAAAATGACATATATATTAAAACTGATTTTGACTATAATACTATATTATCAAAAAATTATAGTTTAAATGTGAAAATCATAAATTTTTAGCAAATTCACCCTTTACAAGTTGCAGTATTGTAGAATTCAAAATTCCTACCAAGATAATAAGCCATCAGTGGTTAAAAGGGATGGTTAGTGCAAAATAGCACTTTATTAGTCAAAACCACCGATACAATATTGTGATTTCTAGGGGAAAATTACCTTTTGCCTAGATGTGAAAATTTGATGAAATCCAGAGCTTTTCCTTCATCTAATCAATCCTTCAAGATATCAAAACACTTCTAATAGGCAAAATAATTAATTTAAAGGAGTTATCCCACCATGATCATCCATGTATGATTGTATTTTTGAATTATTGATCAAAATTACTATAAATAGTAACTTAAACCCAAAAGCACAATAACATCACAAATAGAGAAATAAAGGAAAAATTATTAATTTAAGAATTAAAACTTACCATCACCTTATTCTTTGTAGTTTCTCTCCAAGATTTTTCAACCGATTCCAATGTAATTTGATTATAGGTGAATTGCTTGCTAGTAGATTCAAGATGACTCTAATGGCTTCCTTGGATAGTTGAATGGATTGCAAGAGTATATGGATTATCTAAGATAGATGGTATGAGAGTGTATTTAAGGCTTATAATTTTAATATTACTAGATTGACCATGCTCCAAGCATGGGTATTTATAAGTTGGTAGAGGGAGTTTTGGGGGAATTTTTAATTATTTAGAAGCCTCTATCTCTAGATCTAGAAAATTCTAGGTTATTTTAGGGGATAATGGGGATTAGATGAGGTTTAAAGTTCATAGGGATTTATGAAAGGCTAGGGTGTCACGTTGGCTAGGGGTTAGTTGAATAAATATGAATTTTTAATTTAAAAGTGGGCAAGTGTGTAGTCAATGCAATATGATTAGTAGTTAAGTGTGATTGTTAGTAGGATAATAGGATGATTAATTGGTCATAGGGGATGTAGAAAGGTTTATGAAGTGTAGGAAATATTTAATAAGAAATAATATTTTAATTAATTGACTAAGATTATGGATATAGGATAAATTATTGGGATTAATAAAATAATTAAGATGAGCGACTTTAGGTACATACATGCAAAAATAATGATTTGCCCATAAGCAGTTATAATCATTAACTTGATTGAAAATGAATGATTTACTCAAAGGTGATTAAAATCATTCACATGTTTAAATCACATGATTTAAAATTCACTTTCCCTAGAAAGGCAGGATACATAGTTAATCGATCACAAAAGAATTTTCTCTAATGGACCAAGTTGGCAAGGGTACCTTATGCAAAAAATCTATAAAATGGGTTTACGATGAGATAACAAATGATAAAAATACATTTCTATTCTAAATGTGAATTCAAAGATGCATATTCAAACAACATAGGGTATAGGTAGAAAAATAGTGTTGTTAAATGGGTCTTAGAAGAGGCCCAAAAATATGGTCTGGTTACAATATGGCTAAAAACTAATGCACATAAGATCAAACAGTGTGAAAAATAGACCACAGATGTGAAAAATACACTTATTTAAACATGTAGAATGAACTATAGGCCCTGGGGGGTAAAAATTCAAAATTTTGGTTATAAATTCACCCTTACAGTGAAAAAGAATTTATTTTCACCTTAGCCTATTAGATTTCTTTTACTCTAGATTTTTGTGTAGTGAATTGAGAAAATAACCTATGGAAGAGCTCAACCCATGTTTGGAGAGGGTGAGAGAGCACATGAAACCACCCCATGATGGACCACTGGTGAGTAATTCTAATTTAGTCATTAATGCTCAATTTCTTGCATTTATTACTAAATTTAAGTCAAAAAATAACAAAGTTGCCATTTGTATTTTAGGCCAAAAAGTGGCTTTGCCAAGGAAAATGACAAATTCATACAAATTCACCATTCCTAGAAACAATGAAATCATCAAAATAAGATGTAAATCACTAAAATGGTGATTCCACCCATTTTTTGGTGAAGTCACCATTTTCATGAAAATGAAAATGACTATATCACCTAAAAATGTGTAATATCACCTAAACAGTGGTTTTGCCACTTAGGAAAATGGTAGTTTCACCATGGAATCCTAAAACACTTGATTTGGGGGCTCAATATGGGTCTAACTCTTGAAGAGGGTCAATTAGGCTTAGTAGGCTAGGTTTAGGCTTAGGTAGTTACATATAGTTAGGCTAAAGCTAACTTTTTTATGATTATAAGAGTAACTAACCATCTTGACATGCTGAGAGTGGCATTTGCATTTTTTACAGACCCCTCTAGTCTGGACAAAGGATATGATTGCCTTATTATAGACACTAGATCTTCATGATGTGGCATAAATATCAGTCATCTAGGTGGATCATATATATTTGAGTGTGTTAGCTAAGCACTGGCATAACAAAACATCGACCTTCCACCTACCTATTGGGGAGGCTACTCTGACACTTAGGGATACCTGGTGTATCTTCAAATTATCGATGTATAAATAGAGACTACTTTAGACACCACCAACATAGAAGTAGGAGGTTCTTGATGACTTGGTTAGTTATCAAGGTATCCCCATGTTTTGAGGGAAGGTTGATATAGACCTCATTGAAACATATACAAAAATTTGGTTGAATGATTTACCTTTTAGGGATCTATCACTACCAATTCTTGTTAAGAGGGAGGTATTTATACTCATATCCATTATCATTGGAATCTTATTTCTTGACAAGAGTGGTTGATACTTTCATATGGGCCTTGTAGATGTAATGTAAAATATGCTTAATGAGTCTACACACTTCATTTAGGATCCAACTATCCTGACATAGCTTTATAGAGATATGTATATGATAACATATTGTGGTAGATGTAGTATTGGAGCTTGTACTCTTCTGATGGTTTAGGGATGGGAGCATATTTTTATTGCATGACCAATAGGGTTATGTTGATTATGGGGCTAAAAAGAGATATTGGCATATAGATGGGCTCAGATAGGAATAGGTAGGCATGGTCATAGGGGGGATATTCTATTATATCTTTAGATGTTTGATGATCTTACACCCTATTCTTTCATATAGAGGCCTTACCTCACATATTAGTTGTAGTGGTTTAGATATGGTTAGTACATGACTTTCTTAATGACTAGATACTTTATAATGAGGAAATACTCCCACACTATTGAGGAGTACCACCCTAATTAGGTACTCCTATAGTTTGGACATATGTAAGATGTTCTTGGGGGATCAAGATGGTTTTCTCATGTGACACAAGAGATCAGTTAGGATTCTCCTATTATATAGAGGAGTGAGGATATAATGATCTATATCAACATTCTTCAAGTTGCCTAGGCTTATACAGGAGGAACATCAAATGTAAGGGATACTCTAGCCTATATACACTAGTGGGTACATGTATGACTTTTAAGGCTAATGGTTTTAGTGTAGGCATGGGCATAGGTTCCCATGGACATTGAGGACATGGAAGCTGAGACATCGATTAGTAGTGGCAACACCTAGTAAGATAGTGATAGTGAAGTTGTGATGATGATAATGATCGATTCGATGGAGGAGATGGTAAGGGAAATGGAGATAGTGATGGATATGCAGCTAGTGGATATGATAGACTAGATTTTATAGTTCTTTATCTTATCTTGGTAGTGGTTATAGTGGGTCAAGTTGATCCAGGCTAGGCAAGACCTTCTTACACACAAGTGGATCTAAGATAGGTATGGATTTCAAGCATAACTAAAATAGGCATGGATGTAGGCTTGTTAGAGTAGGATATCATCACTCGATTGAGAGATATTGTAGGTTTATATAATTAGGTAACTAATTTACTGAGCACCTTGGATTTTAGGGATGATGATGTAACTTAGTTGTAATCAGAGATCACTCAGCTAAAGGCTGAGATAGATATGATGGTATAGGTTTAGGTCCAACTCACCACTGATAATGATCAGGCCATGAGCAAGAGAGATCAAACATTGGACACTATTGACAGGCTCTAAAAAGAGAGAGATACAACTTAGGGATCCATGACACATGCCATGTTCTCACAGATATTTGGGAAGTGCCTTCAGGTGAAGGATGAGGCACCTTATTATCGACAAGCCTATGAGATGATCATACCCAAGGACTAAAATGTTGTTTATTTTAAGTTTAGGATGCATAAATGACATTGAGAAGATATGGTCAATCTTGGACCAAGATTCATGTTAGAGGTGATTCAGGTTAGTACATCCATCAAACCAAGATCACCACTACTAAGACTTTTAGGGCCATTAGGGCCACCTCTAACCATAGGTTCCATGGATACACAGAGCTAGAGTTGATCACTAAGGGATCTTGGCATTTTGGCATAGTTTTGACATTGTAATTATTATAACAATGTATTGATGTATTTTGAGACACCTTTGTGATATATGCATATCCTCTATCTATATGACATTTGATTTACATTGAAATTCAGTTTTGAGTTTTTCAAGGTTGATGTACATGTATATGATATTCCTTGGATATATATATATATATATATATATATATATATATATATATATATATATATATATATATATATATAATTCCAGGTTATTTTATTTATATCATGCTTAACATTGATTAGTGTTGTCACTTGAATTTTCACCCCTTGAGGATATTTCCCATCTCTCCTCATCCAAATGGCATAATAGAAACATCTCACAAGCTATGGGTAACCAATAGGTGAGATGAATCTCTAAAGGGCTAGTTCCCTTGATGCACTCTTTAAACACTTATTTACTCATCAAATTTTTTTGAAAAGGGTTAAGAAGAATAAAATAGAAAATCTAAAGGTGATGCATAAATAATAATTTTACTCCTATTGACTAAAATTATACTACTTAGATCAAATCAAATCTTCTTTCACACATAACTCACAACTTAAGATAGATTGGTACATCAATGCTTCATATGCTAGGTTCAAGAGGTATATTGATGATTATGAGGGATAATGATGATAATTTGGAGAATAAAATCATAAACCACTTATAAAAATCTCATACACTAAGAAATAAAACTAAAAAATACTTGTAACAGTTACTCTTCACACTTGGTAGACAATCAAAGACAACATGCTAGAAAAGACTATCTTTTACTAGACAAGATCAACAAGATTGCAATAGGACTAAATTATGAAACATGTAAGTAGGTAAATTAACTTTATTATTTCCTCAAGAGACATTAAAATATAAAAATGGCTTGGGTTTCACCATTAACCAATAGTAGCTGCTCAAAAGAGCCCAAAAAGTCACTACTTATAACATTTGAGAGAGAAGTGAGAAAAGAGAAGTCCGGAGGTCACTTGGAAACTTGTCATGCTAAGATGAGGAGTTATATGTGCATAAGAATAAATTAATAAATATACCATGTAAGATATCATAGGAAAAATGGCTCTCCAAACTATGCAACTCATGAAATGTGGCATGAAACTCCTTATTATGCACAAGAAAATTGCTTTTATCATCCAACTCTGTTGGAACATCCCAAAACTAACTAGGGATAGGTTTCATGATTGAAATAAGAGGGATAGATTATGTACATACTTTTACATACATTGGTTTCATTCTTAATCACTTGGATTCCTTTGAAAGTGAGCCATCACTACTTGAAATCAAAGAAACTCCCTATTTCACACACCTTGCACACTTGGCTTCCAAAAAGGCTTCAGTTTCTCATGAAAATCCATAAAATTAGGTGAATGACATGTGTCTATTCCATACATGGCCTTAGAATCATTATAATTTAAAAGTATCTTACTTGAAGTTTTTCACCCTTCTCGTTATCATGTTCACTATGCTAGTTCTGATTGGCTGAGATGACAGCTCCTTTTTATGCACCTAAGAGTTATTTTGAAGCATTAAATATACATGTGGAGTTATATTAAGTCTAAATATTTCTTCCCATGTGATTTGCATCTTTAGACTCATCCTAGAACCTACAAAAACATAAAAATTGTTAAGAAACCCCTACTTTATACTCCATCCATACAATTCCATATAGTCCAAAAGGATGGAGAGTATCCCTAAATATTCTTATACAACTTCCATCCACTTTCATGGTCATTCTAGTCCTTCATTTCCTACACCGGGTCTATAACCATGGTTTGTGATGGTTTTGAGTCCTTTTTGCTCTTAAGATTTGTTCATAAAGATATGATGTTAGAACTACAAAAAAAAATCACAATATTGATGTATAATACCCATACCAACCCGTTCAAACTTCTTCGATCTCCATTTAAAGTGTCAAAGGATATGTGAGCATTTCAATCTAGTTTATCGAGATTGGACCTTCATTCTGCATACCCCTGAGTTATCTCTAAGCCCAAAAATGGATTATTTATGCTTTATATTCAATTTGGAAGATTTAAAACCTCTATCATGACCATATAAGCATGATCCCATATATTTTAATTCTCTCCTACATTTAGAATTGAAATTAACCTACCATTTAGATTATATGCCTAATCATGCCTAATAGACCTGATTGCAACCTTGAGGGTCTAGACCACCCTATTGGGATTAATCCTCATAATAAATATTCCTCATGTTTTATTATGTGTTATTAAACTTAACACACCTTTTAATGTTCACTTAGCTCCTGGTCTACCCTTTTATCTCCCTTTCTCAAAACTATAGGATTTAAGCACAGAGGAAGTGCCCTCTATCTGAGACAAAATAAAGGGAACTTCCCATATTTTATTAGATAGGATGAATATTTTAGGAGATTATCCAAGTTATAAATACTTCTACATAAAAATTCATCCCTTTTTCATATCATTTGACCTTCTAACTTTCTCAAATTCCAAGATAGACTGTGCAAGGGCAGATTGTGTGTAGGATTTTTGGTATGGATTATGCATAGCTTGTTTAGAGCCCCTTCCATATTCTATATCAAAAATTATAGTTTCATGAGTATATTTTTGTCATGAATAAGGTGTTACAATTTTTTTCATCACTTCAACCTCTTATTTTTTTCCTCACACTTTGATTGGTTAAGTCTGAGTGTAACTTTTGATTGTGTCACTTATCATGGAAGGGCACCTATAGGTGATCATGCTTGTTTGAGATTGAGGATAATGTATAAAAACATATTTATATTTGTTTAGGATCATTTTATATGTTTTTTACGCATTTATCTCATACTTATACTATACTAACACTCAGACCTCACTCCTCAGCCCACCATTACCTACAGTTGACTGTATTACAGAAAGTAAAGGCATGTGGATGAGAGTTCATATTGGGACATGTGCCACCTTAAATTTGGATATATTTGAGAATTTGGAATCATATTTAATAAAAAAACATTGATATTTCCATCTTTAGGCCTCTATCATGGACTATGTGCTCCTATAGTCAGTTGTAGGTGAGTACTTTTAATGATGGGACACTTATAGGTGTGTATGGGAAACACAAACTAGTATTTCATTATATTTAAGTGTAATTTAGATCATAATTACTCCTTTAAACTATTTTTAACCATTAAAACATGTTATCATGGTCTATTATTTCAACTTTGGGTGATGAGGTCTCTTTGGGATTCAAACTTGTTAGTGATCATTGCCTGAAATTAGTGCATAAAAGTGCATCTTTGGGCCTTTCAAAAACCAAATTTTAATAATATTATTCCATACATATTTTTCAAAGATATTATATTTCATGGATGATACAAGTTATACACATTTATATGATTCAAATATCTTGATAAACTTGTTATAAGATATCCACAAAATGCCTCAAACCTTTATTTTCACCTATTAGGGATTAGATCCCTGAACACAGTCATCTCATGTTATAAAGTGACCTACACTTCCATTTTCCAACTTGATGCTTAAAATATGTTTGTTATGACCAAAACCACATACTAAGATTCTAAGGAAGGCTTTACCATGCTCCAACTTCCCCATACAAGTACCTTCATGGCTCTGTGATGCCACCTATAGGTGGACATTTCACATACAAGCAGTGGGAAAATTTTGGATAGTATGTAAGATATATGTGTTTATGATTAATTATATGCCCTCAAAAAGTTTTCAAATTCACTATTATCACTCTAAAATATTGAAACACCTATCAAAGCTCTCATCTCATCATGATGTCATCTTGAGAAACTCATGTAGGTGTATTTGAGTTGCATGTAGGCAGTGGGAAGAATTAGAGCAATGTGCATAATGAATGGTCTCGTGAATAGAATTAAGATCCTTAAAAATTCCTCAAATATATGTTTGTCACTATGGGGATCTTGAAACAAGTTTCAAAACATCTACTCCAACATGATACCCTTCTATAAATGTTAACAAAGTTACAGACCAAGTAATTTGCTTGGTGTATAAACTTATAGCTAATATTATATCTTCTCAAAATTTTCAAAATGAATCTATTCATCTCTTGATGACTTGAAAAAGTTAACATACCTTCATTAAAACTCCATGAATATGATAGAAAAGATTCACACATGTGACTACAATTAAAAATGGGTAAATAGTTGATTATGAGTATGACAAACTAAAATTTTGATTGAAGCATGATATTATGAAACTAAAAATGAAGGAAGATTATCGTTATGGAATTGGTGCATTAGAAACATCATATCCCATTCACATGATACCCTTGAAGAGAACCAAGCATTTTTCAAAAAAGGAAACTTGACTGAGATATCATATGGTGGCACCTTCCTAACATGAGATGATTTACCCATAAAAAAACCTTAAAACACTAAACCAAGAATGTATAAAATTTGAGGAGAGAGAAAACATCATCTAAAAATAACATTACCAACTAGATTTTACAGACTTGTCTAAATTAGAGCAAAACCTATAGGGTGTAGGAAATAGTGAGCAAAAAAATAGAGTCAAATTGTTAGAGATGATTCATAAAATATAGTTGACCAATACTTGAAGACTTATTATGAAAATCAATCTATCTGAGTTTAATATCACCCCCCAAATGTGTTTGTTCTGAAACCTCTTCAACTGATTGCACCAAGCATAAACCTACTGACCATTTTTGAGTGTCTAGAAGTGCAGAGAAGGAGAAGAATGGTTTTAGACATTTTTTATCACTTAAAAACATGTAAATTATTGATATGAGTATTATGAATATTAATATTCATCTCAAAACCTTCTCCCATGTGTCACACTCTCTTATGGATCGTACAAGTGCCAAACTCTTCTTTTTTTAATTGATTTCTTGATTTTCAGTTAGATAACCTACAAGTTTCAGATAGGATTGATATTTATGATATGGAATATAAATTATTGGATATTTTAATTAAAAATAATACACTTGAACACCTTGAGAACTATTCCACTTGCATTTATGACTCCTAAATGGCTACTAAGTGACTCAAAATTACATATAAATAATTAGACCATGACCAAGGCTAAAATAACATTAAATTGCATATAATACACCATAAAAAATCATATGACGAAATATTATACCCTTAAAAACATCTAAAGATCAATTTTTTACTTACAGGGGTCCAAATTTGACTTTGAGGTCAAATTTGGTCAACAATTGACATTATAGATATGTAGCATTGTTAATGTTTATGCTCATGTATAATTTGCTCATTTATAACTTATACCATGTTTATGATTTATTTTGTCAGTTATCATCTTCTTATGTTTTATGACTCATATGTATGCTTATTCAGAGATGCACACCTATATAATCATATTATAAATCATATTTTTTCTCTTATTTATTATTCATGGGATTCAAGTATATGTTTGGGTATTTGGTTGGTTTTGATAATTGAAGAAGTACTACCATTACATCGATTTGATAGTTTATGTATGCTTGGTTTTTGATGTATCTTGTGATATTATGCATTATAGTTATGAATAATTAAAATGGTAATATAAACCTTATGCATAAAAAATTTAGTTGAAGTGTAAATATAAACAACCTAGGAATAAGATATGAAAAATCAAATCCTAAGTGTAAATATAACAAATAAACCAAGTGTAGGATTAAATACAAACATTCACAACCTAAGAACATGATATGGATAATCAATAATTAAGTGTAAATAAAATTTAATAATCCTAAGACACTAAAAAAAACAAAATAAAAACAAAACAAACAAACAAACAAGACTAAACAAAAATTAAAAACACAAACAAACAAACAAAAAAAAAAACAAAGACAAACAAGCTAAGGCTACACAAACAAACAAACAAACACAAATCATAAGAGACAAACAAACTATAAAAATAAACAAAACTAATAAAATAAACAAACAAAATAACAATAAAGGCTATAAACAAACAATAAGATGACAAATAGAAAAAAATAACCAAACAAATAAATAACAAAACACCAATAATCAAATCATTGATAAACAAACAAATAATGTGATAAAAAACATAATAACTAAACAAAATAAACTATAAATAAACAAATAATATAAACAAGACAAAATAGATAGAACAAAGACATAAAATAAACAAATGAATAAATAAAGAAAACAAACAAATATATAAACAAACAAAACAAAACAATCAAATCAAATAAACAATCCAAAGAAAAGAAAAGTACACTAAACAAACTCTTTTATACACACAAAGGAAAACAAAGTGAAATAAACAATAATACAAACAATGGTTAGTTACAATGTTAGTACAAACAAAATAAAAATTGTTATTACATATGTAATACAGGTGTTACTCTGCGTGACAGGGTGACCCCTAATCTAGGTAGCAATGACACAAGTAATACAACATAAGAACAATTGACACAAGGTTGCCCATAGGATATAAAAAACCAATGACACAAATAAGACAACACAAAAATTACCCCTAGGTTATATGAGACAATGGAACAAAATAGACAAAATGGGGGGGATATATGAAAAGGAAGGGTTAGTCGATATGACTGCATATGCACTAGGAAAGTGGACATTGCCTACATAGTTATATGGACATAAGGTCCAATATGAACTTCAAGCCAACTATGAACATCAGGCCAAATGTAGTTCTCCTAGAATATGAAATAGAATAAAATGGATGATAATAAAACATGATTGACTTGTAGAGGAAAATAGGAATGATCTCAAAAAATAACAAGTGCGTAAGAAAAGAGGGGGGTGATGCTCACAAATCATGAAACATTAACACATACAAACTACGCAAGCACAATAGTATGGTTTAGGCTAAAACTACACTAAAAGTTAAGAGATGAGTATCCACTAATGAACTGAATTAGTAATACATAGTGTTTAATACATCTATAGCTTGGAATGAAAATGAGATCGTAAAATGAAGAGAGTATTGGCATGGTTATTCACAAAATAATGTGAGCATTAAAATAGAAATTGCTTGTAAATGACAAAAACATAAGAAAATCTAAGTGGTGATTAGTGCATCAAATTTTCATACACAATACTCAAAAAATGGCAAGAGCATATGGTTAAGGCCAATAAGGATGGAGAAATTAAAGGATAAGTGGGCATTTTTGAAATAGTTAGAAGTCCCATAATTCTTAAGGTAAAGAAGTGGTAAAAAAAAAGGAAGCTATGACTGAGCTAACCCAAGATACCACATGTATCCAAGTGATGCCTATATAGTCTGTGTGGACCTCAAGCTGATGTAGTTCTCATAAAAATGAGAATAAAAAGATCAAGGTGTTTTATAAATGAAGCTAAACAGATAAGATAGTCCATCCCAAAAAAAATTGGTGGTTTTATATATTGTATGGATATTCTAGGCCAATTTTTATAATTTTGTGATTATTACGATTTTCCTAAGTTTTTTTCAAATGTTTAAGGATTTTGAAACTATTTAAAATGTTTTTGTAATTTTCTAGGCATCTCAAATTGATTGAGAATTACAAGACATAGAATGGTCCAACTCATAAAATGGTGATAACATGGTTTAAATAGACATGTAAAATGATGAGACTATTCAAACTTGAAATTCTTGAAAAATGATGAGATCATGGCAAAGGGGTGATTGAGCTAACCTCAACATGAATTGAGCACTACATATATAGTCCCGTAGGACCTCAAGTCATTGTAGTTCTACCTAAAACTGTGAAAGTTTGGAAAAGGCTCCAATATTTTGGTGTTTTTGGTATCTCAACTCAATCAAGAATTACAAGATATAATACAGTCTAAGTCATAAAATAGCAATATCATAGCTTAAACATGCTCATAAAATGTTGAGAGCATGGCAAAGGGATGATTGAGTTAACCTCAATGTAAATCAAGCACTATTTACATAGTCTTATAGGACCTCAAGTCACTGTAGTTCTACCTACACAAAAGGCATCTGACTAAGTACCAAAAAATTTGTATAGGTAAATGTCAAAGTATGGCAATGATAATGTCAAGGTGATACAATAATCCATGTTAAAAGTATTATTCCTAATTTTCCCATAGGTAGTTATACTAGGGAAACAATAGCAAAGGGTCAGTGCTCATAAGCGGTTATAATTAATAGCATGAGATAGAAATGTAAAAAAAATAAAGAATGAAATTTCTAGGATCACTGTCATATATTTTCATTAAAACATTTAATCTAATACAAATGTTGGAACTAAATCTATCATCAATAACCTAAATGTGCCTAAAGTAAAAATGAATCAAAACTAAGGCCAAACATGATAAGTGGGGTTAGATTAAAATAATAGGTTGATGAGGGGTTAATGTCATTGTAGAATAGTATAGGGTATAGTACAAATAATAAGTATAATGTGGCATAACTTAAATGATCCTTGTAGACAATAATCTGAGTCCCTCAATCAATAATTTTTTTGAGGTGCATTAAGTTCATCGATTTGTCAAGTTCATATCTCTCTGGTGTGGTAAACTTGTATGCTCCAAAACTATAGATAGAAATAAATACATAGGGCCCTAACCAATTTTGTTGGATTCTTTTTTCTTTTTTCAACATTAATATTCTTTTGATTCTCTTTTAACACTAGATCACAAAACTCGAATTCATGATTATTAACATGACTATTGTATTAGCCTTTGAATCAATTTTGATATGCCTAAATATTATTCAAGGCTTCCATGCATTTTATATCAAGTCTAGCTCTTGTAAGCGATATACTCTGTAGTCCTCATCATTGATGATGTACTATGATGAAATTCAAAGAGAAGAAAACTGGACCTCAATAGGAATAATGGCCTTAGTGCCATAAATAAGTGAATAGGGTGTAGCTCTTGTTAGAGTGTAAAATGTGGTACATTATGCCTAGAGGATGTTAAATAGTTGTATGTTCTAATTATGACCAACGTCATTAATAATATTCTTCAAAATATTGACAATAATTTTATTATAATCCTTAGCTTGGTCGTTGCCTTGCAGGTAGTAGGTAGTGGAGAAATATTGATTGATATGGTATTGGGTACAAAGTGATTTCACATCTTTATTTTTAAATTATCCACCATTATCAGATATAATTTTAGAGGTGATACCATAATGATAGATGAGATGGTTGAATATGAAATTGGATATTTGCTTATCAGTTATGCAAGTGAGAAGAATGGCTTCCACCATTTAGTGAAATACTCAGTAGTAGGTAGGACATGTTTATGTCCATCAAAAGATGTAGGATTGATAGTCCTCCATGATATCATAATTCATATCATGAAAAATGATAGTCATTGCTCTTTGGTATGTGGCTCCTTAATTTGGGTCCTTCCTCAATTTATAGGTGTATCCTAAGTATTAGTTATGTGTACATTTTATTATATTTGTAAATGCATTTTATTCCTACCTTTATGAGGTGTCACTCATCTCCCTAATCCACTTATTGGATTTAGAGTTACTTGCATGTAACTCTCTCTTTTTCACATGGCACACACTTATCTATATTTGTAAGGAATTAGGACATAAGTGGTACACACTTATGGGGCTTGTAAGGTAATAATAGAATTTTATGTAACTCCCATTATCCTCCTCTAGATCTATAAAAGAGTCTTTGCTCTCTTCTTTTCCATATTAGAATCTCATAGCTCTCTCTCTATCTCTCTCTTCATTTTGTGTACTCTTGATTCAATATTGTACTTGTGAATATTTTTGTTGCAATCATTTTCATAAAATTACTTGCTTTTTTCTCCAATACGTTTGGTTTTCCACTTTAAAAATCTTTATCTCATTTATGATTTGCTCCATGAGAGGTAATATTGGTTCTTATTTTTTATTAAATAATGCACTCTTTATTATCATTGCTAAATGATCTTGGTATAATTCCTAATATGGTATCTGAGCTATACACTTCTCACATTGATTCTTGAGTTTGTTTAATAGGATTATGGGTGAAGAGGAAGGAAAATTTTATTCTTATCTCTAAATCTACTATTTTTTTCTTTTTTTAGCTCAGTTTGATCCTTTATTATCTATTGTAGTCTTTTTGTGTATCTTTTATATGCATTCTATGTCATTAAATCTTTATGATTTACTCTCTTATGATTCATTTTTCAAGATAATTTTTTAGTTATCCAATAACCTTTAAATATAGGAGATTTATACCTTTTTTTCATAATGTATTTGGATAATTATCACAACGTATAACTATTTATTCATTCCCATTGAGATTAGGTGCATTTTGAGATGGAGGAGGAGTGTTATTCTTATTACCCTTAGTTTTTATTTTAGTCTTAGAATGTGATGCAACTAATTATTTTTGAGAGGTAGAAGACTCAAGATGAGATAATGTGGATTCCTCTCTAGTAAGTCTCTTACAAAATAACTCTAGATCTAAAATTTTGAATGCATTACCTAAGGCAAAAATACTAGAGAAAAAGGTAAAAGCAAATATTTGGAATGGGACACTCAAATTATACAAGATTAAGTACATACACTCTTCATCCTTTTTATCTCGTCCACTACCCTTTAACTATGTCTATAAATACTTAAACATAGTGAGGTAGTATACAATGGAGGTAAAGTCATCTGGATTTAGTGAAATAAGTTCCATTTCAAGTTGCATCACTCTTAAGTGATCTAATTTCCCAAATAAAACCTTTAACTTAGTCCACATTTTGAATATAAAATCGCACCCATCAAAATGAAATAAAAGACTATCACTCACATATCGCCCAATCAAGCCCATAAACTCTTTGAACTTACATTGGTGCTTAAATTTTTCAAATTCATGTGTAAACTATGGTTGTATTTCATTCATTAAAGACTATAATCCTTTGCATTTTATGATTGTTTCCATTTGAGGTCTCTATGTGTGGTAATTATGTATATTCAAAGGCTCACAATGGTAAACACAAGAAGTAGAAGCCATGCAAACTAATCACCAAAGAGCAGAAAGAATACATAAGGTACATAAAATCAACATCGAGACAACCTCCCAAAATAATAAAAGTAGTGTGTTTTTAAAATTTAATAACACCAACAGATAGATAATTTAAAACCATGCACTTTAGAAAAAAATAGAACTCAAATCTGAGTTACGGTTCAAAATTTATTGGTGTTATAATTTTTCGTAAAATGGGTCAGTATATTAAAAAAATACTACAAATTAGTTTTTGAGATCAATATAAAAAAAAACATAATGATTTAACCACTCATTGGAATTATAATTAAACCACAAACTCATAATTACCAATCAACATAAAAACTATCCTTTTGGTTAATATTATATTTTCACAAACAAACTATGCTTCCACTTGAGGCAAAAATTCAGCTTGGTAATAGAAAAATGAATAAAACTATCTATTTTGAGAGGAAAGAAAAGGTGATTTACTATTATTTTTAGTTTCAAATCTAAAAGAAGGATGCCACAAGTAGATCTAGATTGGTTAAAGGATAAAAACTCCAATGCCAAGTTTGCTCTTTTAATCTGGTCAAATCTTGGAAAACAGAAGGCACCAATATAGAAAAAGATACCCAACCAACAAATTTGGCACTTGCAAGTAAAATTTAGATATAATATTTCAATGCAATAGCCTCAAAAGCATCAATCTCAATAAAAGGACACCTAGATTAGATCTTTAATCTCTACTACTTAAAAAATTCTAATGCCTCCTCTACACCTCTTCCCTAAAAATAAATGTAGCATAAAAGAAGGCAATAATAGAGAAATCAATAAAATGAGTTTTATTTATAGATATTAAAATGGATCTTATGCATATCCAATGCCTCTTGCAAGCAGTTAAGTAGATTTCAATGTCTATCTCTTCCTCTATACCTCTCTCTCACAAGCAAATTTGAGATTTAAAAAGAATAAAAAACTCCAACGTAGAAGAAAAATGCCTCATGCTACCTTAGCCTAAACATTCCAATGCTATAGTTATCTATAAATCCTAGTTGAATAAATCCTTATCCAATAGGGAATAACATAGAATCATATTTAAAAAAGGTAAAAAAAGTAGTTCTAACTCCTTGCAAGTAATTTCAACCCTCAATGAGGAATTCCACAAAAGTGCCAAGCTTAGAACTCACAAAGTGCCAAGTTGAAAATAGTGTTCCAACATAGGTAAAAATTAAAAATAGTTCCAAAGTGAGAATCCAATGCCTCTCTACCACTCAGTTCAGATCTTTCTTCTTCTTTGGCAGATTCAATGCCTTTCTAGGAATTATTTCAAAAGCAACAAAGGTTTCAAAAATAACAAAATCTTCAAAAAGTTTTAAAAAGGGTGCCAAGATCTCCTTGCACATCTATATTCTATGCTTCCTCTCCACGATAAAGGAATAAGCAATGAAAAGGAAAGTAGAATAAAATTATCTAAAAATTACAACCTAATGGATGGTTGTAACTTCTTTAGGGCTCTGGTACCATGTTAGGAATGGTAAAGGTATTTCAGTCCAAGAATATGAAGTGTTAGCAATAAAACATCACACAAAGAAGTTGTAGATATGATATGCAAAAACAAGATAAATCATATATTATTTAGAATGAAACATGCTAGTACATTAGAAAATATCTTGCATAAATAGGCAAGGCAAAATATAGAACTAGCCTAACTGGATAATGTGGGATAAATCTTTACACAGGACAAACTCACTAAAAGATAAAATAACTAGCAAACATGATAAAATGTATGAAATACATACTCTAATAATATCATGACTAGATAATATGTAGTTTTTCTAGTAGCTAATCATGACTATATAGATTATGCAAAACTGTAAATGGTTATTCAATAACGTAAGTCAAAATGCAATATTGTAGGTCGATATATATGATTTTGTAGTAAAAGGAACTCCTCAGAAATCTTGTAGCCAAATGACAAAATATTTAAAAGATGATTTTATAAAGTATTAGAATCTACTTAGAATGACTAAATTAAGATTATACTTACACAAATATACAATTAAAATTACTCATATCAAAATCAATTATTTTTGCACAAAATTGACTGTATCTTTCAATATCACCTTTCGTAAAATGTGGTCTTGTAAAAAAGAAACATATTAATAATTTTGTTACAAAATTAACATAATATAAGACTTGATTTTTTCTTAAATTATTAATATTTCTCAAGGAATGTTCTCAGATGATAAATGTAAGACTAGATTAAATTTACTAAGTCAAAGTCAACTATTCCTATGCAAAACTAACTATCTTAAACAAAACTGCCTATCAAAAAGTGAGGTGTTGTGAATAACCAAAAATATGATTAAGGAATTATAGAATATAAAAAGTTTTGAAACTATTTAGAAACAACAAACTGATATCTATCTATAACATACTAGTTCCCAAGGTTAGTAGCAGAAAATAAAATAATAGTAAGTCTTATCTATTTCTTGTAAAATTGACCTTGTAACCTACAAAACCATAATTATCAATCAATAATGCCTCTGCAAATGTGTGATATTAAACTCAGTAGACAAAGGTGTATCTTAAATATGTTTTATACCAAACTGGGTAGCACCTCCCCTTCCTGTGAATAGATAATAATAAAGCATAGACAAAAAGTTGTTAGGAACTCAAGGTTAGCAGGTTGGCTTCAAGGTTTTAATTCAAGAAAGCAATACCAAAGCTATGCATCAATATCAGGATAACTAAAATATGTTATTGATTAATATAAGACAACTATTGATATTAAGGTTAATAGACTTTAATTTAATCCTTGCAATACAAAATAAGTTAATATAAGCTTACAAAAAATAAAAATAAATGTATATATTAAAATTGATTTTGACTGTAGTACTATATTATTGCAAAACTAAAGTTTAAATGTCAAAAACACAATTTTTTAGCAAATTTTCCCTTTACAAGTTATGGTATTTTAGAATTCAAAAATCCTACCAAGACAATAAGCCAGTAGTGGTTAAAAGGGATGGCTAGTGCAAAATAATACTTTATTAGTCAAAACTGTCGATGCAATATCATGATTTCTAGGGCAAAATCACCTTTTGTTTAGATGTAAAAATTTGATGAAAACTAGATCTTTTCCTTCATCCAATTAGTCCTTCAATTTATCAAAACACTTCTAACAAGTAAAATAATTAATTTGAAAGAGTTATCCCACTGTGGTCGTCAATGTATGATTGTATTTTTGATTTATTGATCAAAATTACTATAAATAGTAACTTAAACATAAAAGCACAATAACATCACAAAGAAAGAAATAAAAGAACAATCAGTAATTTAAGAATTAAAACTTACCATCACCTTACTCCTTGTAGTTTCTCTCCAAAAAATTTCAATCGATTTCAATGTAATTTGATTATATGTGGATTGCTTGTCAGTAGCTTCAAGATGACTCTAATGGCTTCTTTGGATAGTTGAATGGATTGCAAGAGTATATGGATGCTCTAAGATAGATGGTATGAGATTACATACAAGGCTTATATATTTATTATTATTAGTTTGGCCATTCTCCAAGCATGAGTATTTATAAGTTGGTAGAGAGAGTTTTGGGGGAATTTTTAATTATTTAGAAGCCTCTAGTTTGGGAGAGTTTTAAGTTATTAGAGAGGCTTCTCTAGATCTAGATAATTATAAGTTAGTTTAGAAGATAATGGGGATTAGATGAGGTTTAAAGTTCATAGGGATGTATGAAAGGCTAGGGTGGTAGATTGGTTAGGGGGTAGTTGAGTAAATATGAATTTTTAATTTGTAAGTGGGCTAGTGGGTAGTTAATGCAAGAGGATTAATAGCTAAGTGTGATTTTTAGTAGGATAATAAGATGATTAATTGATCATAGGGGATGTAGAAAGATTTATGAAGTCTAAGAAATATTTAATAGGAAATAAAATTTTAATTAATTGACTAGGATTATGGTTATATGATAAATTAGTGGGATTAATAGAATAATTAAGGTAAGTAGATTTAGGTGCATACACACAAAAATAATGATTTGTCAAAAAGTAGTTATAATCATTAAATTAGTAGAAAATGAATGATTTACTCAAAGGGGATTAAAATCATTCATATGTTTAAATCATGTGATTTAAAATGCACTTACCTCAAAAAGACAAAATACATAGTTGATCGATCACAAAAGAATTTTCCCCAACAAGGCAAATTTGCAAGGGTATCTTATGTTAAAAATGTATAAAATGGGTTTATAATGAGCTAGAAAAATATAAAAACACATTTTTAACCTAAATGTGAGTTCTAAGATGGATGTTCAAACAACACAAGGTATAGATAGAAAAATAGTGTTATTAAATGGGTCTTAAGTGAGGCCCAAAAATATGTTCTGGTTATAGTATGGTCAAAAACCAAGGCATGTAGGATCAAATGGTGCACAAAACAGACCATTGATGTGAAAACTACACTTCTTTGAGCATGTAGAATGAACTAGATGCCCTAAGGGGTAAAAATTCAAAATTTTGGCTATATATTCACCCCTAGGGTGAAAAATAATTTATTTTCACTTTAGCCTATTAGATTTCTTTTGATTTGGGTTTTTGTGTAGTGAAATTAGAAAAATAGCCCATGGAAGAGCTCAACATCATGTTCAAAGAAGGTGAGAGAACACATACAACCACCCCATGATAGACCACCGATGAGTAACTCTGATTTAGTCATTAATGCTCAATTTATTACATTTATTGCTAAACTTAGGTCAAAAAATATCAAAGTTATCATTTGAATTTTAGGCTAAACAATGTCTTTGCCAAGGAAAATTATAAATTCATACAAAGTTAATTCCTAGAAATAACAAAATCATTAAAATAGGGTGGAAATCACTGAAATGGCAATTTCACTTATTTTTTGGCAAAGTCACCCCTTTCATGAAAATGAAAATGATAATATCACCTTAAAATGTTTAATATCACCTAAATGATGGTTTTTCCACTTAGGACAATGGTGGCTTTACCCTAAAAACCTAAAACACTTGATTTGGGGGCTCAACAAGGGTCTAACCTCTTGAAGAGGGTTAATTAGGCTTAGTAGGATAGGTTTAGGCTCAGGTAGCTATATATAGTTAGGTTGACACTAAAATTTTTGTGATTATAATATTAACTAACCATCCTAAAATCTAAAGAGTGACATTCACACTATCTATGGACCCCTTTGTTCTAGACAAAGGATAAGATTGCCTTCTTATAGACACTAGCTCTTCATGATGTGGCACAAATGTCAGTCATCTAGGTAGATTGGACATATTTGAGTGTGCTAGCTAAGCATTGGCATAATAAAATGTCTACCTTTCACTTGCCTACTAGGGAGGATACTATGACACTTGAGGATACCTGGTGTATCTTCAAATTATCGATGTACATACAGAGATTATTTTAGATACCATCAACACATAAGTAGGTAGTTCTTGATGACATGGTTATTTATTAGGGTATCCCCATGTTTTAGGAGAATATCAATATAGGCCTCTTTGAGACATATACAAACATTTGGCTGAATGATTTACCTTTTGGAGATTTGTCACCACCAACTCTTGTTAACAAGGAGGGGGTTATGCTCATGGCCATTATCATGTTAGGAATAACATAAAATAAATGTGAAATAATTTCACATAATCACAATAACAAGAGCTATGATTAGAGATACATAAACAAAAATTAAAATGCACAACAAGAAGATATGATGTAACATGGTTCACCCAATGTGAACTACATCCACCGAAAAACACTTGGTTAGATCTTATTATAAGCCAACAAGAGTACAATCCATTCTCAAATCAGTCTTCTCACAATTATAATACAAAAATAATATTTGGAGTTGTGCTCAATAAACTCTCCCAAATTTGTACTTGAATTCACACACTTTATTCACCTTCTCAAACTTCATTCTTTAAATATATTTTACCTACTATATATAATTACATCAATAGATAACCAAAATAATCATTTTACAAAACAATAAGTACCAAAACCATGGCCAAGTTATCCCATAATGGTTCCCCATTGATCATGGGTGATGACACCACATATATACAAGTATAGATAAACCACGTATCTATACTTCAAAAAAAAATGGGATTCCAAAAAAATCAAGAGTGTATAATACATTTTAATGTATAATATTTGAAATACATTGTAATGTATAAATAAGCTTCAAAACATAACATGTCAGTGGCATCTTGTTTCCTGATAAGAGTGGTTGATACTTTCATATGGGCTTTGTAGGTGTAGTGCAAAGTATGCTTTATGAGTCTACATGCTTCATTTGGGAGCCAACTATCCTGGCATAACTTTACAAAGATCTACATATGATATCATATTGTGGTGGATTTATCATTGGGCTTACATTCTTCTGATGGTTTGGGGCTAGAAGCACATTTTGATTGAGCGACCAGTAGGGTTGCACTAATTATGGGACCCAAAGGAGCTATTGGCATATGGTTGGAATTAGATATAAGTAGGCAAGCATAGTCATAGGGGGGATATTCCATTCTATCATTAGATGTTTGATAATTTTACACCTTATTTTTCATATGGAGGCCTTACCTCACATACTAGTTGCAGTGGTTTAGAGATGGTTGGTACATGGCTTTCATAATGACCAGATGCTTTCTAACTAGGAAATAGTCCCACATTATTGAGGAGTACCACCTTGATTGGGTACTCCCATAATTTATCTATATATAAGATCTTGAGGGATCGATATGGTTTGCTAATGTAACATGGGATATCAGTTGGGATACTCCTATTATATAGAGGAACGAGGCTATAATGATCTATATTAACATTCCTTGATTTGCATGGGCTTATGCAAGAGGAGCATCAAATATAAGGATTACTCTAGCCTATATACATTGGTGGGTACATGTATTACCTCTAAGGCTGATGGTTCTAGTGTAATCAGGGGAATAGGTGCCCATGGACATTAGGAGATGGAGGCCAAGACATCGAGCAATAGTGGAAACACCTGATAAGATAGTGATAGTAAGGTTGGTGATGATGATAATGATTGATTCAATTGAGGAGATTGTGAGGGAGATGGAGATGGAGATGGAGATAATGGGGATTATGGCCTAGATTTGATAGGTATTGATCTTAGTTTAATAGTGGTTATAGTGGCTCATGTTAATCCAGGCCAGGTAGGACCTTTTGGCACACAAGTAGATCCAAAACAGGTAGGGCCTTCATGCACAACTATAATAGACATAGATGCAGGCTTGTTAGAGTAGGATATCATTGCTTGAGTGAGAGATATTGAAGGTTTACAATATCAGGTAGTTGATTTACTAAGTACCTTAGATATGAGGGATTATGGTATAACTCAAATTTAATTAGAGATCACTCAATTGAAGGCTGATATAGATAGGATGGTATAGGTTTAGGGCTAACTCACCACTAAGAAATATCAGGCCATGAGTAGGAGAGATCAAGCATTGGCCACTATTGATAGGCTCTGGTAAGAGAGATATGTATCTTAGGGAGCCATGACACATGACAAATTCTCAAATATGGTTAGGAAGTGCCTTCAAGTGAAGGATGAGGCATCTTATTATCAATGAGCCTATGAGACAATATTACCCAAGGACCAATTTTTTTTTTTTTTTGAGGTATGGGATGCGTGGATGACAGTTAACATATATGGTCAATCTTGGACCAAGACTCATGTTAGAGGTGCTTTAGGTTAGTCCATCCATCAACCAAGACCACCACTACCAGGACCTTTAGGGTTGTTAGGGCCACCTCCAACCATAGGTCCCATGGATACATATAGCTAGAGTTGATCACTAGGGGCTCTTGACATTTTGGCACTATTTTGGTATTGTACTTATTGTATCAGCATATTTATGTATTTTAAGACACTATTGTGATATGTACATATCCTCTATCTATATGACTTTTAAGATACATTGATGTTTAGTTTTGAGTTTGAGTTCAATGTACATGTATATGATATTCCTTGGACATATAGATGCCATGTTAGTTTGTTTATCTCATGTTTAGCATTTATTAACATTATATACGTGTAAAATTATTATGTTTATGCTCATGTATGCTTTGTTCATTTACAACTTACACCATGTTTATGAGTTGTTTTGTCAGTTATCATCTTATTATGTTGTATGACTCATATATATGTTTATTCAGAGATGCACATCTGTTTAAACATATTATTAATCATATTTATTCTCTTATTTATTATTCATGGGATTTAGGTATTATTTGGGTATTTGGCTGGTTTTGATAATCAAAAAAGTACTACCGTTGCATTGATTTGATAGTCTATGTATGCTTGGTTTTTTATGTAGCTTGTGATATTATGCATTATAGTTATTAACAATTAAAATGACAATATATACCGTATGAATAAAAAACTTAGTTTAAGTTTAAATATAAATAACTTAGAAATAAGATATGAACAATCAAATTCTAAGTGTAAATATAATAAATAAATCAAGTGTAGGAATAAATACAAACATTCACAACTTAAGAACATGATATGGATAATCAAGACTTAAGTGTAAACAAAATATACTAATCCTATGATAACTGAAAATCAAAAAGACAAAATTAAAAAAAAAAAAAACAAATAAACAAGAACTAAACAATAATAAAAAAACACAAACAATAAACAAAAAAAATAAAGGCTACACAAACAAAATAAACATAGATAACAAGAGACAAATAAATAAAAATAATACAATAAATAAACTAGATAAACAAAATAACAAAAAAGGATATAAATAAATAATAAGATGATAAATAGATTTTTAAAAAATTGAATAAATAAATAACAAAACACTGATAAACAAACAAACAACTATAAACAAATATATATATATATATATATATATATAAAAGACAAAATAGATAGAAAAAATAAAGACAAATATAATTTAAAAATGAATAAATAAAGCAAACAAGTAAAACAAAAGAATCAAATCAAATAAACATTCCAAAGCAAAAAAAAAAAGTGCACTAAACAAAGTATTTTAAACACACAAAGACAAACAAACAAACTAAGCGAAACAATCAACAATAAAAATAATGGTTAATTACAATGTTAGTACAAACAAAATAAAAATTATTAATGCATATGTAATAGAGTTGTTACTCTTGGTGATAGGGTGAGCACTAATCTAAGTAAAAATAATACAAGTAATACAACATAAGAATAACTGACACAAGGTTGCCCCTAGGCTATAGAGAAATAATTACACAAACAAGATGACACAAACATTGCCCCTATGCTACAGGAGAAAACAAAACAAAATAAACAAAATGGGGGGAAGATAGATGAAAAGGAAAGGGTAGTCGAGTTGACTCCAAATGCACTAAGAAGGTGGACGTTGTCTACATAGTTCTATGGATACAAGGTTCAATGTGAACTTCAGGTCAAATGTAGTTCTCCCAGAATATGGGATTGAAAAAAATAGATGATAATAAAACATGATTGACTTATAGAGGAAAATAAGAATGACCTCACAATATAGTGAGTGTGTAAGAAAAGAGGGGGGTGACACTCACAATCATGAAACATCAACACAAACAAATAATGCAAGCACGAGAGTATGGTTTAGGCTAAAACTACATTAGAAGTCAAGAGATGAGTATCCACTAATGAACTAAATTGGTAATACATAATGCTTACTACACTATGGTTTGAAATGAAAATGTGCTCATAAAATGAAGTGTTAGCAATGGTTATTCACAAAATGATGAGATTGTTGAAATAGAAATTGTTCATAAAATAGTGCAAGAGTAAGAAAAGCCAAGTGGTCATTAGTGCATCGAATTTGAATATACAATACTCACAACATGAACTTGAAAAATGGCAAGAGCATATGGATAAGGTCAATAAGGATGGAGAAACTAAAGGACAAGTGGGCACTTGTGAAATAGTTAGGAGTCTCATAATCCTTAAGACAAAGAAGTGGATGAAAAAGAAAAGAAATTGTGACTGAGCTAACCCAAGATACCTCATGTATCTATGTGATACTTACATAGTCTGTGTGGACTTCAAGCTGATGTAGTTCTCATAGAAATGGAAGGAAAAAGACCAAAGTGGTCTAGAAATGAAGCTGAACAGATAAGATAGTCCATTCCAAAAAAGTTTGGTGGCTTTATATCTTGTATGAAAATTCTATACCAATTTTTATGATTTTATGATTTTCCTAAGTTTTAGACAAATGTTTAGGGATTTTGAAATTATTTAAAATGTTTTTTTTTAATTTTCTAGGCATCTCAACTCGATTCAGAATTATGAGACATAGAATGGTCCAACTCGCAAAATGGTAATAATGTGGTTTAAACATACTCGTAAAATGGCAAGTGCGTTCAAACTTAAAATGATTGCAAAATGATGAGAGTGTGGTAAAAGGGTGATTGAGATGACCTCAACGTGAATCGAGCACTACCTACATAGTCCCATAGGATCTCAAGTCATTATAGTTCTGCTTATAGCTATGAAAGCTTACAAAAGTGTTCAATGTTTTGGTATTTTTGATATCTCAACATAATGGAGAATAACAAGATATAACACAGTCTAAGTAATAAAATTGTAAGAGCATAGCTTAAACATACTCATAAAATGGTGAGAGCATGGAAAATGGGTGATTGAGTTAATCTCAATATAAATCAAACATTTCCTACATAGTCCTATAGAATCTCAAGTCATTGTAGTTCTGTCTACACCAAAGGCATCTGACTAAGTACCAACAAGTTTAGGTATAGATAAATGGCAAGGTATGGAAATGATAATGGCAAGATGATGTGATAATGCATGGTAAAAGTGTTATTCCTAATTACCCATGGGCAATTATAATAGGGAAACAATGGTAAAAGGTCAATGCCCATAGGTAGTTATAATTAGTAGCATAAGGTGAGAACATAACAAAAAATGAAGAATGCAATTGTCAAGATCACTGTCATACTGCTTTCATATAATGTCATTAAAATGTTTAATTTAAAATAAATATTGGAATTGAATCTGTCATCAATAACTGAACGTGCCTAAAGTAAAAATTAATTAGAATGAAGGCCAAATGTGATAAGTGGGGTTAGATAAAAATAACAGGTTGACAAGGGGTTAATGGCATGGTAGAATGGTACAAGGTATAATACAAAGAATAAGTATAATGTGTCATAACTTAAACAATCTTTGTAGATAATAATCTAAGTCCCTCAATTGTAAAAATGTTTTAGGTGCATTATGTTCATTGATTTGTCAAGTTCATATCCCTCTGATGTGGTAAACATGTATACTCCAAAACTATGGTTAGAAATAAATACATAGGGCCCTAACTAGTTTGGTTGGAATTTTCTTTTTCTTTATTTTAACATTTACATTCTTTTGATTGTCTTTTAACACCAGGTCACCAAGCTCAAATTTCTGATGTTTAACACAACTATTGTATTGGCCTTTTAATCGGTTTTGATATGCCTAAATATTATTTAAGGTGGCCATGCATTTTCCATCAAGTCTAGCTCTTGTAAGCGATATACTTTGTAGTCCTCATCATTGATGATGTACTGTGATGAAATTCAAAGAGAAGAAAACTTGACCTCAATAGGAATAATGGCCTTAGTGCCATAAACAAGTGAATAGGGTGTAGCTCTTGTTGGAGTGCAGAATGTGGTATAGTATGTCCAAAAGGCATTAAATAGTTGTAAGTGTCAATTATGACCAACATCATTGATAATCTTGTTTAGAATATTGACAATGGCTTTATTACAAGTCTCAATTTGACCATTGACTTGTAAGCGGTAGAGAAATGTTGTTTGATACGGCATTGGGTACAAAGTGCTTTCACATATTTATTTTTAAATGATCCATCATTATCAGATTTAATTTTAAATGGAATACCATAATGACAGATGAGATGGTTGAATATGAACTTGGATATTTGCTTATGGGTTATGTAAGTGAGAAGAATGGCTTCCACCCATTTAGTGAAAGAATTAGTAGTAGTTAGGACGTATTTATACCCATCAAAGGATGTATGCTTGATAAACCTCCATGATATCATGAATCATATCGTGAAAAATGGAAGTCATTACTCTTTGATATGTGGTTATTTAATTTAAGTCATTCTTAAGTTTACAGGCTTATCATAAGTCTTGGTTATGCATGTATTTTATTGTATTTATAAATGTATTTTATTTCTATCTTTATGAGGTGTTACTCAACTCCGTAATCCACTTGTTGAATTTAAAGTTACTTTCATGTAACTCTCTCTTCCTCACATGGCACACACTTCCCTATTTTTGTAAATGACAGGACACAAGTGACACACACTTAGGGAAATTGTAAGGTAAAAATAGTCTCATTATCCTCCTCTAGCTCTATAAAATAACCCTTCCTCTCCTATTTTCCTCATTAGAATCTCATAGCTCTTTTTTTCTTTTTTTGTGCTCTTGATTCAATCTTATATTTGCACAGAGTTTAATTGCAAGCCTTTTAATAAAATCATGTAGGTTTTTCTCTAATATGTTTGCTTTTCCACTTGAAAAATATTTATCTCATTTTTTATTTGCTCCATGAAAGGTAATATTACTTTTTATTTTTTATTAAATTATGCACTCTTTAATTTCATTACTAAATGACTTTGGTATAATTTATAATATGATATCAGAGCCATGGACTTCTCACATTAATTTTTGAATTTATTTAATAAGATCGTAAGTGAAGACGATTTTTTTTTTATCCTTATCTCTTAATCTATTGTTTTTTCCTTTTTTTAACCCAATTTACTCCTTTATTATCTATTGGAGTCTTTTCATGTATCTTTTATATGCACTCTCTCATTAACTCTTTGTGCTTTACTCTCTTGTGATTCATTTTTCACTAGCATTTTTTAGTTATTCAATAACCTTCAAATATAGGTTATTTATACCTTTTTCATAATGTATCTGGATAGTTATCACAATGTATAAATATTTATTCATTCTTGTTGGTATTGCATCTCTATGATTTAAACCTCAAAGAAATTGTTTCAAAGTTTTTTTCCGTTGTTTACATTGTTTTTTTTTTAGCGTGGTGTGTTTGATTTACTGTGTCTTATGCATTTTGTCCTTACATGAAAAATTATTATTCTTAAATAATTTACCATTTATAGACTTTCTTTCAGGGGAAATTATTAAAATAAATAAGGCATCTTTTAATTTTTTTAAAGCTCACTCCCACGAGGTAAAAGCTTTTCAACTAAATATGGTATTGTCCTCCTTACAAGTTTTCTAAAACATTAAATATGTCTTTTTAAAGAGGAAATCATTTCATAAGATTAATACTTTTTCTTAAGAAATTAATTAATTCATAAGATTAATACTTTTTCTTTGATAAGCTATTATTTATTATTATTATTATTATTTTGTTTGGGTGTTTTGGTGGACTTACTTTCACCGATGTTTATATTAATTATTTATAAATAAAAAGTTTTATTTTTAAAAGAATATTTTTTTTTTTATAATTTTTTGGTTTAGCATTCAAGCTTGTGTAATTTTTTTAAAAAGTTTTAATATATTACTTTGGATATCCAAGTTTTTTAAGCATTTATTAATTTTGGATAATTCTTGGCAAGCTAGTTTAGTTCAAATATTATTGGTGTTTTACTTTGAAAAGTTTTATATATATATATATAATATTTATACTCATTTTGGTGTGTACTTTCATTTATAAGTTAATTAATTTGTTTTTCATAGTATTATATATTAATTTAACTTGGAATTTTATAAGTTTTTGGTTTCGCATTTGTTTTATGGTTTTTAAATTAATTATTTTCTTAGCATTCAAATAATTTATGAAAATAATTTTGCTTCAAAATGAATAAATTTGCACTCTTAAATATGAAATTAAATGTGAGAGTGACATGATTTTTACTATACATAGTTATGTTCTTATATTTTAAAATACTTTTCAAAATCAAATGACAACTATGCAATCCTTTATTGACACTCTAAATGATAAAGTTGTATCTTTTATTAAAGATAATAGTTCTAATGATGATGGATCTCTTTGTGTTTCTAAACAAACTCAATCTCATGAGCACACTCCTACCAACCCCAGTTTTAAAATCATACAATCTATGAGTTATTCAGGTGGTGCACTTGGTAAGTGTGAAGATGATATTCTTAAATATATTTTGCCTAAATCAAACACAAAATCTAAAGGGCTTGGCTATAATTCTTCAAATGCTTCTAATGAAAATTTGACATCTTATTGTCCTCCACATCGAAAGACTTATAATACAACTTATTTTGATTATACTATTTTTAATGCTCATGTTTTGGTTAAAAATAATAAACCTTGTATATATTATGGAAAACACGAGCATCATATAGATAAATATTAAAAATTATACCCATGCAAATCTTGGTAAACCCACTCACGACACTTTACATTGTTGGAAAATTACTAAATCTCCTACTTTTAAGGGTAAAACTATTTGGATTCTTAAAAATAATGGATCTTCTAGAGACTTTGATATGTCTTATTGTGATAATTTTTCTAATGCTTCACATATTATCTTTTACAAGTGACATGTCTTCCTTATCTCTATTTTGATTTACTCAAATCTTGTATATATACTTTATTTTTTGTTGCATAGAATATATGTTTTGATTATTTTGACTAACTTATTTTCATATAGGTTTACGTATTTTATGGTAAAAATTATCTTTACTCCATTTGCCTAGTTGTACATCTACTTTTATTAAATTATATATGTAGATTATATTTTTGACGTAATGGGTACTTTACTTGAAAAATTTGTGTTAGCTTACTTGTTTTATAGTTTTATAGATTATTATGTTGATATTTATTTCATGATGAATTGACTACCTTATTCAATTTTATTTTTTTGAAGATTCTTGGTGATCACACTTTCTTTCTTGTAACTTTTGAGTTACTTCTCTTTTCTATTCTCTAAACTATTATAATTCCTCTTGAATGAAGTTTCTATTAAGGGGGAGTATTATGTAATTTCAACTCCCTTCTTTATTTATAAATATTATCTTCACTTTTGTAACCTTAAATTAAGTTTAAAGGGGAGTGTTGGATAATTAACCTTAATTTGGTTCCTTTATAAATTTATAGGCTTATCATAAGTCTTAGTTATACATGCATCTATTATATTTATAAATGTATCTTATTCATACCTTTATGAGGTGTCACTCACCTCCCTAATCCACTTCTTTGATTTACAGTTATTTGCATGTAACTCTTCCTTCCCCATATGTCACACACTTTCCTATCTTTGTAAGGGATTAGGATACAAGTGACACACACTTAGGGGGTTTGTAAGGTAATAATGAGATTTTATGTAACTCCCATTATCATCCTCTAGTTTTATAAAAGAGTTATTCCTCTCATCTTTTCTTCATTAAAATCTCATAGCTCTCTCTCTTCTTCTTTTGTGCTCTTCATTCAATTTTATACTTGTAGAGAATTTAGTTGCAAGCCTTTTAATAAAATCACATAGGTTTTTTTTCGATACATTTACTTTTTCACTTTAAAAATCTTTATCCCATTTGTAATTTGCTCCATTGGAGGTAATATTGATTCTTATTTTTTATTAAATTATGCACTCTTTAATATCATTGTTAAATGATCTTGGCATAATTCTTAATAGTATATCCATTAGAGGATGTAGGATTGATAGTTCTCTATGATATTATGAAGCATATCATGAAAAAGACAGTCATTGCTCTTTGGTATGTGACTCCAATGTTCTTTAGACCAAAGGGCATCACTTGATAGCAAAAGGTACCCCAATATGTTGTAAATATTGTTTTATGTTGGTCTTTGGGAGTTATTCTAATTTGATTATATCTTAAAAAATTATCAATTAAAGACAACATTTCATGTCCTGTAGTGGAGTCAACAATCATATCTATATTTTTCAATAGGAAGACATCCTTGGGATATGCTTTGTTGATATATCTAAAGTCTATACAAACTCTTATTCATTCTGTCTTCTTTGACACTAGTACAATGTTGGATATCCAATCTAAATAGTTGATGGGGTGAATGAAACCAACCTTTAATTGCTTCTTTAAATCTTCCTTTACTAATAATGCAACCTTGGGATGCATTTTTATAAGTTTTTATTTTATAGATTTTGCATCTGGATGGACCACAAGTTGATGCACAACTAGAGAAGGATCAACCCTTAGCATATCTACACAAGATAATACAAATACATTAAAGAATTCTCTAAGCAAAAGAGTGAGTATTTATTTTTATTATTGAGTTAAAGAAGTGATAAGTTTGAATATTTTTTATTTTCTTTGGTTCCAATGTTGATGGTAATAATTTTCTCAACTAGGAGAGATGACTTTTATTTATACTTTAGGGATGGTGGAGGAAGATTGAGTTCCTCCTCTAGGTCTTATTCATGTGATGTTGATGCTAAACTGATTTTTTTATTTGATAATTGTTCCCAAAAATACATAGAAGTATATAATTGAATGGAAAATCCCTTCTTATGGTCACCTACTAGAATGTGTTCCCTTGTTCCTCAAAACTATAAAATTGATTCATCATTTTTAAATTATCAAGCGTAAGTGTTGCATGTTTGTCCCATTGGATTAAAGATGGATATGTGAAATCAAGTGTCAAAATTAAATTTTCATGGAAAATGTTGGTTAAAGATAGGTCTTAGAAGCATCTATAAATGGAATCTATTTTATTGTCTAAAGAATTTTCCTCTGACTCACTAAAAGAGTCACTTTAGAAAAGTGTGGTATTTACATCGATTGGATTAAGCCCTATGTCATGGGAGGCTTCATTATTGTTTAACATGTTAGGCTTTACTAATCCTCATTCATGAAGACCAAGACCCTTGCCTTATAGTTCATTATTTTACACATAATGGATTTAGCTATGGGATATTTTTTATTAGTGAAACAAGAAACTAGTTAATCAGAGTAAAATTAAAGAAGGATTCAAATCTTCAATATGTTCATCAAGAACACCTACAAATTTTGTTTTGTTAGGTTTTTGAACTACTTGAGTGTCCCTTCAATAATGGGGCCTCCCATGATTATGTGGAGACATATGAATTGTTCTTGTATAATTAGAATCTTGGATCTCGTATTCACCCATGCCTTTATCAATGATTTTAAACTGGGATGGAGGAGATGGAATATCTTTATAATTGGATGGTTAATTTAAATCTTGATTTATAGATGGAATTTCTATGGAAGTGGAGGTGGATGGTTTATTCAAACAACCTCCAAGGGGAGGTGTTTGAAATTATGTATTATTATGGATGTAGTTTTCAAACTTAGGTGAGTCCTCAATAGGAGTAAAGTTATCTTTAGTAATGGGGATATAATTAAATTTTTGATAACACCATTCCAATAGTTTGCAATATTGGAAGGGTTGAGGATCACTTGGAATGGTTACTTTCATGACATCGTGCAATAATTTCAAACATTGGTGTAAACTGGAGGGTACGACGTTCATAGAATTTATCCATGGAAGGCCAAAGAGAAATTTGTAGGATAAATCAAGATCAAACACATGGACTAATGTTTCCTATGTGACAAGCCCCACCATAAAGGGAAGATAAATGGTACCCATAAACTATCGCTCATTATTATCATATGTCTTGATTTTGATTATGTTAGATTCTAATGCTATTGTTGAATTTTCTAAATGCTTAATTAACCTCAATGTACATAAATTTGAAATTGAGCCATTGTCTATAAACACCCTCTTTACCTTGTGTCATGAGATAATGACTTTTGTATATAATGGGAAATTATGAATAGATCCCAAAGGGGAGACATAAGAATGCTTGAATGTGACCTGATTATTAGTGGATATATGACCAACTAATGCTTGAAATCTAGGTGGATTGATGTCTTTCAAAATAATAGACTCTTGGAGGAATCTATACAAAATGTCCTTATATATAGGTGAAGTCTTGAGAAGTTATAATATAGAAATGTTGGTAGGTGTCTTCTCAATATGATCTATAATGTTGTACTTATGTTCAACATTTAATGGCAATGTACTATGAATGATAATTTTTATGCACCTTGTGGTAACGGTGCAATATTGTGTCTGTAGAGTAATGATTGAAACATGGTTGTGTATGTAATCAACACAATTGACTATGGAGTCAACATGATGACTAGCTTGGTTTACATTATGTTCTTGGATATAATTTTGATTTTGCTAACCATTACCTTGCTCATGTTTTGGGAATGGGTCTTTATATATCCCCAATTTTTGGTTGTTATATGTGGTGGATGGGTGGTTTTCGATGGTTATATCCCCATAATCTATAAGTTCTTTGACAGAGTGTTTGAAATGCATAAAAATATTTATAGAGTGTCCCTTTATCTTATAGTACTCATAGTATTCATCTTCTTTGTACCAATCAGGTTTAAGAATATTTTCTTCAAAGGGCTTAGAGTTAGGCCAAATAATCATGTTAGCTTGGGCCAAATTTTGAAAAATTAATTCATAGGAGTCACCCGATTGGGTCAAATTATGTTTGTATTTTTATTGTTTTGGTTGATCATCAAATATGATAATGTTATTAATGGGTTGAGTATAAAAATCTTGTTGTCTAGGTGGGTTTTGTATTTATTTAATGTTGGTCACACCATCACCAACAACATTCTTGTTCTTGGCAAAGAACTTGGGTTTTTTAGGTTGTTTTGAAGAATTGTTGTCGGGTTTAAATATCTTAATAACACTTATAATGATTAAATTTATTTCAATTTGAACTCCTTTTTCAATAATTTCATCAAAGGAACTTGGACAAAGCAATTGCAAGTGATGTCCCAAGTTAGAGTTGAGGTTGTTCATAAATATTGCAATAAGTTTGATTTCTATAAAAGACCATGAAAAATGGTTTGCCAGTGCCCATCATATTTGTAAGGAGGTAAAGGTTTCACCATTGCATTGTTTAGTGTTGTGTGGTTAAAGTGTGGTTAAGTCCTTTTCGACATTGTATGAAAAGTGACGAACAAACTTCTCAAATAAGTCCTCAAAGGTGAAAATTGATTATTTGGGTAGGCATGAAAACTAATAGAGGGATTGACCCCTAAGACTTCATGTAAATAGTCTCAACATGTACTCATTGTTATAAGAAACATATGCACATGTGTGATATAATTCCTTGAGGTGCTCCCTAGGATCACCTTTTCCTTTATATTTTTCAAATTTGGGAATTTTAAAATGTTTAGGGAAAGGTGTTGTCATTTTATTTGAATCATATAGGTAAGAACAAATTTATATTATTTTTGCAGTGAAAAAATGTCATATTACAAGTCTTAAACCCTACATTTCATATTTTGAAACTCTTGAATAAAGTATGGTGATATTTGGTTCATTTAACTTGAAGAGGTATACAAGTGAGAAAGTTGACCCATGAATTGGTTTATGTTGGTATTAGTTTATGTAAATTGGTTAAGGTGTGGATTTTTAACGAAGTGAGTAGGAGGTGGGTTGGAAAAAACAACATGTTGAAGATGTACCAAGTTATTTGGGTTGTTTGGGTTAGTGTAAAAGTTAAAGTTTTTGGTGGTTGGATTAGTGTTAAAACTAGAACTTATTTTTTTGGGATTATTGAAGTTTAAATTTGGATTGGATTTCTATTAAAATTAATGTTAGTTTGATTTAGGTTGGTTTGGTTTGGGTTGGTGTTAAAGTTAGGGTTGTGTTGGTTGTGTGTCGTGTTAAAACTAAGGTTAAGTTGATTTAGGTTGTGTTAAAACTAGGGTTAGGTTGGTTAAACAAATTAGGGTTGGTTGGATTAGGCGGATTTGGGTTATTTTGGTTTAAGTTTTGATTTTGATGTGAACCAATCATGTGGTTTGAATGGGTGTTGGGGTTGGATGGTTGGTTGTTAAATGGATTGGTGTTGACTGGTGCTTGATTTGAATGGGATGGAACAAAATCTACAAGAGAACGCAAATTAGAAAACTATTTTTGTACATTTCCTAAACTAATATTTGGATTTGGATTGATGTGTGCACTTGAAGAAATACCCAAGTTTGGATTTGATAATGATTGGTTGATTGCTGATCTATAAAGAATCAGAATGGGATTGATTGAATGGGGTATTCAAGATCATATTATAGATTGGTAAACCTAAAATAACATTCAAGTTTGGATTGTTGGATTTTGTGATTGGTAAACTTGAATGAACATTCAAGTTTGGATTGATTGGGTCTACTATTTGTAAACTTGAATGAACATTCAATTTTACAAATATGATTAACTTGTAGAGGAAAATAGGAATAGTCTCACAAAACAATGAGTGCATAAGAAAAGAGGAGGGCGATGCTCACAATCATGAAACATCAACACAAATAAATTTCACAAGCCTAAGAGTATGGTTTAGGCTAAAACCACACTAAAATTTAAGAGATGAGTATCCACTAATGAACTGAATTGGTAATACATAGTATTTACTACATCTATGGCTTGGAATGAGAATGAGATCATAAAATGAAGAGAGTGTTAGAAATGGTTATTCATAAAATTATGAGAGCATTAAAATAGAAATTTCTCATAAAATGGAGAGAGTGTAAAAAAATCCACGTGATCATTAGTGCATCAAATTTAAATACATAATACTCACAACATGAACTCAAAAAATGGCAAGAGCATACGGCTACAAACAGTAAAGATGAAGAAACTAAAGGACAAGTGGGCACTTGTGAAATAGTTAAGAGTCTCATAATCCTTAAGGTAAATAAGTAGTCTAAAAAGAAAGAAAGTTATGACTGAGCTAATTTGAGATACTTTATGTATCCAAGTTATACTTACATAGTCTGTGTGGACCTTTAGGTCAATGTAGTTCTCCTATAAATGAGAGGGAAAAGTCCAAGGTGGTCTAGAAATGAAGTTGAATAGATAAGATAGTCCATCCCAAAAAAATTGGTGGCTTTATATCTCCTTTGAAAATTCTAAGCCAATTTTTATGATTTTGTGATTTTTAGAATTTTTGTAAGTTTTTTACAAATGTTTAAGGATTTTAAAATTATTTCAAATGTTTTTATAATTTTCTAGGCATCTTAACTCGATTAAAAATTACGAGACATAGAATTGGTCCAACTCACAAAATGGTGATAATGTGGCTTAGACATCATTGTGAAATGGCAAGAGCATTCAAATTTAAAATGCTTGCAAAATAGTGAGTGTGGCAAAGGAGTAACTGATATGACCTTAGTGTGAATTAAACACTACCTACATAGTCTCGTAGGACCTCAAGTTACTGTAGTTCTACCTATAACTATGAAATCTTGGAAAAGGGTCCAATGTTTTGGTGTTTTTGGTATCTCAACTCAATGGAGAATTACAAGATATAACACAGTATAAGTCATAAAATGGCAAGAGCATAGCTTAAACATACTCATAAAATGATAAGAGCATGGCAAAGGGGTGATTGAGTTAACCTTAATGTAAATCAAGCACTACCTCCATAGTATTGTAGGACCTCAAGTCACTGTAGTTCTGCCTACACAAAAAGTGTCTCAGTATCAACAAGTTTAGGTATAAGTAAATGGCAAGGTATGGCAATGATAATGGTAAGGTGATGTGGTAATCCATGGTAAAAATGTTGTTCCTAATTTTCCTATTGGCAGTTATAATAGTGAAATAATGGCAAAGGGTTAGTGTCCATAGGTATAATTAGTAACATAAGGTGGGAATGTAACAAAAAATGAAGAATGCAATTGTCAGGATCACTATGATACTACTTTCATATATTACCATTAAAATGTTTAGTCTAAAATAATTTTTAGAACTTAATCTGTCATCAACAACTGAACGTGCCTAAAGTAAAAATAAATTAGAATCAAGGCAAAATGTGATAGGTGGGGTTAGATAAAAAGAACAAGTTGATAAGGGGTTAATGGTATGGTAGAATGATAAAGGGTATAGTACAAAGAATAAGTATAATGTGACATAACTTAAATGATCCTTGTAGACAACAATTTGAGTCCCTCAATCATAAAAATATTTGAGGTGCATTATTTTCATCGATTCATCAAATTCAAATCCCTTTGGCGTGGCAAACCTGTACTCTTCAAAACTATAGTTAACAATAAATAGATAGGGCCCTAACTAGTGTGGTTAGAATTTTATTTTTTTCTTTGTTTAAATATTTACATTCTGTTGATTCTCTTTTAATACCAAGGCACCAATCTCAAATTTATGATGCTTAACACGCCTATTGTATTGGTCTTTTAATTGATTCTGATATGCCTGAAAATTATTCAAGGTGGCCATGCATTTTCTATCAAGTAAGTTTAGCTCTTGTAAGTGAGATAATTTGTAGTCCTCATCATCAATGATATGCTGAAATGAAATCCAAAGAGAAGAAAACTTGATCTCAACATGAAGAATGGCCTTAGTACTATAAATAAATGAATAGGGTGTAGCTCCTATTGGAGTGAAAAATGTGGTACAGTATGCCCAGAGGACATTAAATAGTTGTAAGTGTCAATTATCACCAACGCCATTGATAATCTTCTTCACAATATTGACAATGGTTTTATTATAAGCCTCAGCGTGGCCACTGCCTTGTAGGTAGTAGGTGGTAGAGAAATGTTGTTTGATATGATAGTGGGTACAAAGTGCTTTCACATCTTTATTTTTAAATGATTCATCATTATAAGATATAATTTCAGAGGGAATACCATAACACCAAATGAGATAGCTGAATATGAACTTAGATATTTGCTTATGGGTTACGTAAGTGAGAAGAATGGCTTCCATCCATTTAGTAAAATAATCAGTAGTAGTTAGGACGTATTTATGGTCATAGAAAGATATAAGATTGATAGTCTCCATAATATCATGAATCATATCATAAAAAATGACAGTCATTTATATTTGGTATGTGGTTCTTTAATTTGAGTCATTCCTAAGTTTATAAGTTTATCCTAAGTCTTAGTTATGCATGTATTTTATTATATTTGTAAATACATTCTATTCCTACCTTTATTATTTTAATCACAATGTTCCTTTATTCATTATTGCACACTTTTACTTTAATCTTTGTGCTTTTGGATCATTCTTTATTGATGTAAGTCTTTTTTATTTAATATCTGCATCATGTGAGTGTCTTTAATCTTTGGTAACACATTTCTATTTACCGTTGTTGTATGTGTTTTGTGCTTAGATAATTTACCATTTAAGGTCTGTCTTTCAAGCCAAATTATTATTAAAAAAAAAGCTTCTTTTAATTTTTTTAAAAGCTCACTCCCACGTGGTAAAAGCTTTTCAACTAAATATGGTATTGTCCTCCTTACAAGTTTTCTAAACACTAAATATATTTTTTTTCTAAAAGAAATAAAAAACTTTTTAAATGCATTATACCAAAATCTTTAAAAAAACAAACAGCTGTATTCCAAGCATTAAATAAATCTTTTTAAGTAATTTCTTTAAAAGAAATTAATTCGTAAGATTATTTTTGGGGTGTTTTTGTGGGCTTACTTTCACAAAAGTTATTATTAACCATTTATAAAGAAATTAAAAGGCTTTATTTTGGAAGGATTATATATTTTTTTAATTCTTTGATTTAACATTGAAGTTTGCGTAATATTTTTAAAAAGTTTTAATATATTATTTCGGATATCCAAGTTTTTTAATTTTGGATAATTCTTGGCAAGCTAGATTAGTTTAGGTATTATTGGTGTTTTACTTTGAAAAGCTATCTTTTTATATATCACATTCAAAGTTATTTTGGCGTGTAGTCATATTTACAAATTAATTAATTTGTTTTTCATAATATTATATATTAATTTAATTTGGAATTTTATAAGTTTTTGGTTTTGTATTTACTTTATGGTTTTTAAATTAAGTATTTTATTAGCATTCAAGAAATTTATGAAAATTATTTTGCTTCAAAATAAAGAAATTTGTACTGTTAAACATGAAATTAAATGTTAAAGTGACACTATTTCTATTTTACATAGTTTTGTTTTTTACTTCAAAATACTTTTCAAAATCAAATGACAACTATGTAATTTTTTATTGACGCTCTGAATGATAAATTTACGTCTATTGCTAATGATAATAGTTCTAATGATGATGGATCTTCTTGTGTTTCTAAACAAACTCAACCTCATGAACACACTCTTTCTACCAAACCTAATTTCAAAATCATGCAATCTATGGATTATTCAGGTGGTGCATTTGGTAAGTGCAAAGATGGTATTCTTGAACCTATTTTGTCTAAATCAAATACAAAATCTAAAGGTCTTGGCTATAATGCTTCAAATATTTCTAATGAAAATTTGACATCTTATTGCCCTCCACATCAAAAGACTTATAATGTAAATTATTTTGATTATATTATTTCTAATGCTCATGCTTTGGTTAAAAATAATAAACCTTATATGCATTGTGGAAAACACAGACATCATATATATAAATATTAGAAATTACAACTATATAAATTTTGTGGTAAATCCATGTACAACACTTTGCATTGTTATACAATGACTAAATTTCTTATTTCTAAGGGTAAAACTATTTAGATTCTTAAAAATGATAGATCTTCTAGAGAATTTGATGTCTTATTATGACAATTCTTCTAATAGTTCACACAGAATATATTTTATAAGTGACACATCTTTCTTGTCTCTGTTTTCATTTACTCAAATCTCGTATGCATTTCTTACTTTTTATTGCATAGGATATATGCTTTGATTATTTTAACTAACTTCCTTTCATGTAGGTTTACACACTTTGTGATGAAAGTTGTCTTTAATCCATTTGCCTAGCTATACATCTAATTTTATTACATTATGTATATAGATTATATTTTTGGCATAATGGGTGCTTAACTTTAAAGATTGGTGTTAACTTACTTGTTTTACAGGTTTGTGGGTCATTACTCTTTTTAGTTGGTCTTTGTTCTATAGTATCTTGACCACCTCATTCGAAAAGGATTCTTAGAGATTATTGGTGATCACACTTTCTTCCTTACAACTTTTGAATGACAACTTCTTTATTCTCTAAACTATTGCTTTTTTTCTTGAAGAAATTTTTTGTTAAGGGGCAATATTATGTAATTTCAACTTCCTTCTTTGTTTATAAAAGTTCTCTCTACTTTTGTAACCCCAAATTAAACTTATGGAGGAGTGTTAGAGAATTAACCTTAATTAAGGTATTTTTTAAATTTATAAGTTTATCATAAATCTTAGTTATGCATGCATTTATTATATTTATAAACGTATTTTATTCATACCTTTATGAGGTGTCATTCACCTCTCTAATCCATTTGTTATATTTAGTGTTACATGTAACTCTCCCTTCTCCACATGGCACACACTTTGTTATCTTTATAAGGGACTAGGATATAAGTGACACACACTTAGGAGGCTTGTAAGGTAATAATAAGATTATATGTAGCTTTCATTATCCTCCTATAACTCTATAAAAGAGTCATTTTTTTCTATTTTATTTATTAGAATCTCATAACTCTCTCTCTTCTTCTCTTGTGTTTTTGATTCAATTTTGTACTTGTAAAAATTTCAGTTGCAAGGGGATTTTAATAAAATCATGTAAGTTTTTCTTCGATACATTTAGTTTCTCATTTTAAAAATCTTTATCGCATTTATGGTTTACTCCATGAGAGATAATATTAGTTCTTTTTTTAATTAAATTATACACTTTTTAATATCATTTCTAATTGATCTTGGTATAGTTTCCAATAGTATGGCCATCAAAGGATGTAAGATTGATAGTCCTTGATGATATCATGAAACATATCATGAAAAATGGCAGTCATTGTTTTTTGGTATGTGGCTTCAACATTATTTAAACCAAAGGGCATCATTTGATAGCAAAAATCACTCCAAGGTGTTATAAATATTGTTTTATGTTAGTTTTTGGAAGCTATTTTGATTTGATTATATCCTAAAAACTATCAATTAAAAAGAATTTTTTATGACCTACAATGAAGTTCACAATCATATTTATATTTGTCAATAGGAGGTCATCTTTGGAACATGTTTTAATGATATCTCTAAATTCTATACAAACCTTGATTCATTTTATCTTCTTTGATACCCGTACAATGTTGGATATTCAATTTGAATAGTTGATAGAGTGCATGAAATCAACTTTTAATTACTTATTTAACTCTTCATTTACTAATAATACAACCTTGGGATGCATTTTTCTAAGTTTTTGTTTTATGGATTTTGCATCTGGATGGACCACAAGGTGATGCACAACTAGAGAAATATCCATCCTTGGCATATTTACATAAGACAATGCAAATATATTATAGAATTCTTTAAGCAAAAGAGTGAGTATTTCTTATTATTCTTGAGTTAAGACAGTGAAAATCTAGACTTTTTTTGGATTTTCTTTGGTTCCAGTATTGACGGTAACAATGGCTTCAATTAGGAGAGTTAAATTTTATTTACACTTTGGGGATGGTGGAGGAAGATTGTGTATGCAATAAGAAATGCATCAAGTCTGTAAACCAATTCTAATTCAGAGAAAATAGATACTACTTACACTTTTGATTTAGGATACATTAGATAATAAAGAATATGACCAATGTGTGGATTCACTAGACCCAATTAGGGGATCTCTTATCATAATAATAATACTAAGGAGGGTTCTAAAGCCTCTAGTCAAGCACAATCATACAATAACCTTAACTAAGCCCTATGTTTTTATATTTACTAAACTAATTACAAGTAAAACAAAGAAATCTAATCTAGTGTTCACTAAAGCTTGTGGCACAATATGAGAGTTAGTAATTAAAATAAAGTAAACATGCATACTAGTATATTAATTAAACTATGTATGATTAAGACCCTAATGCATGGAGAAGAAGAGTAATATTATTTGAAAGCCATTACTTAGACTATGTTAGGGTGTGGAGCTAAAAACTTTACCAAGGAGCATAGTTTATCAGGTTCGGGTCTACACAGACACCGGCGTCGGTCAGGAGCGACCGATGTCGGTCACAGGCAGTTGCAGAGACACCGACGTCGGCAGAAGGTCGGCCGGTGACGGTCACAGGCGAACAGGCAGGAACTGACGTTGGTTACCTGCGTGTCCAAAAAGCTATTTTCATGGACAGAAGCGAGTGTTTGCATGATAAGTTTGAGTTGTGGACTCAAGCTCGTGTCTCTATTATTGGCATTACTATTTTTAGAGCCCTTGTTTAAGTGGTTTAACTGTTTGTTGGAAGTACATGCTCAAGTCTCCTAATTCTATATGAAGAATTAGATCTTCTTAGCTTTGTAGTAGTTATTGTTGTAGAGAGTGAATTATTGTAATTCATTGTGTGTGAAGAACAGTACAGAATTGAATCAATCCAGGCTTGTTGGAGTTGATTGTTCTTGAGAGAGATAGCTCTTGAGGAATAAAGATCTATTGAGAGATCTATACATCTAGGAGAGGTGTGGAAGAAAGAAGCTTTCTTCAATTGTATTTCTTTTGTAAAGAGTTTGTTAATACAAGTTTTCAGGGTGTTTTCTTGTATCTCTTGTTCTTGCTATTATCATTCTAATTACTTGTCAATCTGGTTTAATTCTGCATTTATTGCTTTCACAATTGTAATCTATTATTGGTTTGATCCCCCAACAAGTGGTATCAAAGCCTTGGTTACAGGTTCAGAGCTTGATAATTGGTATCAAAGTTCAGGTTCACTAACAGGTGGTTCAGATCTGTGTAGTGTGTATTGATTACAGGTTCTCACAGGAGTTTCTGCAGGGATTTCTGTTTGAGTGGGAGAAGCAATGGAAGATGAAAGTAAATTAAGAATGGAAAAGTTCAATGGCAAAAATTACCAACACTGGAGAATGTAGATAGAGGACTATCTGTATCAGAAAGATCTCTACTTATCGTTAGGAGGTATTGCAAAGAAGCCCAAAGACATGGAGGATGAAGAATGGGAAGTTCTTGACAGAAAGGCTCTAGGTTCTATAAGACTGAGTCTAGCATCCACTGTGATATCCAATTTATCACAGGCAAAGTCTACGGTAGAGTTGATGACTACGTTAGCAAATTTGTATGAAAAACCCTCAACTTCCAATAAGGTATATCTTATGAAGCAGTTATTTAATTTGCATATGAATGAAGGTGGATCTGTTTCTACTCATCTGAATGATTTCAATGGTATTGTGAATCAATTAAGTTCAGTAAATATAGTGTTTGATGATGAGATAAAAGCTCTTTTAATATTATGTTCTCTACCTGAAAGCTGGCATGGCTTAGTAATGGCAGTAAGTAATACTGCATCTGCATCAAATATTTTGAAAGTAGAGGATGTTGTTAGTGTTATCTTGAATGAAGAAATACGCAGGAAAAGCACAGAAGAGGCATCCGGGAACTCTTTAAGTTTTGAGAGCAGGGGAAGGCAGAAAGAGAAGAGCAAGAAAGGCAGAGCAAGATCCAAATCAAAGGGGAAAGGCTGATCTAAATCCAGAAATGGCAGAAGGCCACAATGTTGGAATTATGGAAAGATGGGGCACATAAGCAGAGATTGTTGGTCAAAGCCTAAGGAGGACAACCAGCACGAAGGAAAGGAAGAAGCCAAGATTGCAGGTATTGCATAGGATGCTTTAATTTTCTCTCTGCATAATAATATAGAATCTTGGGTACTAGATTCTGGTGCATCTTTTCATGCTACTCCTAATAGGGAATATTTCAGTGACTATATCCATGGAGATTTTGGAATAGTGTATCTAGGGGATGATGAGCCCTGTAAAATAATTGGCAAAGGTAAAGTGCAGCTGAAGATGCAGAATAACAACACATGGGTGTTGAGAGATGTGATGCATGTACCTAGCTTGAAGAGAAATTTGATCTCTGTAGGAAAGTTAGGGGATGAGGGTTGTACAGTAACTCTCACAATAGAATCTTGGAAGGTGACCAAGGGTGCCCTTGTTATGGCCAGAGGTAAGAGAGAAGGTACTCTCTATTTGTGTAATTGTGTTACTAATAGATCTCCTTCTGTATTATCTACTTCAGATGTGGACGCTAAATTGTGGCACTCAAGGCTTGGCCACATGAGTGAGAAGGGGATGCCAATTCTTAAGTCTAAAGGTATGCTTTTAGATTTAAAAGGCATAGATCTAGAGTTTTGTGAGCACTGTGTATTTGGAAAATAGAAAAGGGTTAGTTTTCTCAAAATTGGGTCTACTAAGAAGAGGCACAAGTTGGAGCTTGTTCACACAGACGTGTGGGGACCGGCTCAGGTTGCTTCCATTGGAGGATCACAGTACTATGTATCTTTCATAGATGATGCCACAAGGAAGGTATGGATCTATTGTATTAGAAATAAATCTGATGTATTTGATACTTTTAAAGTTTGGAAAGCTATGGTTGAGAATGAAACAGGTAAAAGATTAAAGTGCCTGAGATCAGACAATGGTGGTGAGTTCTGCAGTCATAAGTTCAAAGATTATTGTTACATGCATGGAATCCATAGGCAAAGGACGGTTCCAAGGACACCTCAGCAAAATGGTATTGCTGAAAGGATGAACAGGACAATAATGGAGCGTGCAAGATGTATGAGATTGCATGCCAGTTTGCCCTTACAGTTTTGGGTACAAGCTGTTGACACTGTAGTGTACCTGATTAACAGAGGACCCTCTACAGCTCTGGATGGTGGTATTCCAGAAGAGGCATGGACAGGTAAAAAGGTTGATCTCTCATATCTCAAAGTTTTTGGTTGTGAAGCCTTTGTGCATATAGATAAGGAAAATAGAAAGAAGCTTGATGCTAAGTCTATGAGATGCACGTTTATTGGCTATGGCTCAGATGATTTTGGTTACAGATTGTGGAATCTAGAAACTAACAAGTTAATCAGGAGCCGTGATGTTGTTTTCAACGAAAGAGTGATGTATTGTGATCAGCTAAGGAAGTTGAATCAATCTGAGCAGAGCAATGGTGAATTGGATGAGGTGAAAGTCCAAAATGAGCTCGCGAGAAAAAGAAATAATCACTTACAGGAAAACACAGAGACCGACATCGGTAGGTTAAAAACCGGCGTCGACAGGACAGAAATCGGCGTCGACCATACAGAGACCGACGTCGGCCGTACAGGTACCGAGGTCAGTCAGGCAGAACCGACGTCGGCCAGTAACAGGTCTTCAGGTGACCAAGGTCGGTCACTGTCAGAGAATTTGGGTGGGCAGCGTGTTGTGGACGAGTCTCAGACACCCATCAGGAGGTCAAAAAGGGTGAGTAAGCCTCCAATCAGATATTCTCCTTCTTTATTTTATTTATTGCTAACTGATGGTGGAGAACCAGAGAGTTTTGAAGAAGCAATACAGGTGGAGTCCAAGAGTGAGTAGGAGCGTGGCATGGTTGAGGAGTTGGAGTCCTTAAGAGAGAACCAAACATGGGATTTGGTTGAATTGCCAGCTGGTAAGAGAAAACTTAAGAACAGATGGACCTACAAGTTGAAGGAAGGTGAGAATAGACAGATGAGATACAAGGCCAGATTAGTGGTAAAAGGATTTGCACAAAAGCCAGGTATTGACTTTGGTGAGATTTTTTCTCCTATTGTTAAAATGACTTCAATAAGGGTTGTATTGTCTTTGGTTGCTTTTGAGGATTTGCATCTTGAGCAGCTAGATGTTAAGACAACGTTTCTTCATGGAGATTTGGATGAGAAAATATATATGGAACAGCCAGAAGGATTCGAGGTCAAGGGTAAGGAGAAGTTTGTGTGCAGGTTGAAGAAAAGCTTGTATGGCCTCAAGCAAGCTCCTAGGCAATGGTACTTAAAATTTGACAGGTTTATGACTGAGCACGGCTACAGTAGGTGTCAATCAGACCATTGTGTGTATTTCAAGAGATTTGATAATGGTAGATATATTATTCTATTGTTGTATGTAGATGACATGCTGGTTGCAGGGTCTCACATGCAGGATATCTCAGAGCTTAAGGTAAAATTAGCTCAAACGTTTGCTATGAAGGATTTGGGAGCAGCAAAGAAAATCCTTGGCATGAGCACTAAGAGAGATAGGAAAAATCATAGGTTGATATTGTCTCAAGAAGATTATGTGGACAAGGTGTTAAAACGGTTCAATATGCAGGATGCTAAACCGGTAAGCACACCTTTGGCTAGACATTTTAAGTTGAGTAAAGAACAGTGTCCTAATTCATATGAAGAGGTAGAGTACATGAGTAAGGTTCCATATTCTTCCGCAGTAGGGAGTTTGATGTATGCAATGGTGTGTACTAGACCAGATATTGCCCAAGCAGTGGGAGTTGTAAGTAAGTATATGGCCAATCCAGGTAAGGAACATTGGAAAGCAGTTCAGTGGATCCTTAGATATCTGAGAGGAACCAGCAGTAGGCACTTGTGCTATGGAGGTTCAGATACTTCTCTACATGGCTATGTAGATTCAGATATGGCAGGTGATTTGGATGGCAGGAGGAGCACTACAGGTTATGTTTTTACTGTAGGTGGAACGGCGGTTAGCTGGATATCTAAGTTGCAAAAGGTTGTTGCCTTGTCAACTACAGAAGCAGAGTATATTGCAGCCACAAAAGCTAGCAAGGAGATGATATGGATGACACAGTTCATGGAAGAGCTTGGAAGGGAGCATGAGAGTTGCAGATTGTATAGTGACAGTCAGAGTGCAATCCATTTGGCTAAGAATTCAGCCTTTCATTCAAGAACAAAGCACATACAGCTAAGGTATCACTTCATATGACAGGTATTGGAAGATGGTGAGTTGAAGCTGGAGAAGATCCATACAGATAGGAATCCTGTTGATATGTTAACCAAGCCGGTTACAAAGGAGAAGTTGAATCTTCATTCAACTTCTGTTGGTCTTCATGATTGACTTGAAGATGGAGGAGCTAGAAGATGTTGCTGTATGGGTACTGGTGCAGCTGTTTATCTCCAAGTGGGAGATTGTTAGGGTGTGGAGCTAAAAACTTCACCAAGGAGCATAGTTTATCAGGTTCGGGTCTACACAGACACTGGCGTCGGTCAGGAGCGACCGACGTCGGTCACAGGCAGTTGCAGAGACGCCGACGTCGATAGAAGGTCGGCTGGCGACGGTCACAGGCGAACAGGCAGGAACCGACGTCGGTTACCTGCGTGTCCAGAAAGCTATTTCTGTGGACAAAAGCGAGTGTTTGCATGATAAGTTTGAGTTGTGGACTCAAGCTCACGTCTCTATTATTGGCATTACTATTTTTAGAGCCCTTGTTTAAGTGGTTTAACTGTTTGTTGGAAGTACATGCTCAAGTCTCCTAATTCTATATGAAGAATTAGATCTTCTTAGCTTTGTAGTAGTTATTGTTGTAGAGAGTGAATTATTGTAATTCATTGTGTGTGAAGAACAGTAAAGAATTGAATCAATCCAGGCTTGTTGGAGTTGATTGTTTTTGAGAGAGATAGCTCTTGAGGAATAGAGATCTATTGAGAGATCTATACATCTAGGAGAGGTGTGGAAGAAAGAAGCTTTCTTCAATTGTATTCCTTTTGTAAAGAGTTTGTTAATACAAGTTTTCAGGGTGTTTTCTTGTATCTCTTGTTCTTGTTATTATCATTCTAATTACTTGTCAATCTAGTTTAATTCCGCGTTTATTGCTTTCACAATTGTAATCTATTGTTGGTTTGATCCCCCAACAGACTACTTCTATCTAATAAAGAGATAAGCAAAGTTAGAGACTATTTACCTAAAATATGAACCCATCGACACTCAATCTCTCCCTTAGCCAAAAGGGTTTCTTAAGAGGTTATTGTGGTTTGTAAGGATCACTAAGAAAGGTTAAAGCATCTAAGACTTTTTCACGAGACTAGATTCTCCACGTAGAAAATCTAAACTAAGACTCTTCAAGTAGAATGTGGAAGAGCAAATTATAAATAAGTGCAAATGAATAATAAATATTGATGTCTATCTTATAATGTAAAAATGATATTATATATAGAGGTAGATTTAACCCTAAGCCTTTTCAAAAATTTCAGCCGACAGGGTTGACCTAATTGACCTAGTACTGTTATTGATAAAAACTCACTAGGTCATGGGCAAGGTCAGTTAAGATTTGACCTAAATTCTAAATGAGTTTCACCAATAAGTATACAAGGTTGACCCAGCTGACCTACTACTATAAACTATTGAAAGGGGTTTTAGGTTAGGAAAAGAGGTACAAAATATGGGAAAAGATTGGAAGAGTGTGCAAAAGAGGAGTAATAATGTAGGGTAATGTTTTTAAGAGTTGGTTGGATTGGTAATAAGTGGTAATAAGGGAAAAAAATATTAAGAAGCACAAATGGTCTTTCCACCCCTTTTCTAGTACACCCCTTAATACATGCACTCAGAGAGATTGATACTTAATAGGTTCTTGCAAGATAAAAAGAATCAGTGTTTGATAAAATTTAAAAATATTATATGTATGCATATGTCCCACTCGAAGCTCATCACGTATCACTGAGGTGCAATAGGGGATGGTGCTTCAAGAAAGAACATAGCAACACACAATGTTGAGGCTAAAAAAAAGTTATAGTATTTTAAAGTAAAAATAACTAAAAGTAAATGATTGAAAAGTAAATAACTAAAAAGTAAATATGTGTGTATCTTGACATACCTTTATTAATAGATGGTTTTATGTTGTGTTTATAGTTTTGATTTTGGAGGGAGTAGAGACTACTTTCGACAAACTCAATAATACAAAATTAAAGAGCAAAAATAAATAAATATAGAAATGCCAAGATAACTAGTGCTATGTGGATGGGATGTACTTGTAAATTTAACAAATTGGGGTGATAAGTGCTATGTTATACCAAATGACCAAGTCAAAATTTTAGAGTAAATTGGGTAACTAAAATTCAAGGCTACTAAATACTAAAAAACTTAAACAAGTAAACCTTAACTAAGAAAGACAAACTCACCAAGTTAAACCAAAGATACATGTCAAAAAGAATGGTAATCAAACATCAATGTGAAAGCAGTAACAATCCTTAAATAAATATGGGCAAGCATAAATGGTAAAATAACATTGATGAGTGAGAATTAATAAGCCAACCTCACTCAATAATGAAAAAAATACATGAAATGAATAATAACATTGGTGAGTGAGAAGTAACAAGATAACCTCACTCAATAATGAAAAAAGTACATGAAAATAGAAACAGATTTAGGTGTCTAAAAAAAGAGTAGTATAATAATGATAAATAGTAACATAAATTAAAACATGTCTATAAATATAGAGCCATGATGTAAAGCAAGTAATCCCTAGTTACTCAAACGTGTTGTTTTGCTCTAAGGATAGATAAAACTAAAACAAAGTAGTGTTATCTTGTTTTTAAGATGTGATGAAGAAGGAGTAGAGAAGAAAGGAAAAAAAAATTAAGAATCACATATGCCTTTCAAGGAGGAAAATGAAATGGGTGAAGGGGAGAATGAATAGAAAACCAAGGTAGAGTAACTCTTTATAAAAGTCAAGACACTCAAATTAAGTTTTTCAAAACAAGAGTACTTTTGACCTTAAGGACTATAAAGAACTTCTCTTAGCCACCCAAGTCTTAGTTCAACAAATAAAGTATTTAAATCATCCTATGAAGGCTATATGCATAAAAATTAAAATGAACCTACCTTATCACAACATGTTTCATATTCCTCAGGACCCCTTACAGATCCATCAATCTATTATGAAGATTGGGTACTTGCATGAGAAGGTAGGTAGCACCATAGAGTTTATTGAATTCTTCTATTCTAATTGACTAGCCTACCTCACCCCAATGGACCTCAACTCTATTATGAGGTCAACTATGGAGTTTGAGCTTTGATTGGTGATAAGAGATGTGCTTGTAATCATGCTTTTTGATGTGATTTTGACTTTTGATATTTTGATATTTCCTTTTGAATATCATTGCCTTTTGTTTCAAATGATTTGGCTTTTAATTTTCTTGATGGTTTTTTTCTATTCCTTCTCCATACAGATTTATAAAACCAAACATGGGTGTTAAAGATGACTTTCATTTTAATACTTAGGAATTGGTTGTTAAGAGAAATAACCTAGAGAGCATGGTATCTAAGAGTCTCATAAATCTAGGTGAAATAAAAGTGTTATCTTGACATCAACTTTGCTTTACCCAATGTGGAGTGAAAAGAAGGTAAATCAAGAGGAATGAAATAGGAAATAATTTGAATTAATTCAAATCACAAAAAATGTGACAACGGGTAAAAGAGGGATATCATGATAGAAAAGTGTGATTCCTTATCATAATTATTTAAAAATGGAGGAAAATATACTAACATAGATTGTTATGCAAATTTCATCTACAAAAGAAGTAAAAACTAAATCTGAGAACAAGGATCAAAAAATTCTTAACCATTGTTAAACATATTCAAGAAAAGGAATGACAAGATCGTGATTTTTATGAGGAAGGTCAGGTCCTATCCATGGTCTTACACTGTAACTCATAAAAAAAACCCATGAGAGTGCCAAAAATATTAGAAAAATAAATGCGATAATAAAAAGATGGTATTTGTGAGGAAGGCCAGGTCCTATCCATGGTCTTACACTCAACTCCCAAAAGAGAAAACCAAGGGGTGACAAAAAGTGTGTAGAAAGTATGAAAATAAAGAGGATAAAAGTACATCATGAGGGAGATTGGGTCCTATCTATAGTTTTACAATAAAACTCATGAAAAAAAAGGGAAACCAAAAGACCAAAAATGAAGGACTAAGGTTTTTGAAAGGGAGAACTACTACAAAGAGTGATACCTATGTAAGTATCCAACAAAAAGTGTTAGATATATAGCATATAGAAAGGATGAAAAAAAAGGAAGGATTCTACACTAATGTCTATATGAAGGATGAGCATGTGAGAGATAATCTTGTGTTTTGGAAGGTTTTTTGAAGTTGAATTAGTTTAGTAGCATGTAATAGAGAGTAAGAGTGGGAATCACAAGATTCCCCAAAAGGTAAGTAGATATAGGGATGGGCATCACAAAATGCCCTAAATTCTAAAATAATATGTGTTTAGGCATTGTAAGATGCCATAAAGACTATATTAATGTATGGATGGGCATCATAAGATGCTCTAATAACTAAAAAGAGGAAGAAAATATAAGAAATAACAAAATCCCTTATGGTGTCTAAATGGATTTAGGTTGTCCAAGAAGATTCTAAGAGGGGACTTCATGATGACTTAGAAAAATGAACAAAATGCTAAGGAAAGAGAAATAGAGAACTGAGTCAGATAGAAAAGATAATAATAAGAGTACATAGTCAATTGGGTCAACCTAGTACTATAAATTGGAAAAAATAGAGCTTGATAAGGGTACAAGGTCAACTGGGTCGACCTAGTACAATAATCTAATTGGTAAAATAAATATAGGATCGACTGGGTCGATCTAGTACTATAGATAAGAGGGAAAAATAGTCTTTAAAATATTATGTCAAATAGAATGATAGTGTATTGCAAATAGTAAAAGATTTTGCAATGTAATTGAAAGCAAGAAATGAAAGTAAATACACAAGCAATTGGATCAATAAGGATGATCCAATTGAAGCACACAACACAAAATCTTGTACTAATATTGGCCAATGTAAGTTTTTACAATACAACATATAATGAGTAAAGAACAAGTAGTCAACTTAAAAATTAAATGCTAAATAAGTGGTCATCATGAATGTTATATTATTATAAAGTGTTAATTTAAATATGATATGGAAGTTGGCTAAAATTAGGGAATTATAAAGCAATCTATGGATGGTTTCAGGATGTTTGGGATGAAAGAGATCTATGTTGGCAATGGTATTGGCTTGGTATTGGGGCCTACCCCCTTACTTCACAATCCTATAGTGATAAGGGTGTTGGGTGCTTTGCTAATATATACCATTAATTATGTATTTATACTTGGCTAAAAAATCAAGTTGGCTTCCCCCTTGGTGATGAAATCTAAGTAGATAGGCCTTGGGTAGACAATTATTTAAATGCATTTTGAAATTATGTGATTTGGTAGTGTGTGAAAGAAAGAGTAAAAAAGTGAAACTAAATGGTATATTAAAAAACCACCTAATTAGATTTTGTGAGCTACTCTAAGCATGCAAACATATAAAAATGAAAGTTTGAATTAATTATTAGCATATAATTGGTAATTCTCAATTTAAGTATGATACAAAGTTGGTTCAGATGACATAATCTGCAAATATTAAAAAATAGAGTCGACAAGGACGCTATTGTACTATAGAATCAAGGGTATTTAAGAATTATGTTGACAAGGTTGACCTAGTCTTTTAGATAGAAGATATAATATAGAATTAGGTCAACTTAGTTTGTTGTATGAGGGCAGTTTTAAAGACTGCAAATTGTGAAAAATAGAACTATAAGGACTAGCTAGAATGAAAGAGAAAGAGAAAAAGGAACTTTGGTGGGTTGGAAGATGTAGATAAATGTGAGATTATTGTTGAAGTGTTTTTAATATTACTTACAAATTTTATCAATTGTGTCGACTGGGTCAACCAAGTTCTTTAGTTCCCTATTTTCTAAAGCCTGTGAAGATGACTATACCAACATGGAAACCTTTAAGATGACTATACCAACTTGATCGACCTAGTATGTTTTTAGGAAGTCTATAAGATGATTATGTCGACCTATTCAACTTAGTAACCTATATCTAATGAAGGTCTACATAAACAAAACATAGTCCTTTTTTACATGACTATGTGTTAAACTTGTGCACATAAGTTAGAAACTATACCAGCCTTGTCGACCTAGTATCATAAATATAGAAAAATAATAAATAAAATGATAGAAAATAAAAAATGTGAAAGAAAACCTACAAGGTTTAGATTCACATTGGGTTCACTAGAATGTATGTAATTAAAAATGCATAAAGTCTATAAATCAATCTTAACTCAAAGAAGATAGATTCTATTTACACTTCCAATTGGAGATACATTAGATAATCAGGAACATGACCAATATGTGGATATACTAAACCCAATTAGGGGATCTCTTATCACAATAATAATACTAGAGAGGGTTGAAAAGACTGTAGTGAAGCACAATCACATAATAACTCTAACTAAGCCCTATGTTTTTATTTTCACTAGACTAATAACACGTAAAACAAAGAAATCTAATCTAATGCTTACCAAAGCTTGTGGCACAATATGGGGGTTAGTAAACATACATAAAAGAATATCAATTAATCTATGTATGAGTAAGACCCTAATACATGAAGAAGAAGAAGAAGAAGAGTAATATTATTTGAAATCCATTACCTATATGACGTCTATCTACTAAAGAGAGGAGTAAAGTTAGAGAATACTTACCTAAAAGATGAACCCATCGACACTCAATCTCTACCTTGGCCAAAGGGTCTTTGTAAGAGGTTATTTTGGTTTGTAAGGATCACTAAAAAATGCCAAAACATCCAAGACTTCTCCACAAGACTATATTATCTAAGTAAAAACCCTAAACTAAGACTCTTTAAGTAGAATGGTGGAAGAACAGATTGTAAAGAAGTGCAAGAGAATAATAACTCTTGATGTCTCTCTTATAATGATGAAATGATCTTGTATATATAGGCATATTTAACCCTAAGCCCTTCCAAAAGTTTTGATTGATAAGGTCAACCTGGTTGACCTAGTACTATTATTGACAAAAAATCACTAGGTCATGGGCTAGGTTGGCTAAAAGCTGACCTAGATCCTAAATGAGTTTCACCAATAAGAGTACAAAGTTGACCTAGTCGACCTAGTACTGTAAACTATCGAAAGGGGTTTTAGGTTAGGAAAAGAGGTAGAAATATGGGAAAAGACTAGAAGAGTGTGCAAAAGAGGATTAATAGCTTATGAGAATGTTTTTAAGAGCTAGTTATATTAGTAATAAGTGTCAATAAGGGATAACAATATTTTAAAGCACCAATGGTTTACCCACCCCTTTCTCGGTGCAACCCTTAGGGCATGTACTCAAAGAGATTGAGACTTGCTAGGTTCCTTCAAGATAGAAAGTATTAGTATTTGATAAATTTTGAAAATATTATGTGTATACATATTGAGATCCTCATCTAGGTCTTATTCATGTGCTGTCGATGTTGAACTAAATTGGTTATGTGATAATTATTCCCAAAAATACACAAAAGTATCTAATTGAATGGAAAATCCCTTCTTATGGTCATCTGTTGGAATGTGTTCCCTTTTTCCCAAAAAATATGAAATTGATTCATCGTTTTTAAAAGTATCAAGCATAAGTGTTGTATTTTTTTCCCATTGGATTAAATATGGATATGTGAAACCAAGTGTCAAAATGGAATTTTCATGGAAAAGGTTGGTTAAAGATAAGTCTTAAAAGCAACTATAAATGGAATCCATTTTATTGTCTAAAGAATCTTCCTCTAACTCATTAGAAGAATCACTTTGGAAAAGTGTGGTATTTACATTGAGTGGATTAAATCTTATGCCATGGGAGGCTTCATTATTGTTTAACATGTTAAGATCTATTAATCTTTGTTCATGAAGACGAAGACCCTTGCCTTATAGTTCATTATTTTAGACATAATGGATTTGGCTATGGGATATTTTTTATTAGTGAAACAAGTTACTAGTTAATCAGAGTAAAGCTAAAGAAGGATTCAAATATTCAATATGTTCATCAAGACCACCTTCTACACATTTTGTTTTGTCAATTTTTTGAACTACTTGAGTGTCCCTTCAATAATGGGGCATCCCATGATTATGTGGAGACATATGAATTGTGCTTGTATAGTTAGAATCTTGGATCTTGTATTCACCCATTCCTTTATTAATGATTTTAAAATGGGATGGAGGAGATGGAGTATCTTTAGAATTGGATGTTTGATTAGAATCTTAATTTATAGATGGCATTTCTATGGAAGTGGAGGTGGATGGTGTATTCAACCAACCACCAAGGGGAGGTGTTTGAAATAAAGTATTAGGATGGATGTAGTTTTCAAGCTTAGGTGAGTCCTCAATGGGAATAAATTATCTTCAATAATGTGGATATAGTTGGATTTTTGATAACACCATTCCAATATTTTGCAATATTGGAAGGGTTGAGGATCACCTGGAATGGTTACTTCCATGACATCATGTAATAATTTCAAACATTTTGTGTAAAGTGAAGGGTATGACATTAATGGGATGTATCCATGGATGGCCAAAGAGTAAATTGTAGGGTAAATCAAGATCAAACACATGGACTAATGTTTCCTATATGACAAGCCCCACCATAAAGGGAAGATAAATGATACCCATAAACTATCACTCATTATTATCATATGCCTTGATTGTGATTATGTTGGATTCTAATGATATTGTTGAATATCCTAAATGCTTAATTAACCTCAGTGCACATAAATTTAAAATTGAGACATTGTCTATAAACACCCTATTTAACTTGTGTCTTGATATAATGAATTCTATATATAATGGGAAATTATGAATATATCCCAAAGGGGAGACATAAGAATGGTTGAACATGACCTGATTACTAGTGGATATATTACCAAATAATGCTTGGAATCTAGGTGGATTGGTGTCTTTTAAAATAATATACTCTTGGAGGACTTTATACAAAATGTCCTTATATACAGGTGAAGTCTTGATAATTTATAATATGGAAATGTTGGTAGATGTCTTCTCAAGATGATCTATAATGTTTTACTTATGTTCAACATCTAATGGTGATGTACTATGAATGGTAATGTTTATGGACCTTATGGTAATAGTGCAATATTGTGTATGTAAACTAAAGATTGAAACATGGTTATGTATGTAATCAACACAATTAACTACGAAGTCAAAAGGATGACTAGTTTGGTTTACATTATGTGCTTGGATAGACTCTTGATTTTTATTACCATTACCTTGCTCATGTTTGGGTAATGGGTCTTTATATATCCCCAAGTTTTGGTTGTTAGATGTTATGGATGGGTGGTTTTCGATGGTTATGTACCCATAATCTATAAAATCTTCAACATAGTGTTTGAAGTGCATACGAATATTTATAGAGTGTCCCTTTATATTATGGTACTCATAGTATTCATCTTCCTTGTACTAATTAGGTTTAGGAATGATGTCTTCAAAGGGCTTGGAGTTAGGCCAAATAATCATGTTAGCTTGGGCTAAATTTTGAAAAATTAATTCATAGGAGTCACTTGATTGGGTCAACTTATGTTTGCATTTTTCTTGTCTTGGTTAATCATCAGGGATGGTAATGTTATTAATGGGTTGTGTATAAAACTATTATTGTCTAGGTGGGTTTTGTATTTGTTTGATGTTGGTCATACCATCACTTACAACATTCTTGTTCTTAACAAAGAACTTGGGTTTTTTATGTTGTTTTGAAGAATTATTCTCAAGTTTAAATATCTTAATAACACCTATAATGATTAAATTTATTTCAATTTGAACCCCCTTTTCAATAATTTCATCAAAATAACTTGGACAAAGAAATTGCAAGTGATGTCCCAAGTTACAGTTAAGGTTCATAAATATTGCAATAAGTTTGGTTTCTATAAAAGACCATGAAAAATTTCTTGCCAATTACCATCATATTTGTAAAAAGGAAGCAAAGGTCTCACCATTTCATTACTTAGTGTTGTGTAGGTAAAGTGTGGTTAACTCCTTTTCGACATTGTATAAAAAGTGATGAACAAACTTCTCAAATAAGTCCTCAAAGGTGAAAATTAATCATCCAGGTAGGTGTGAAATCCATTTTAGGGATTGACTCCCGAGACTTCATGTAAATAGTCTCAACATGTACTCATTTATATAAGAAACATTTACACATAGAAGTCCTTAAGGTACTCCTTAGGATCACCTTTTCTTTTGTATTTTTTAAATTTGGGAAGTTAAAAATGTTTAGGGAAATGTGTTGTCATGATATTTAAATCATATAGGTAAAAATAAATTTCTTCAAATTTATATTATTTTTATCGTGAAAAAGTGTCATCTTACAAGCCTTAAACCTTATATTTCATGTTTTAAAACTCTTGAATAAATTATGGTGATATTTGGTTCATTTGACTTGAAGAGGTATAAAAGTGGGATGGTTGACCCATGAATTGGTTTATGTTGGTATTATTTTGTGAAAATTGGTTAAGGGGTGGATTTTTAATGAAGTTAGTAGGAGGTGGGTTGGAAAACATAGCATGTTGTAGATGTACCAAGTTATTTGGGTTACTGAAAAAGTTAAGGTTTTTGGGGGTTGGATTAGTGTTAAAACTATAACTTGTTTGGTTAGGATTGTTGAAGTTTAAATTTGTATTGGATTGGTTTGGATTTGTGTTAAAATTAGTGTTGGTTTGGGTTGGTGTTAAATTTAGGGTTGTGTTGGTTGTGTGTTGTGTTAAACTAAGGTTATGTTGGTTTGGGTTGTGTTAAAACTAGGGTTAGGTTGGTTAAACAAATTAGGGTTTGTTAGATTAGGTGGATTTGGGTTATCTTGGTTTAAGTTTTGATTTTGGTGTGAACCAATCATATGGTTTGAATGGGTGTTAGGGTTGGATGGTTGGTTGTTAAATGGATTGGTGTTGATTGGTGCTTGATTTGAATGGGATGGAACAAAACCTATAAGAGAATGTGAATTTGAAAAGTATTTTTGTACATTTCCTAAATTAATATTTGGATTTGGATTGATGGGTACACTTGAAGCAATACCCAAGTTTAGATTTGATGATGATTGGATGATTGGTGAGCCGTAAAGTCTCATATTGGGATTAATTAGTGAGCTTAAATGGGTATTCAAGATGATATTATATATTGGTAAACTCGAATGAACATTCAAGGGTTATTATATTTTGTGATTGGTAAACTTGAATGAACATTCAAGTTTTGATTGGTTGGGTTTGTGATTTGTAAACTTGAATGAACATTCAAGTTTGGATTGATTGTATTTGTGATGAGTAAACTTGAATGAACATTCAACAATTGGTGAAATTGAATGAATATGCAAATTTGGATTTGGTTTAATGATATTCGATAAACTTGAATGAGTATTCAAGTTTGGATTGTATGGAGGGATAAATAAGGGTGAATTAAAATTCACACTCAAATTATGATGTGTGTCAGAATTTAGATTAACCAAAGATTGTTTGTTTGGTTAGGTTGGAGATTCACAATCTCTTGGTTGACATGATGTGCATGGGTTTCCATAGAAAACCCATGACTCACTTGGGAAGATTCCTCATGAAGGAAGGTTTTCCCGTTATCTTGGAAGACTTGGGGATAGGGATTGGAGGAACCTAAGAGAGCATTACTACCCTATAGATAACTTTGTGATGTGGATGGGTTGTTAGGTGGTTCCCCCAAGAAAGGCTATTTATAAGTAAATAACATGTGGCATGTGTTGGTGTTGCCCCAAAAAGGTAAAAACTATGAATTTAGCCTAAAAAGTGTGAATTATATGGTACCCCTAAGAAAATATATATAAAAAGAAAAGGTCACACCCCCAAATGGTAGTGGAATGGATTGGAACTAACAATGTATTTATCCTAGTATGTTGGATCGAGGATTAGTGACTAGGTTCAAGACAAGGCCAATGTTTTTTAGATTTTAGGGATTTATATCTCTCTAGGAGATTGTAAACTGATTTTTCTAATTTTTTTAGGATTTTGAAATGTTTTTGCATTTTTTTGGGTATTTTAACTCATTATATATTAACAAGATACCACTCGTAAAATGGTAAGAGTGTGGGATTATATTACTCGTAAAATAGTGAGAGTGTGGTTTTAGAATATTGGTAAACCATAATAAGTTGACATAATAATCCCACATTAATTGTGATTAGAGACTACTGACGAATAAGGTAGGATAAATAAGAGCCTAGCATAATGCTAAACACCACAAATTTCCTTTGATATCACTGAGCCAAAGGAAGGGTTCCTTTGTGAGGAGGCTAGGGATTATTAAATTATGTGAGGGCTTAAGTGAAAATAGTAGTAGCTATCATTACGAGCTGAGTTCTATAAGATGGGAATCTATCAGGATATGTAGAGTTATTTTATCAAAAGGCCATCATCACTATGAGCTAATTTTTATGGGTTGTGGTCAAGTGGAGACCTGCAAATATTTTCTTTGAAAATTTTAAAAAATTTGTTTGGGAAAAAATCATCAGCATGGTGAGTGATAGGGGATGGACTACACCTAATTTAATAGCTACATATCTAGTCTTGGTGAAAGGTGGCTATGTATGCATCCTTTGTCCTAGTGCCTTTGTACTAATGATTTTTGGGTTTCACTAAGTGGGGCCTTGCCATCATGAAGCTTCATGACCTAGGATATCGTGTATATAATTAGAGAAGGTGGGTAGAGTTGATATTTATTCAATAAACCACTAGCCCCATGAGGACCTCGAGATATGAAAATAAAACAAAACATTAGATGCAAATAATATGATATGGACATCCATGATGCATCATCATATGGTAAAATAAATAAATGGATTTATGACCACACATAATTATTTTGTTGGTATGACCATTTGACCAAAGGTTACGTGTCCATATCAAAAGGTGAGTGGATGTAACTATTATAAGTAACACAACTATTTTATAGAATTGATGACATCACAAGACCCATCCAATCAGTGAAGTGGATAACACATTATCGAGGAACAATGTTCATGAAGGATACATAATCCATTGACCTAAGAACAAACTTGTAATGTGAACATATTTATTTTTTAGGGTCTCGATTAAGCAAGGAAGCACAAAGGTTGATAATGGCATAGAATGGAAATAATGGTAATATATGTGGGGATGATCAATGGCCACCATGACCTAAAATTATCTATGAGGCAAACTTGTGAATTTTTTAGATGTTACACTAAGTGATGGACCTTTTGGAAGAACTACTATGGCAACAACAACCAATGTAGATTCGACCACAACCTCAAACTTAGTTGTAATGAAGGAAACATGAGTTTCACTACATAATATGTAGATTAGGGGAGCATAACCCAAGGCCAATTGAAAATGAGAATCTACTAATTTGTCATGAAGGGATTCCCCACTATGCAAGGGGATGTGTGATGAGGTGATAACAAGTGTTATTTATGCAAGCTCAATAGAATGAACACATGGATGCAATGGCTATATCAGTTGAGCATGGTGAAAGACCATAAGTGGAGTATGAGTTGTTTATTGGGGTGATGCATGTGGAATATGGGAGAATAAAATGCCCACTTATATCCATCAACATAAGGAGGAACATGGATCAGTTAATGTAACCTACAATAGTTTGCATAAACTATGGGAAAACTAGCCATACAAGCCAAATATGTCTGAGGAAGAATGTTGTTGATATCAATTCAATAAGCAATCAACAAGGAGGATAAATCGATTTGAATCAAAAGTCACCAGATAATTAGTATAATGTTGGGAGAATAACCAAATAAAGGCATAATGACTAAGTAGTAAAATGGTTTGTATGCACCTTAGGCGATATGTGTCTAATTGTATGACCATGTGTTTGGTGTATACCCCTATTTGTATGCTTTGTTCAGTCATTAATTATACCATGGTTATGAGATGTTATATTGGTTATCATCTACTTATGGTGTATGACTTCTATATGTATCTATTCAGATATGCATATCTGTATAAACACATAATAAATCATATGTTGCTCTTATTTATTACTCATAGATTAAGGCATGTGTTAAGGTAGTTGGTGGGTTTTGATATATCAAAGAGATGTTGAAATCACAATTCTATAATGGAATTTATGAGCATGATTTTACTTTATCTTATGATATTTTGCATGATAGTTATAAATAACTAATATGGAAATATATACCCTACGCATGGAAAAATTAATTTAAATGTAAATATAAATGACTTAGGAATAAGATATGGATAATCAAATCCCAATTGTAAATATAATAAATAAATCAAGTGTAAGACTAAATCTAAAAATTTGTAACCAAAGTACATGATATGGATAATCAAGACGTAAGTGCAAAAAAATTGTAATAATCCTACAATAATCGAGAAGTAAATAACAAACAAATAAATAAAGAGATAAAAATAAACAAAATATAAAAAAACACAACAAAATATCAATAAAATAGCAATAAAAAAAACACATAAATAATCTAAGTGAACAAAATAATAAAAACAATGAAACAATCCAAAGCTAAGAAAAATACAGTAAACAAACGAAGTGAAACAAACAACAATACAAAAATAATGGTTAATTATAATGTTAGTATGTGTAGTAAAAGTGTGACTCCTAATGATAGAGTGACCCCTAAGATAGGTAGCAATGACATAGGTAAAACAACATAAGAACAAAAGGCACAAGGTTACCCCTAGGCTATATGGGAACAACAACACAAATAAGAAAGGCATAAATATTGCCCCTATGTTATATGAAATGATTAAACAAAACAAACAAAATATGAGGAAATAGAATAAAAGGAAGGGGTAATCGATCTAAATCCATATGCACTAGGCAAGTGGGCGTGTTATGTTATGGAGCCTATTTCCACATTACAATGTATTTCAAATATTGTACATTAAAATGTACTGTACACTCTTAATATATTTCAAATTTTTTGGACCCCTGCTTTTTTGGGGAGTATAGATATGTGGTTTATCTATACTTGTATATGTGTGGTGTCATCACCCATGATTAATGGGGAACTATTATGGGTTGACTTGGCCTATGGTTTTGGAACCCATTATTTTTTTAAACTACTACGTCGGTTACCTATTAATGTATTATAGATGGACATAGGTAATACGTCAAATATATATAATTTGATAAGGTGAATAGAGTGTGTGAATTCAGGTACGAATTCAAAAGATTTTGTTGAGTGCAGCTTCAAATAATATTTGTGCATTATAATTGTGAGAAGACTGATCTGAGAGTGGATTGTACTTTTATTGGCTTATAATAAGATCTGAGCTAGTGTTTATTGGTGGATGTAACCCACATTAGGTGAATCACATTAAATCTTATCTTCTTGTTGTGCATTTTAATTTTTGTTCTTTATGTATCTCTTTTCATAGCTCTTGATATTGTGATTCTATGAAATTGTTCCGCATTAATTTCTATTTTATTCCTAATAGGACATTGCCTACATAGTTCCATGGATGCAAGATCCAACATGAACTTTAGGTTAAAAATAATTCTCTCAAGATATGGATAGAAGAAAATAGATGATAATAAAATGTGAATGATGTGTAGAGGAAAATAGGAATGGTCTCATAAAATGGTGAGTGTGTGAGAATAAAGAGGGGGGCATTCGTAATCATGAAAGCTTCAAGCATAGGAAACTTGTGAAGTTATGAGAGTATGGTTAGGTGCAAATGACACTTAAAGATAAAATATGAGTGTTCACTAATGAACTAAATGTGTAATTCATAGTGGGCACTACATTTAAGGTTTGGAATAAAAATGAGATCGTAAAATGGTGAGAGCGTAAATAACTCACAAAATGGTGAGAGTGTTGGAAAAGGTTGCTTGTAAAATAGTAAGATGAAGCCAAGTGGTCATTAATGCATAAAATTTGAACACACAATACTCACTATAAAAACTCAAAAAATGGTGAGAGCATGTGGCTAAGACCAACAAGGATGGGGAGACTAAATAACAAGTGGTTACTTGTGAAATAGTTAGGAGTTCAAGAATCTTTAAGGCAAAAAAGTGGTCTAAAAACAAAAGAAGGTGCAGCCGAGCTAACCCAAGATACCCCATGTATCCAAGTCATGCCTATATAGTCTGTGCAAACCTCAGGCTGATGTAGTTCTTCTATAAATGGGAGGAAAAGAGACCAAGGTGGTCTAGAAATGAACTAAACAAACAATATGGCCCATCCCAAAAAAAATTGATACCTTTATATCTTGCATGGAGATTATAAGCCAATTTTCATGATTTTGTGATTTTTGTGACTTTCTAGGTCATTTACAAAAATATTTGACAGAGGGTAGATTAGTATAGTGTTAGTCAAAAAATCAAATCAAAACAAACAAACTAAACTAACACCTCTAGCCTTCACACTCAAGGAAATAGATAACTACATAATTAACTAACAAAATGAAAGTGAAACAAGTGATCTTACCTTCCATGAGATAAAGTGTTGTGAGTTGGCCATGGAATGATGTGCTTGACTATGTGCTAAGAAATCTTTATCAATGAAGCTCCATTTCTCTATTTCTCCTTATCATGTAACATTGGTTTGATTTGGGTTGGCATATGAAGCTCTCCTATAGGTAATTCTGCATTAGTTCTTTTCACTAACAAGCTTGGTTAAGAGGTGTCTTGGCACCTGTATTTATAAGTCTTTTAGAGATAACTCTAACCCTAGAGAGGTTAGGTTTATAACTAACCTTGGTTGAGTTAGTATAACCTTGGTTGAGTTAGGATAACTCTATGTTGGGTCAAAGATAATCATGAGGGCCATGTGAGAGACATGGGTCAAGAATGATTATGTCTCCCACCCAACTACTGATATTTTTACAAGTGGATTGATAACCCATAGAAGATATTTTGGTTGAATTTATGAATTTCCTAAAATATAAATTCTTTAATTCTCTATGATCCACTTGGCCACTTGTCATGAGATTTGAAGAATAAATTTAATTAGTGAATTTATAAAATAGGAAATTCTAAAATCTATGGATTTTAGATATTTGTGGGATGTCACGATGATGTCATTAAATTTAGATTTATGAATTTATAAAAATATAAATTCACTAATTAGCCATGGATATTTCAACTATTCATTTAATTGGGTTTAATCAATTAAGCAATTTTAATAAGGTTAATTGCATTTTGTAAATTTATGTCAGGTTATTCCTCAACTCTTGGTCGAAAAAGTTAATTTGATAGGTTGAAATTTGACTAGGGATGAATTAGAGAGAGGTTATTATTGTGTATAGGTTAATACCCTAAATAAGAATGCTTCAACATGATTATGATCACTTATTTCCAATACATGTACACATTTAGGACATTCAATGATTCTTAGGCTTAATTTGCACTATTTGGTAGAAATAAATTTAAGGTCTAGTTAAAAGCCAGTTGTGGCTAGAATGGGGAGTCTACCCTTTCTAGGGTAGACATATAACTACCAAAGAGTATGAGTTTCATAATCAATTTTATCAGCATCAATACACACCTTACACACATCAGTAATGCGATTCATAAAAAATTTAAATTACTTCACAGTAAAAGCATATGGTAGTTTTAGCCACCTGGACAAGTAATCCATGAGCTCCATTTAGATGCACGCAAGTGAATAGTGTTGTATCACAACAAACTAGGTTTGATTTATCATTTGTATAGGAAACTCTTTGAGAATGTGCCATTTATTTTTGAATGCTTCCTTTAGCCCTTCGAACCATCTTTTTAATTTTTAGCTTGTGGGAAGGGGAAATGGTGCTCAGATAAGTGAACTATTTAAAACATTCTATAAGGGACTTATTATCTAGTGTGTACACTCACTTGAGCTCTTTACCAACATATTTAAGAATGCTAATCTCATCAAACACTAGAAAAATAAGAATCACACACCAAGGGAATTTATGATTTACAAGGTAGTGGGCCTTTTCAGCATCTCCCACAATCTTTTCTATGAAATATAGGGCATAATTAAATTTGTACCCTTGGGACACATGGCTTTCCACATAGAGGTGTGCCATGCCAACCTCTTTACATATATCACCACCCCCAAGCTTTTTCACTACCAAGGATGAATCTACTTAAATGGTGGGATCCTAGAGGTTATAAACATACATTGTGTGGCCCTCCTTTTTATATTTTAGCATGACTTCCACCTTCTCAAGTGCCTCATGGTCCTCTAGATCCACATTAACATTAATGCTCAAACATTCTAGCCTTGTTACTTTCATAACTTATTGGGTAGTGATTCACATCCTGTGCCCTAAAAAGTAAAAATGGTCCTTGTGGATGTGCGAGACCAAAAATCTCAAAACTTCCATGTGATTTTCAAAATAAGGAAAGTGAAATAGCTAGAATACCCTATCATCATGTAAATGATTAAATATTATGACGTTATAGGTGACCTCATTCCTTGTGTTGTAATTCTTGACTCTATAGTCATGTTATCAATCTCCCTCATTTCTAAGCTGATGGTAGTTTTAGTCGAGCACTTGATAAGAAGACACCTTGGACTCCTAATTTTCTTTGCATAAAACCCACTCGAGGTATTGTATTTCTTCAATTAACACAAAGAATAGAGGTAATGTTTTAGACTTCTTTTTTCCCCCTTGCATGCCATTATTAATTCTTTTTTGATAAAATTATCCATCACTTATTTTGCCATGTTCTCTACATTCATGTTGGAATCACCAGGGGCTTCCTCCCAAATCAAAATAGGTCATCCTCCTGTGCTGTGTAATCTTACTTTTCAAAAATTAGTGGTAAAGGTTTATTTCTTTAGGACTTTTACTTTAGCCACATCACCCTCTAAGGATGTCAAAGGTTGAGGCATGGTCATCTAACTCTCCTAAATGAATACATGTTTCCTAATTTGAACCTCCTTAACCTTCTTGATTTAGTTTCCTCTAATGGTAGACATTGATACCTGTAACTTGTAACTCTCTCAATAGTGTTCTTATAATCACAATTTCACTCTTTTATCCATTTAAGATCATCACTTCACTTCTTAAATTTTAATTTTTCACTATACTTTGATGAATGCTCCATATGGTGGCTTAAAAATGCTTCATTCAATATCTAAAAATTTGAAAAAATTTAACAAAAAATTATTAAAATGAGGACCTTATAAATTTATATAGCCTTGAGTATTTGAATCTGTTTACTCACCCATGCCTTTATCCATCACTTCACTCATTAATGCTCTCAAATAATATGCCACGATGTCTATTTGACATGATTTCCATTATAATTAACACTTTATCAATTTAATAAACATGTCCCATCTTCATGATTTTCTTGTAATACATACTAGCTGTAAAAAGATTTAAATTTACATTCTCAAAGGCTAGAACTACTTTTCCCCTCCTGACCCATTCGGAGCAGTTTTTCCTTTGCTATTATTTTTCTACACTTTAGATCATGTACTACCTCCCATATGAACTTATTTCTCCTTATGTGTTGTCACTTGCATGCCCATCATGTGCATTTATATCCACTTGTGTGCCTCTTATGTGTGTTATTCCTTATAACTTTTACTTTTCATGCTCTAGCTTTATTTTATTCATCTTGAAACTTACCCTACACTAAAATATTCTTGTGGTCCTCCACGGGCATGACCAAAAAAAAAGAGAACCATGTGCTGAAATAAACCTAAATAAAAGGCACACAAACATTGTGACACACTTTATTGGAGAACAAACCAAAAGCCTAAACTAATCTATTGGCACATGCCTTATTAACAAATTTTGAAATATTACTTGGAATGATAGTGCTAAAGCCGACTACCATTAAAATGACCTAGAATAAATTGGCCATCTAACCACCATAACTTGAATGTGCCTATGAGATAAATCATATGAATTATGAATGAACCATCCAAATGTATGTGTAATTTATCAAAGTGGCACACAAACTTGGAATCATAGACCAATAGTGCATATCAGGAGAATTTTTTTTGTTTTTAAGATGTGCACTACTAGGCTTTTTACTTATATTTTTTGATTCCTTGACTCTAATGTGCAAGAAATCATGCTTCATCTAACTATAATAAAGTGTCAAGGTGTCCTTTTAGATATTCTTCATCATATAGTTGGCCAACACATGCAATACATAAAGAAGTAACAAAGAACTCCATTGGTAGAATTGTTTCAGCACCACAGATAAGATGAAAAGGAGTACTCTTGTTCAATCATTTGTATGTGGTTTGGTATGCCCATATAACTATATAAACTTGATCCCAGTTAGTATGATCGATATTATAAATCTTTGTCACTATATGTCCTAATATTTTGTTAAAAAATTATTGAGGGTGGTATGGATTTGTCTTATGGTATACAATCATAAACTTGGATAAGAGGATGTGTATCATCTCATTATGGAAGTGATCATCATGATCACTTGTTAAAATTAAATGGAATCCATATTCGGTGATGATATTTTTCTAAATGAACCTAGTAGTGGTTGTAGTAGTACAATAATGTGTGGGCACTGCTTTAGCCTAGCGTGTGAGATAATTGGTGGTAGTAATGATGTAGCATGCACCAATTCATCTTGAAATAGGGGTAATGGGCCCAAAAAAATCAATAATCATTTTTCAAAAGTTTCATGAGTAAAGATTGGATGAAGAGGCATGGCATCCCTATGGTTTAGTTTTCCTACTTGTTGATAGATATGACATTGGCATGCATAAGCTTTGACATCCTTGAATAAGGTGAGCCACCACAAGTCAACTAGGAGAAATTTTTGTGTCATTACATCACCAACATAGTATCCTCTGATGATATCCTCATAGATTTTAAAGTACTTATACACACTCATGCTTCCTAACAAACTTGTGTAACACCTCATCCCTTCCAAGTTTGTATAGGTCTCTAATAATAAGATGGAAAGGTGAAGTGCATACATCTAATTTATTTTTATCTTGGGTGCTAATATGGTCTAGCATGGAACTTGGTGCAATAAAATTAACTATTTCCTCTAATTATTCAAGCTCACATGTAACTTTAAAAAGTTTTACATCAAGTAAATCATCCTCTATGGTACATTTTGGTTCACCAAACTCAACATGTGAGAATTAGTTGGGACCAAAATTTACTTTGTTAGGTTTGATGACCATAAAGAATTAGAACTCCTAGAAGAGGTCAATCCACCAATAGATTCATCCATGTAACTCTAATTTATTCACAAGGTACTTGAGCACCTTTTGATCCATAAATAAGGTGAAAATAATGGCTAACAAGTACTGACAAAAGTTTTAGTGCATACACCATGGTTAAGGCTTCTCATTCAATAGTAGAGTAATTCTTCTCTACCAATGTTAACTTTTGACTAACAAAATATATGGGATGGTCTATATTCCCTTTACTAAGCTACATAATAATAACACCCATTGCCATGTCAAAAGCATCGATGTGTACATAAAATGGTATCATCTAGTCTAGGAATTGGAGGATGGGTATAGTTACTAATTTCTCTTTTAAGGTCTCAAATGCCTATTGATGTCATTCAATCCAAAGGAAGAGGCCATTTTATTTGATTAATTCTTCTAATGGAGCTACTATGTTAGCATAATTATGTATATACTTATGCTGATATGATGTGTGACTAAGGAAGGCATGAACCTTGCATTAAGCTGTTAGAGGTGAGTGTTGAATAATAACTACAATCTTGGTCAAATCCATGATCACTCCATCCTGACAAATGATGTGTCATAAAAAATCTCAAAAGGTGTGGCAAAGATGAAATTTTTTAGGATTAATGAAATATGAATTTGGGGACATCACTCAAGCATGAGACACAAATTGGCATAGTGGTCACACACTAATCTATACATGGTCTAATCATCTAGATATACTTGACAAAACTTGTGGATGAAATATTTAAAGGCTTCTACCACAATGTGAGAGAAGACTGATGGTGCATTCTTTAATCCAAATGGCATAACATTATGTGAAAATAACCCCCATTCAATGGTAAAAGTGTTTTTTTGCCTTATTTTCCTAAAAAAATAATACCTAATGATAGCCTAAAAACTTGTTATTGAAGGTATAAATTTCACATCAAGTGACACCTTCCAAAATCTCCTTTGTGAGAGGTGTTAGGAATGGGTCCTTGATGCACACAACATTTAATTATTTATAATCCACATAAATTTGGATTTGGCCATCCTTTTTTATGTTAATTACTATGGGACTAACCCATTCAAATTCAGCAATGGGTGTGATAACCCTGATGTGTAACATGCCATCAATTTATTATTTAACACATGTGTAGATTAGGATTCATTAAATATGGTCTCTTCTTAACTAGGTGAGTTACCTCAACCAATTTGATGTGCATTTTACCCAATTTTGAATGTAATCCTTTCATTTATATGTATTTTCTTTAGAAAATGTCTACATAATCCTGTAAGTTCAAAAACTTTAGCCAATTCTGCTTCAAACCAATAATCTCCTATAGTGGCCATCTTGGGTGCGTATTCTAGGCCAATATTTTACTAAACCATTTGGAGTGGCATAAAATATGGTTTTTTCTTGGATTTCATATTATCTCTCACCTCACATGCCCCATATTCTATTAGCAAGTTTAAGTGGTAAAATGGTAGTTTAGGGGGATCGATACTAGTACCCTCATTAAGTTGACATGCAACCTTCTACTTACCCTTTTAGATATATTCCCTATGGATACATTTGGATTATGTGTTAGGTTCTAAATAAGCCTTGTTAAGAGTGTCAAGTTCTTGAAATATGGCCAAGTCATCATCAATTTCACCATGCATAGTCTATATTCTATCTTCAACTGGTGCTTGATCACCTAGTACTACTTGACAGATCATTTGAAAGGATAAATTTATATCTAATTAGTGTGAATAAAATACAAAGGTAGTGAGCAGACCATGTTTGATGCATTTTTAGATATATGTATCAAGGCATGTTTCTTAATTAACATACCATGCTATATCCCAAGCATGCAGAGTGCCATAAAATGCATGTACCCATAAGGATTCTTATAAAAATGTCTCATAAAAAGTACAAAGATGCTCAAAGGTGGCTAGATGGTTGTCTAGAGACTAAAAACCATTATAACTAAGTGTAATGTGAACCTGGTTGTCATGGTGGGAGTGATGATATAGCATAGCACGTACTTGTTCCCATGTCAACAACTTGTATTGATGAGTAGACCACCAACAAGCAGTTGTGCCTTGAAGTACAATAGGGAGTGCATGCATATGTTCATCTTCAAAAACATAATAATCCTCTAATTTTTATAAGTACTCCTGAACCTTAATTTAGACATGAAACTTAGTTGTTTGATCTAACTAGAAAGTTGGTGCATTCATTAGGCATCCACTAATGAGTCAAATAGACTTATAACACTTAGTTAACTTACATGGAGCATTTATCTTTCAACTAAATGTAGTAGAAAGTTAACTTACATGGAGCATTTATCTTTCAACTAAATGTAGTAGAACCTCATCTCATTAGGTCATATTATCTGTGTGTCTAGTGTTCACAAGTAGTGCTAGTGGTGTTGGAGATGGATTGTGCATCTCTCCAATGAAGCAAACCATCAGGAGTAGGATATACATGTTCATTTCCTTGCATTGTGATGTTATAAATTTGGTTATAGTCCTCATCAGCATCAACTATATTTATAAAAGGGGGTCCTTGATCGTTAATGAGAGGAATAAATACATGTTGGGTGACATTCTCAAAGTTGAATTAGCACTTCTTAAAATGCAAGTTAGCATTATTGGCATAGCACCATGGCCAACCCAATAGAGTTGTAAAATCATCAGCTTCATCTAGTTCAATTAATTCAAAATCACCTTTGAAAGGGAAACCCACAATTTTAATGGTGACATCCTTGATAACTCCTATGGGCACCACTCAAGCCTTAATGGCCATAAATAGAACACGTGGGGAAGGTTGCAAAGTGGGGCTCCCCATATTCCTTTAGGCATCCTTCATGGAAACATTAAATTTTACACCAATATCCACTAGTATATCTAAGATCATCCACCCATCAATAGATGCATTTACAATAATCTCCTTGACACATTTAACATCTAGTTGGATATAGGCTTATTGTCAGCATGCATGGTTCAACAATCTATAGGAATCTTAGTTGCTTGTTTTCACAGCCATTTATTCAAGAAGGGAATGATGTTTTCATCAAGGAGTAGTTTGCATAGCTCTTGAAATCCATCCTACCTGGAGTCTCTTAAGATAGTTTCTTTTTTCATATTAGTGCACATGGTGGCATCCTTATCCTTCAAAAACTCAATTTCACCTTATAATTCACATATCAGGGCCATTGTGTCATGCAATACCTCTTTCTATTTTTGAGCATCAAGGTAGTGTTGAGCACATGGTTCTTCATGATGAACTTTTTATGAAGGTGTAATTAAAATGGGTTGGGATAAGCACTAGTTCATGTCATAATATTTACTTTAGGTCCCATTAATGGGGTGTTAGGGCATGGTATCCACTAAGTACTTTGATTTTTGGTAACATGATTCATCCTTACACCCTTCTCATTATGATCTTTGGTGATAGTCATATGAAAGTTGGGGCATTCTTTCAAATGATGTTCATTCTTTAAAAAGGCACAAGTTGGGTAAACTAGGTAGTCGTGCTGATAGTGATATGGAAATCCATACTTATAACAGGTCTTAGGTGGAAAAAAACACCCATATGCCCATTTCCACATCTTTGATGTTGAAAATATCGACCTCCACCAGACTCTTGATTATTATCAACATAATTTTGGCAAGTCCCTCTTGTGCATGCTTTATGGATCTCATTGATGACATGATAATCATTAGTATTAAGCATGTATGTATCACATATTTTACATTATAGTGACACTTTAGTCTAGGTATTGCATTGGAGTAAGGACCAATTCCTTACATCATGACCCTCCTGGTAGATCTCATAAGACTATTTTTTTATGGTGTGAACATTCCTCCATGGGTAGTTATTCATGTTATGGCCCTCTAATTCGTACTCAACACACCATAGGTTGATGCATGTGTCATGAGCACTATTATCCATTAGATTCTCTATTTGAGAGGTAATAGAAATAATCTAATCCTCCATAAAGGGGCCAATCCTTTTATTTATACTTCCACAGCTTCAACATGAAGAGCAGCTTCTAGTGCCTCATGCAGGTCGGTTAAGGTCTTTTGGGATAGAGATTAATGAAATGGAAGCAACATCCCTCCCATAAACCATTGAGTATGATGTGTTGAGTTAATCTCAAATGATAATTTTGAAAGAATCATTTTGAAACATAAATCATATCCACGCACATTTTTAGTGAGCTCTTACTTTATGTCCTTTAAGGCAATGATGTTCTATTGCTCAAACTTGGGAAGGTCAAACTCTTGAAGGAATGCATTTTTAAATATTTCATAGTTCACAACTATTTTTTATAAGTCAAATTTTTGGTACCATTTGTGTGTATAATCTAATAAAGTAATGGAAAAATAAGTAGCCTTTTGTTTTGTCGAAGTGATAGCCCACACTCACTAAATAATTTCACATTTATGAACATATTATGTCACATTTTTGACACCTCGATATTTAGGGAGATGAAGTGCCATCTTGTAATACATCATAGGTGAACTTGGAGGTTATAGTGGACCTTGTTGTGGCATTCTTCTAGTTCTTATTGAACCTTATGGTGGAGGATTGGTAATGCCTCCAATTTTTCTCCCTAATCATCCTCTAAAAAAACCATCATCGATGCTTCTTCCCATGCCTCCTATAGTAATAGGTGCACCAGAAGTAGTGGGCACTGAAGAAGGTTAATTTGATATAGTTGGGGATATAATTTTCTCACTATTACTATTAGGTTCACTTTGCATTCCAAGTTGATCCATATGTCATACTTGTAATGGAAAATTCAATGTTAAAAAAAGATTAGTTTGTTGAACTTGTACTCCCAAATATTCCTCTACTGGCTTAGCTTCAAATTCTTTAGATTCTAAACTATCAATATCCCAATTTATTAAAATAATTTTTCAAACTCAAATGCATGAGCATACACTATGGTGGGTGAATTGGTTTTATCTAGATTGGGTTCCATTATCATTGCATATCCTAGATATTTTGTACATATTTGCATTATTGAAGGGCATAAGCCTATGGTTAGGGGGTACTCCTTATGCCTTTCCATTATCCTTCAGATTATCATGGCGCTCGAGGATCCTCCCATTACCCCTGGTTTGTTACCTCTCATATCCTTGCACCTAGCCTCATCATACTTTCACTTATGTAGTTCTTGCTACATGAATTCCATGTTGAACTCCCAATCCCATGCCAATTCATAATCCTCCATTTCCCCACCAGTTTCATTGTTCATGCATGAGAGATTTTATCCATCCATAAAAAAATTCTCAAGTACAAAATCCATCATAATATTTTTATTCTCTAAAGGGAAATATTTGATATACCTTCCATGTGGCTCTCTTAGGAAGTTATAATATGCTTCTTCGAGGCAAGAATATGTAGAGACTGCATATTCTAAAATATAACTATTAAGTTTTTCTTTCCACTAGATGTTTATTACACTTGTCCAAACATTTTCTAACTTATCTAAGGCCATTTGACACTCTATTAACCATGAATCATTTGCCCATAATGTCTTGAATATTTTTGTGCATATACCAAAAACTAAGCATTTAAGTGCATAGGTAATTCTATAAAGAATGCTCCATATAAAGAATCATATAGATGTTACTCTACCCATGTATGTGTAAAAATTCTTGGTTTAAGATATTGGCATGTAAAATTTGCTACTACTGTATCAATTTAGCACTCAATATTATCTAAAGAAAGTCACTCAACCATTTTTTTACCATCATACTAACAAGTGTAATGGGTCCCATCAACAGAACCAAAATGTTGGGTTCTTTTCCTTTAGTTTAGCATGAATTTTCTTGGTTATTTGTGCAAAGAGTATAATAATTCCAACTAGTTAGCACACTATCTTATCACGTGAGAAATGGTCTCATGCACTCACCTAAAGCATGCAACTTAAGATTGGTTCTCATTAGTTCTGTCATGTGATGGTATATACATTGGGATATCTACATGATAGTGTTTGAATAGACATTTAGTTCTAAATAAATATTATCATAGTAAAGCTAATTCTAAAAATTAGTTCATTCCATACTTAAGCTATTTATCATGAGAAAAGAGATAGGTGCAAATAAAAAAAGGAGTAGTAGTGCCATTGGTTCCATAACAAGTGTACAAGATGTATTTCAATAACACAAGTATTCCATATTATTATATTTAAATGATCACTATACATAGGTCTTGATGCACATCAAGAACATGAATAAGTTCAAGATTTCTAATTACAAGAATACCATTGTAATAACAACCACCAATATCAATAACTCTTCTAAGTAAAACTAGGGGTATTTATACATGGATTTACCCTGAACATTTTGTTATAGTATTAATATCAATAATGATGAATTTCTAATGACCATTAATAAAAATGAGTCATGGGAAGCTATTACAATGAATTCCTATTGATTCAGGACTAAATTCCCCTATATACCCACTCTATGTTGGATATATGTGCCATGCTCATATATTCTCATAGGTTAGTGCTAGATTTGTGCTTGACTATTCTCCTCTGATGTATGTGTTAACCATTTGTTGATTTTTTCCACTTTCCACACCCTTGTCCAAGTCATACACTATTTTCCTAAGATTTTCACCCTTGATTCATCTGTATTTTATGTATCCTTATTCCTCATGGCTTGTTTCTTTTATGATAAATCCTTTTGTGCCTTATCTTACTTCTACATCTATGTTTACTTTCATGCCCATATATCTTGTGCCATATTCCAAAAAGTACTTACAATAAATTGATACAAAATTTAGGGTCCAACAAATTTTGCATTACCTTATATGTGGAATCTCACCTCCTGGACTCAATCAAACACATAAAATATCTCTTGGACTAAAAGTGGCTCAATACATGGTAAAGAAAGGAGTTCCCTTCAAAAAAAAATATGAAGGCATCTATCTCATATGAGTGTCAGATTATGAATCCAAGGAAGTCATAGATGCTTTATATGACAAACTAGGTGTTGGTCATCTTAAAATAAATACAATTGCACATGAGATACATCGAGCAATATATTATTGGCCTGGCTTATTCAGGAATGCCCATGCACATGTTAGAACATGCCATCAATGTTAGACCTTTACCAAAAGATAAGTCAACTTTGTAATGTTTCTACAACTAGTTATATAAGGGACACCATTTTCCCAATCAAGGATAGATTTCATAGGATTCATTAACCCAAACTCCTCAGTAATCCACAAGCTTGTTCTTATAGCCATAAACTATTGTATGAGATGGATGGAGTTAGTGGCGATGAATAATAGCATTGGTAATGAAGTGATCAATTTCATGGAAATCAATGTGATCACTTAATTTAGGACCCCATTCTCATTAGTTTATGATAATGGCCCCACATTTCAATCTATAGAATTTAGTAAGTGGGCATATGACAATGGGATAACTTTAATGTTCTCATCCAATTACTACCCACAAGGGAATGGACTGGTATAAATAACCAATAGGAACTTTATCAATTCCATCAATAATTTTGCTAATAAAAAGCCTCGCGAGTGGCATTTGTTATTGAATTTTTCTCTTTGGGTTGACTGTACTAGACATAAGCAAGCATTTAATATCTTTCCATTTATATTAGTATATGTACTAAATCTAGTGAATGGATAGTTCTTAAAGCATTACTTCTTAGTTTCCCCTTATAATACATCTTTAGAATGATCTCCCTAGACTAGTCTATAATGTATAGTGTACATAATAGTTTAGTATCATGCTTTCTTCTTTTGTTTTCTTAGTTAGTTTGTTGTGTTCTAGTTTATAATTAGAATAGTTTGATTTGGTTGTGTGTTTGCATTTGTCTCATGGTTCTTTGTTTTGTCCATTTAGGTGTGTCTTCTACGTAAACCCATTCCATGTCTATAGTTTTTCTTGGTTTCTCCTTGCTAAATAATTAACTCATGCTTCAAAAAATACCAAGCCAAGTTTTCTATTTGAGGAGTTCTCATTTCTAGGTAGCTTTACACTCAAGTAATCCAACTTGATACTAAAGGATGAATCAACTAGCAGAAAATTCTCACCCAAGTTGAGTAATCAACATGTTTTGGTATGTATCAATGTTCATCATTTCTCCCCATCATAATTCTAGATTGTAGAGATGAGATAATAATTTGAATTATTCACAATGTTATTTGTTAAGTAAATTCAAACACATAATTGAAGTAAGTAATCTAATTTGGCTTACCAATTTTTTTTTAAAAACCCTAAAAAATTTATGGGATAATTTCTTGCCACTGAGGGCAACATAGGTAAATGTTTAGTTCCCCCCTTGACCTTCTCAAAATCCTACTTGTAGGTGTCTAACTAATTTTTAGGCATGCTTTTACTTAAAAATACCATTAATGAACTTCCTTTTTTTTGGTTCCTTATTATTAGCTTAATTTACTTTTTGTTTGTTTCCCTCATTTTATTTTCCTTCTCATTGGGTTTAACATCATTGTGTTTATTTTTGGACTGAATTATCTTGTTTTATTTTGAGGGTTTCCCTTGCTTAACCAGTGCTTAATGAAATGAAGGGTTTGTTTATTTGAATATAGAATTAATGGCATTCTTGAGCCTAACTAAAAATATTACTTGAATAATATGTGTGAGTTTCTATATTTGTTTTCACATTTTTAGAATTGTTGTGGCATATGATTTTTAACAGAGTACATGGGTTTAGAAATGTTGTTTTCTTTGTTTAAAAGACATCAAAGGAACTAAACATAAAATCTGAAGTAGGCATAAACACTATCATTTCTAATTTATCTCAACTAATCAATGAACTTTCTAAACATTTTTAAACCCATGTCTTAGTCCCCAACCCTTAATGGAATGAACAGGAAACCCCCTTTTAAAAGGTAAGAAAGAAAATAAATTGAAAATAACATAAAAAATCCTAAGATCCTCAAAAGGGTAATTCAAACAACCTCTACCATGGGCTTTCTAGCCTATTTGGTAGTTGAGTAAGGTCTTGAGGGTGATCAGAGGTATCTATATCAGGGATTTAGATGCTTGGTTTGCAATAGAACAATGCCCATTCTATTTCCCTCTTAAGCCAAATTGCTAAATCTTACTCCCTCAGAAGTTCTAAATGTTTGAAATAATCTAAATGATTGTGTAAATACAAAACTATAAATGAATTAATCACTTAAAATACACACATTGATAGTCTTTGCAAATTAAGTAGCTTAGTATGTCATGTGTTGTAGTAGACTTTAGTTCCCAATCTTATGATTTTGTGTCTGATTTTACTTGCAACTAACACTTATGTTTAGATGCATGAACCAAGAAATTATGCATTCTATAAATACTCATAAAGTATCTCCCATTAGGAAATCTCCATTATTATTTACTTTACCAACACACCCCATTTTTAGGTTGAAAATAAAGGCCCTCTTTATTTTGAGCTAAATCTTGATTTACCTGGTCTAGAGGACCTATTTGGAACCCTTTTTGGATTTATTTGATTGAGCCCTTCCATGATTGGTTACTAACTAGATGTTAAGCTACAAATGACTATTTATAATACCTTTTAAATTTTTATCAAATCAGTCTAAGCTTTCATCTATGAACAATAAGATCTAAATTGTAGGCTTTATTCAAAGCATATGAATTCTTAGTCCATGATAAAATGCCTCAGTATTTTCCCATTTGGATGTTGGACTTAGGTTTTTTAGCAAGTTCATCTTGATTTTGGGACCCCCTTTTATGACTTCCTTTTGTAAATGTAACTCATGATTATGTTCTTCATAGTAAATTGGCTTGAATATTTATAGAACTTCATTTAAGACTTAGTTAAATATTTAATAATCATGATATTCTTTGCCTACGAATAAAGTTTATTGCCCTTTTATTTTAAATTATTCTATCACTTTTTGCTATAGACTTTATCTTATGAATATTTGGGCTTAAATATTTATTTTATGTGAATGATTGGTTACAATTCTTATATTATTTAACCACTTATTGCTTAAAATTTGCTTGACAAAAACTTGGTTTTCTTAAAAATATTTACTTAGTCATTTTTCTTGTTTTATTTTAGGTTTTCAAAGATTCCCAAAGCCCCCCATATTCTTCCATGAATCCAAATCTCATCAACACATAGCTTTAGAGTCAAATTCTTTCACAAAAATGACTATCTTTTTAAATCCCTGAGGGCTCGAGATTGTGCCACATGGTAGGATCCTGGTGACTCAAATTGATAGAGATTTTAAGGCATTAATAAAAGCTCAAAACCTTGGACCCTTGAAACCTAAGGAGCTAATAATAATTAAGGTTTTATCCTGATGACCCAAAATTAATTGATAGTTACAAAGCTCTATGCCCTCCAGGGCTCGAGATCACACTATATGGTACCATCCTGAATGTTTGAGATCCTAAAGGATTGATAACATTAACCTGAAAGCTTAGATAATTGGTCCTATTATCCTAAATGCATAAAAATCCAAAAATCCTAAGAATAATCCATGTGTGTGTGTGTGGTGATGATTGAGGTGAAACACAATGAGGTAAATCCTGGGGATGCCAATAAGCTGCGAAGTGGCAAAGTGGGACCTAATAGGCAAATCCATTAAGCATGGGAAAGAAAAAAGAATGGGGAGATTAAAAATATCCATGTGGTAGTGATGTCATTATAAAAGTGATGGGACTAAATTTATATCCTGTCTAGCTATCAAAACTATCAAGAGTCCCAAGAGGATTGTGCATCAAGTTTGTAAAGTGCAGTTGAAGTGCAGTTGGTTATTCACAAAATAAAAGGCCATAAAGCAACATATTTTGGGATATTAAAGGAGTGAATGATCCAAGAGCCCTTGAAATCAAGCTAGGTATGGATCTTTAATTTAATCATCCCCCAAAATTAAGTGCAAGAGTCTACACAGGGCATGATGGAATGGTTATCCCAAGAAAATCCCAATGATAATTTACCATTAACATTTGAATCTGATCACTATTATCCCATAAATTGAATGAAAAGTAGTCATTATAGTGCTAGTCATCACATGGCATGTTCAAATTAAAATTACAATGAGAGATAATAAGCATAAAATACAAAATTTATCCTTTAATAGGTGTGGTCTCTAAACTACAAATCATGCTCAAACTGAAAAATTTGTTAGAATCCCAACTATATACCCCAATCATCATTGAATGTTTATAACTACCCTAGTAGTGGGTTGAGAAAACTTCATGGACAAATATATATATATATATATATATATATATATATATATATATATATATATATATATATATATATATATATATATAAGGCGTGTTGTTTCCCTTTTTAAGGTTTGGTACTTTGTGTAAAGAAACTCTGTCAAAATTGTAATATCACTTTTACTTGTTTAGACTTTATCTTCTACTCATTGAATGTTATCCATTATTCCTAGTTTTGAGTCTATGCTTGTGTAAGAGGTTTATGCTTAGTTACATATGTAGATGAGTTAATTATATTGTACCTAAGCTAATATAGTTCCTTACTTTTATTTCACTCTCTCTTGAATGCTCTATGGTTTATGTGTTTTCAACTATAAAGTGTTTCAAAAGCTTTGTGGATAGTTTTCCATAAATCTTTAAAATTTTTCAGCTGGTGAAGAGTTTGCAAGTTGAGAATCTAAATTTACATCCCTATAAACTTTCTCATTATGTTCTTACAAGTTTGTGAAACTACTGAATTAGGTGTATAGTGGTATAACTATGACTTGGCAT